>VZTX01018400.1:506180-698808 GCA_013400915.1 Pardalotus punctatus
GAAGTAACAAGGGAAGCATTGCATCACAGGAGAGAGAAGCAAAACTTCTCCCGGTGGCACCTAAAGAAATGCTGAACAAGGCAGTTCATCAACATGCTTGCCCTGTGCTTCCTGGGCTGTCTTTCTCTCAGATTCTTAACTTGATGGACTGGTGATTGCCCGTTTTTTTTTTCAAGAGACACCACTAAAGCCTGTCAGCGGAACTCACCATGTCTATTCTTAGCCTCCAGATCTATTGTGGGAGAAGAGGTGGGGTTCTTCTGCTAGCCAAGACAAAAAAGAATCAGCTGTCTGCAAGGTGATAAAGGCAAAGCTGAAATTTCCATTTACTTTTCAGTTTCATTTGTGCAGTGTTGGGCTGCTCCAGCTCCCTGCCACTGTAAGATTTGGCTTATATTAGCAAAGCTCACATTCTGGGGAGCATCAGTAGGTAACAGGAGAGCTACCACCACTTTCTTTTTTAGAAAAATCACTCCTAAGCAAGAAATAACCCTGTCCTTGCAATCACAGCAATTGTACACCAGAGACACACAAAAGAATAAAATAGATCGTGTGTTTTAGGTGGCTCAGACATGCACATGACACTAAAAAGAGACTGCTATTTTATACCGGGGAGATGTGGATTCCTTCTTTTCTACTTTGTCCTGAACAAGCTCTGGGAGAACACGAGCTGCAGAGGGCAAGGTGCTGGCCATCAGTGATCCCCAGGGGATTTTCTGCTCCAGCTCCCACAGCCTTGAAGCCTTTGCCATCGCTGTAACATTATGAGCTGTCTCTAGAGCAGAACAGATTCATTTCAAAGCCCCTGATGGTGTAATTCTCAGTACTTGTGTGAGGGAACTTGTGGGCCTCGCACACAGAAGACAAGACAATACAGCTGTTTTGGTGGGTGCTGCCTGTGACCCTGTGCATTCAAAAATCAGGAGGCAGCGCTCCCTCCCCTCCACGCTCCCGGGGCGCTGATGCAGGTCACACATGAATGAAGGCAGCTATTTCACACTTGGCTTGCAGAGGGCACAGCATGTGTGTCTGGGGAGCAGGGAGAGGAGGGAATGGAGGAAGGAGGAGAAGGAAAGTAAACAGGGCAATGGGACTTGAATCTGTCCTTGAATCATTCACAACACCAGCTGGATACAAATGCAATTCACTTAAGAGACTTTCTTTGTTTTTTAATGTTTGGTTTTATCTTTATAACTTGACAAAGAAAGCTTTTATTATTTTGGGGTTTTTTTTCAGAGTTCTTGAGTCCTGTTTTGTCCGGTGCTGTCAGCTCGGTGTCATTGGATACTGCCTAGTTTATCCCCAAGTCCCAGGAAATCCCACAGGCTGCCCTCCCAATGCCTTTTAAAGTTTTGAGGTCACTCACAGGGTACATCAGAAAGGAACAAACTTCATTCCTTTAGTGATGACTCCCAAGGCATACCTGGCAGATCAAACCCAGTGTGGATTTTGAAGAGATACATCAAATTCAGCTCATGCATGCTATCCATGATTCTGCTGTATGGATCTTCATGCCAGTGAAAGCCCAAAATTTATTCCGAGATCATCTCAGATAACATGGAAGTGATGAGTATGATTGTTCATTCTTCTTGGTAAGCGTGATTACAAGCCATGACACTTCCTTGCATGAAACCAAAGCAAACTGAGTTAGTGAAAACTGCCTGTTACATGTGTTATATTTAGAGACAATTGCAATTCAGGACCTTAAAACATTTCAGAAAGAAACAGAAAAAATATACAAGTCTTGCTGAAGAATCTAGTTTTGATTCAAATGATCAAAAATATTTCCCACAATCTTTTTTTTTTTAGGAAACATTATATTTGGAGAGGGCACAGGCAAAATAGCTTGGGGGTGGTAAGGTTATTGACACATATTTGGCATGGATGGCACTAGGAGGGCTGACAGGTTTCTTCTTTTCAGGAACCATCTTGCACTCCTTGCAGAGCCAAGCATTCCTGCTTACATCAGGCACACCCTGACTGGGATGTGTCTCTGTCCCTGCAATGCTGCACTTACAGCTTAATGTATCAAAGCCAGTGCACATTAATTTTAATTCCTATGACTATGCCAAGCTGTAAATTGAGGTGGTTCATGAATCATTCAGCTGGAGAGGCAGCTTCCAGGAGAGAGGCAAGGCAGATGGTTGTGACAGCTAAACCTCCCCAGCTATCCCAGGTTTAACTTACCCATCTAGAGCAGTGTTCTTATTTACTCTGCCTACTGTAGTCCTGTGAAGACAAAATATCGCTTCTCCCCTGCAGCTTATTCAGCTTTCCTTCTCCCAAGGGCTACTCAGAGCAGTCAGCTCACCCTTATTTGTCCCTAACCAGCTCCAGATGAAATGAGAAAGGAAAGCCACACAGCTTCAGCTTGTTGCTAAGAATGTCCTTTTTGCACTGCAAGGGAGGAGAGCTTGTCTCAGCACCTCAGGCAATAATCCAGAGGAATAGGGACATGCAAGGGCAGGACAGGAGGAGCTGAGTTTTCTCCGGTATCAGCAATAAATTCTCCTAGAAGCCAGGGAGGAAGGTGTTGTGTGTCATTTTCTCAGTCAGTGTACAGAAGCACTAGAATGCTTCTGGAGGCGGGTGAAAATGTGGGCTGAACATGGGGTGTTTCTCTTATATTGTGTGGCTCACAAGCTGGCTCCTTGTCTCTGCAAAGGAGCAGTCCTGATCTGCCTTGTAAAGATTTAATCATCAAGGAACCTCCCTTGAGAAGTCACCCTCCCTCATTTCTCTGTCTCCAGAATGCAAGGCTCTCCGTCTCCCTCTGTGTCTGTGAGGAGGGCAGCTTCTCCCCAGGCTGTGATGTGCAGTGCCTGACAATTCGGGCAGGGCTCTCCGGGAGCTCTCCTGTCCCAGGGTAACTCAGCTCCTGCCTGTCTTCTAATCCCTGAGATGTTAAGAACAGACGCCCACGCAGCTATAGCTCTGGGAAATGCTTTCACCATGAGGGATCTGAGTGCTCATCAGGGGTGCCAGGGTCCAGCTCTGGCAGTTCTCTGAAGCTCAGTAGCCCAGGGTTGTCCTTGGGCTCTCCTTGGTCTCCGAAGGTTCAAGCAAAATGTGAGGCATAGATGTGGACCCAAGGAGAGCCCCAAACCCAGTCCCACAGAAGGAGATGCTACTTCCAAACCAGCTCTGCAGTATAACAGGAGTCTGTAAAAGCAGATAGCTGAAAAGCTGAGGGAAGCCTCGGAATTTGCCTAATTTGTGTTGCGTCAATTTTGTAAACACCTCAGAAGGGATATGGCTAGAAAACTTGTTTCTACTGTTAGATAGCACCTGCTTTGAATAGTAATGAATGAAAAGTGAAGAAAAGGAGAAAACCATATTCTACAGTTGTATTATGTCTCCTGCAGTTCAATGAAACAGCTCCCTGGTTTGAGCTCATGAACATTTACTGTACGTTCATTTTATGGGCTTTGAGTAACTCTTCTCAGTTAAAGGACTTTTTTCAGCACATATGGGCTTCCAAATATAATGAAACCAATTTGCTTTGAAAAGCAATATATCTGCTAAAGGGCAGTTTTATTTTCCTTTAGGTAAAGCAGAACTTTTATGCATAGCAGGATCCTGAAATACAAAGCCCACTAATTGGGGGCAGGTAGAGACAACATACCAAGACTAGTTAAAAACCTGGTGAAATATTTTAAAATCTCAAAGGATCCTGACCTCAACCCCTTTATAGCAGCTATTCCCAACCACTCAAGCTCTTGCAAGCTTAAGCAAGGATGAGCAATCGCTATTTTACTACCTATGTGTCTATTAAGCAAAAAAAATTGTTTATACATTTGGGGCATCACTTTTAGACATTACACTGGGAATACACTCAACAGTGATTAAAGAAAAGCAGGTGTGCCAAGGGACCTGCTTAGTAAAGCAATGAGACCTCGCTGCCACACCTTGTGCACGACCCCATCCATCCCTGCCTGCCCCACACCTCAAGCCCTGCTCTCATGAGGAGATGAAGCTTGTTCTTTCTCCTCTTGCTGCTGTATCTCTGTAAATCTGTGAGCCAAAGCTAAAACCTGGAGTTCAGAGACTTCTAGGGTGCTGTGGGTCTGGGTGCTGTGGGTCTGGGTGCTGTGGGTCTGGGTGCTGTGTTTGCCAGCTGAGGACACCAGGAGCCAAAAAACCCACAGTCTGAGAGGGAAGTTACCAAGAGCTTGCCCGTGAGAAACACTGGCAGTGGGACTTTGCTGGCAGGGTGTCATACCTAAATCTAAGCATGGTCTGTGAAGTGTCAGGATGTGAACGTGCCCAGACCCTGACTCTAAGCTGTGGGAAGTCAGGTTCCAGTTCAGCTCCCCACTGTCACATCCTGGAGCCACTTGAGACAACGAAGGGTAGCCAAGACACCCACACGGGGCTGGCTGATGTGATGTGGAGCTTAGGGAAGACCTCAGCCTCCTGATGGGAGGCAGGACATACCACCAGAATAATTTAATAATAATTTGCTTCATTTAAATAAGTGAACCTCAACTCTACCTGGTCTAGTCAGCAGCATCAAAGGGGTTCACTTACAACAGATACCAACATTTTGCCTGGCCAATTAACTATATTGACAGTATGGCTGGATTGAAATTATTAGGAAAAATTTCTACGCTGAAAGGGTAGACTAGCATGGGAACAGGCTGTCCAGGACAGTGGTGGAAAATGATCAAAAAATGTGTAGATGAGTAGATGTAGTGCTTAGAGACGTGGTTTAGTGGGGGACTCGGTAGTGCTGGGTTAGTGGTTGGACTCAATGATCTTAAAGGTGTTTTCCAACCTAAATGATTGGGTGAATTGTGCTCTAAATGCAGTAACACACCCGCATTCCTACTCACCTCTGGAGTGTACATGCCTCCGTTCCCATGGGAATAGAGGTAGGAATACACCTACCTCTGCAGAAGGTAGGTATACAGCTGAATGAGGTGCAGCCTCCTGAAATACTTGGTGACGCTGGTTAAAGTGCTTTCCCTCTTCAAAGCAATTGCTGTGCACAGCCAGACATGGAAAGGTCCTGGGACAGAAAGGTCCTTACAGTGGATGCATGTGGTGAGCACTCCCATGGGAGAAAGGATCTGGTTTCTGATCCTGGACTGTGGAGCTTGGCAGGAGTGGGGGGGAATTGAGTTCTGTTTGTTTGTTCATTTGGCAGAGAAGGGGGGAACAGTAAGTTATGGGTTGCAAATATGCATCATCAGTCCCTGTAACTGGGACACACCTCTGACTATTTTTCTCCTCAAGTGACTGACTGAGTAAATCACAGGGCTGGAGAGCTCAGTTCCCCCTTACCTCCTCTTACTCTGTGTCATTCATATCCCTGTTTTCATTATGCTGCAGAAGAAAAAGAAGTTTTGGAAGTTCCTCCTTACCTGGCCTCACTGAAGCCTGGTCTCAGGAGAATCACATGGACAGTTACACAGTGAGGAGGAAAAACTGAGACCTCTTTGCTGCATAAGCATCCCTGTTGGAAGAGACTACCAGGATAGAGAAAGTGTATATTTGCTGGTGGAGGGAATCCCCACCCAAGAAGCACAAGCAGTGCCCTACACCACAGGGAGACACAACACATAAACAGGCTCCACAGAGTAATATTACACCAAAATACTATCCGGGGGGGGGTATTGTAGTTTTTTAGTCATTACATTCTGATAACCTGTCTGTAGGACCCGGAAAAGCTTCTTCTCCGAACAGAGACATTCTGGACCTTAAAGATACATCCAGAGCTGACAAAGTGGCACCACCCCCCCTGCAGTGGCTCAACAGCTAGGGCTTGTGCCATCTCCAGTCAGGACAGGTTGGCCTGAATTGCTTCCAGGACATCAAAAAGCTGCTACATTTCAGCAACAGTCCTTGTCTTCCCCAGCAGTTTGACCTATTGTCTTTGTGGGAGTATTTTTTTGCTATTCAATAACTGCCACAGTAAATCAAACCCCATATATTAACAAGAAGGTCAGAGTAAGTTAAATAACAATGGATTAATTAAATATGATGGATAATGAGTGCCATCTAACACAGGCATTTGCGATATTATTGCATGTTTTAATAAACAAATTAATTTGTGAGGATGGTGCCTGTTCTGAATGCATGCTTTGTTCCTTTCCTCCCCTGCCCCACTTCAAAGAACATGATCTGCTGCTGTTGTGTGGTGGCAAGCTCCTCTGCATATGGAAACAGGTGCTCCCCAGTTATCACAGACTGACATTCAGCACCTTCGCTGATGTGCAGATAATGTCAGCCTGGAAAGGTGGCAGGCAGCATCTTGTCCAGCCTTCCCTGTGGTATGGAAAGATAAGCATCTCCAGCTGTCAAAATCCTTCTTCTTTCTTCTGTATGCAAAACTTACATCCCATTTGTGGCAGCTGAGGATGAGAGATATGCCCTTGGTTTAACATGCTTTGCAGTTAATCCTCTCCAAAGTGTATTTAAAGCCAACAGCAGTAACTCAGTATATTAAGGGATTTGGTCAGTGACCATATTTTTATGGCCATCGGATTGATGGTTCCCCCCTTTATATTGTAATTCTCTTGTGATAGTTATGCATGCATTGCATGTACAGGCTAAAATGGATGAGGGAATTTAATAAATCCTGGGGCCTGAGAGAAATGCAACCCTGGCCAGGAAAAAAAACGTGTGCCATTTCATCAGTTTTTTTATCATTACCTATCTCAATTTGCAGAAACAAGCTGCTTTTAATTGCAATGAAGAGGCTGATGCCTGGTGGTTAGTATTTTAAGCACTTTAAATAGCACATGATGATATAAGATGGAACTATTGCTCTTGCTCTAAACAGTGGTCCATGACGACACAGTGTGATGACCTGGACTGTTGCAAATCTGGCAAAAACAACCCCTAGGCATAGGTACTAGGAAAGAGTACTAAAGTATAGGTAACTATTACTATAGGTCATAAATAAACTATTTTGATACTACAAGGAATTTTTTTTTAATCCTGGTTTCTTGATGTTTATGTGATTGCACTGTGACTGTATTTGTGTGAAAACTGTTGAGTTGGTAGCTGATTTCAATCAGCTTTGACAGAGCTTCCAAGGGTATCCTACTTTTGCCAGCTCTGTGAACACTGGGTATCTGAATAGAGTTAAAAGAGACACATTTAACACCCTGGTGAGAGAAGAGAACGAGATAAGAAAATAAAGGAAAGATCAAAAAAGAAAAAAGGGGACAGAGAAAAGTTCTTGTCTTATTAGACATCAGCACATTTGCTGCCAGGCGCAGACCTTGGTGCATTCAGTGCTTGCCTTGTCCCTACTCCTGGCATCAGGTCACCCAGCAGCTCAAAAGCAGCACCTGGGCTTCACACCCTGCCAAGCACAATCAACAGCACAAAGAGACCTGCACTTACTGCTCTGGGGTTCCCTGTGCTCCACTCTGGTGCATGGACCTCTGTGGGCTGCAGAGAAGCAAATGCATGGAAAAGGAGGAAGCTGGAAGAAAATTCATTTGACTTCTCCATGAAGGAGCTGATTACTTTTAGCCACTACAGCAGCTTGTCACTGGTCTCTCCTGAGTATTTGTGCACAACTGGGCTTCAACCAGCAGGGTTCTGAGCAGCTCTCACTCCTGCCCCAAGACTATAAATTCCTGGGAGCAGAGGAAGGGACAGATCCAAATCTCCCACAGCCTGGTGGAGAGCTTCATCCTGTGAGTTATTACACAGCTGGACAAGCATCTGGCTGCTTTACTGGTAGGAAGCTGCACAGCTCCAGGGTATGTGTGCATCTCTCTTGGAGCCAGGCATTTGAAAGCAGCTGAAAACCAGACTGCCTTTGGTAACTCTGCTCTTGGCACTCCAAAACCCACAGATCCCTTCTGACATCCCTTACCCTGTCTGTTCACTGCATAAAGGATCCACAGAAAATCCACTGTGATGGCAGGGATTCCTCCAGCAAGCAGTGCCTGGCACCCACTGTCCTGTGCTGACACCGTCCTGTTCAACAGGATGGAGTCATAGGAAGGCTTGTGCTGGAAGGGACCTTAAAGATTGAGGGAGGGATTCTGCAGCTGAGGATCAGCCTTCCCAAGCCTGCAGGCAGGCTGAGGTGGGAGAACGCTTCTGGGGATGGTCAGATTCAGCCCCCATCAGTCCAGGTGTGCCTCACCAGGGCTGAGTCACTTTCCTGGACCTGCTGGCTGCTAATACAGCCCAGGGTGCTGTTGGTCTTTTCTGCAGGTCCAGATATTATTGGCTTTTGTCAAAGAGGCCAGGGTAGGAATCTGGTCTATTTCCTATCCTACAAGTAAAATTAGAGTTCTAGAGAATTTACAAAGGAACATCCAAGGTCTGAAATGCCTCAGGTGTGCAAATACGGAGACCGTGCCCTGAGCTGTCATTGTAACTCACCCTCAGTTGTTAGGATCTGCTGTGCAACTACTTGTCTGAAAACATATTTCATGTGAACTAATTGCTGTGCAGGACTGAACCAGTGTTTTGTTGTGAGACATGCTAGATACAGCAAAAAACACATTTCTACCTCCAACACAAATGCTTGACTCCCCCATCCTTATGTTTGCTCAGGCCCAACAAAAAGTCATGTTTTTCATTGCTTTTTCTACTCATAGCCACTAAAAATCAGTATAAAAGAAAAAAAAAGAAGTGGAAAAAACTGAGAATCTGAAGATTTTACTGCATTGCTCCTAGAAATATTGGTGTATTTTTAAAGCAGCTCCATTTGACTAGGTTCATGCAATTGAAAAGGAAGGTAAATGAAAATTTAGGGATTTTGGGTTTTTTTTTGTATTGTGACACTCTATTTTACCTTTCCACAAGTAATAGCAGGTTCTAAAATGTTGGGGGAGTTTTTTTCCTGAACACAGGATTTTACAGGTATTTTTGCTGCAGGTGGAGTAAACAGAAACAATGGCAGGTAAACAAAATTGCAAATGTGTTTGGGGGAAAGGTAGGGAAGATGATGAATCTATAATCACACCTCTGTCAGGCTGGCTGCTCTCAGCTCAGATGGCAGGATGGTGCTCTCTAGGTATAATGGAGATCTATAAATAGCTGCATCATTATATAACCCAGCAGCAGTCTCATTCCCTTTCTAAATATAGGCTGTGCAGCAAAGGACAGTCTGGTGATGTGTTGCTACTGATACCGATTAATGGCATGACTCACACTGCCCAGCTAATAAAAATGAAATGTGTGCCTTGGAGGCACTGCACTGGATAGGGTAAATTTATATGAGGGGAAAAAAAAAAACCCGACATATTAGGTTTGGTTTTGTGAGCAGTGAAGGAGAAACTGAAATCTAAGCAATTTCATAGTGCAGGGCAATATTACATTATGTCTTTCTAATCATAATGACTTCAAAGAAATGTGAAGCTGTCATTAATGGAATGTTTAATGTCTTGTGTTCTGTTAATAAAAAATAGTTTATTACCTTTGAGTAATTACTGCAAACTCATTTGGGGGGTTATAATAATCTCACATTTCCTGGGTCGACATGGCTGGCACGCTTGGGATAGCATTCAAAGGTGGGTTGTGTTCGCTCAGGATCTGTGTGCAGAGCACCTACATGGCTGCACATGCAGGAGGGAGATAAAGTTTTCTGTAAAGTATAAATATTATTTATGTAAAGAGCTTTGAGATCAAAGCAGCAAATTGCGTTTAAGGTGCACTTTGACCTTCAAACTTGAATTATCATAAATAATGAAGCATGTACACACTTGTTCAGTCACACTGCCTGTGTTGTCCCTCACACCCAGTCTGCAATCAATATCGTCATTTCACACACAAGGATTTTGCATCCACCTTTTTGTCTTTAAGGTTGGAGTGCTGTCTCTGCTCTTGCTGATGTCTTTATTTAATTACATGGGGAAGGTGAATGTCTAACTCTAAATTGTGACTTTAACTTTGAGAAATTTGCTGCAGTGGATTCCCCTCATAGCTCAGTACATTGTCTTTGCTCAGGAGGGAAAGAGCCTTCTGCAGTGAATTGCAGCATCATTTTCTACCACCACCTTCACCAATTTGTCCGGATTTTTATGGCTTTCCTTAGAAACCCTTTGGTGGTTTCCAGGAGTCTGCTTATGCAGTAAAGCAGTTCTCAACAGGAGTAAAGGTCCTGAATTCATGTAATATCTGTTACCAAACAGAAATTGCTTGGGAAAAGGAAGTAACTCCCTCCAGCCTTTGCAATAGCTGGGGATACAGTGAGGGGACCTAAGCTCAGGTAGGTGTCCCATTCCTCTGGGGCAGCTCCTGCTGCTGCAGCAAGGCCTCCCCAGCGTAGCTGCCTGTCCCGGCAGCAGCAGAACCGGCAGCAGAACCGGCAGCAGAACCGGCAGCAGAACCGGCAGCAGAACCGGCAGCAGAACCGGCAGCAGAACCGGCAGCAGAACCGGCAGCAGAACCGGCAGCAGAACCGGCAGCAGAACCGGCAGCAGAACCGGCAGCAGAACCGGCAGCAGAACCATCAGCAGAACCGGCAGCAGAACTGGCAGCAGAACCGGCAGCAGGGCCCCGCGGTGTCCCCAGCCACCCCGCCCTCCTGCGCAGTGTACATGTGCCCTGGGGACTCCCCTTTGCCCTCCCCCTTTCTCAGTGCCTGGGGCTGGAGAATGATTTCTGAAAACATCTGACTGATGTCATTTTCCAGGATCGCGGTTTTCCTTTTGTCCGGCTCAGTGTAACCCAGAGGCCAAACTGTGCTGATCCCGGACACAGCAGGCACCAAGAGCTTTGGCCATTTCACACAGCAGCTCCAAGCAGGGGTCACAGGAGATTTCTGTTGAAGCACTGGGAAAGCAGAGATCCCCGTGTACCTCAAGGCACCTGGTGTGAACAAAAGGTAGCCAGCTCAGCAGCTCAGTCATCCCAGGACCCCCTTGCCGCCAGCTCCTTGTTGTCCTCACCTCCCTGTCCAGTCGGTCTCAAAGTCAGTCCCTGCCCTGCACCTCTGGGGAGAGACACCACGGTCCTGGCTTTGCTCAGCCTCTGGCGTGAGCATTGCTGTGAGACGTTCAGTGCTTTTGCTCTCATGCTCATCTCTGCATTAAGCTTGGTAAGACTTCCCACCATCATTGGATTTCACCTGGTGAGTCCAGAGCTGGGTGCGCAGGCCCCTTGGTACCCAGGTGGTTTGGGACACCCCTGTGACCTGACACGGACACACTCCAGCCCAGAGCCTTCCCGGTGTGCTCGGACAAGCGAGGCAGCTCCTGCTCACCGCTGGAGCAGCTGCTGCTGTGTGAGGCTGGGAGGCCACACACACCAGCACTGGGTAACACAGTGTGAAACTTCAGCCTCGACTTCCTTCTCAGTTATGTTCTGTCCACTGCTTCCTCAGGCTCCAGAGCTATGGTCCAACGGTAAATTGGCTGTTTCCTCACCGTACGATACCCCATGGTGTTTTGCTGAGGAAAACCTTAGGTTAGCAAGCGCCAGAGTAGAGGGAGTGTTATGCATAACTTCTGTTCTGCACAACTTCTCTGACTTTTCCCAGACTCTTGTTTCAAGCAGTTAGGTGTTCCATTTGCACCTCCAGCAGCCACAGTGTCAGTAATTCTTAATTTAAACGATTTAGCTGAGTTTCCCATCAAAACAATATTTTTCTTCTTTCCCCTCAGGATGTAGAGCTCTGCTCCAGCTGCTTCCCTTTGACAGATTTACGGTAATAAAAAAATAAAGTAAGAAAACTGTTATTTTGCTTTCAAACACAAATCTTTTGTGACAGATTAGACATGGAGGGATAACCTACCCGGCTGGAGGAGTCAGGTATTTATCTGCAGGACTGCACAGCTGTATTCAGCAAAGACATGGTACCAGCAGCTTGATCGTGGTCATGTGAATAACCTTAAAACCTTTTAAAACCCAAGGGACTGCTTAAAGGGAACTTGCACAGAAATGACAATCTTTATCAGTCATGAAGGTTTCCGCACTGAAAGCCTCAGCTCTGCTACACAGCCCTCGTGGTCCCCACCGATTCCAAGTGCCCACACTCAGCTGAGGCTGAGCAGCAAGGGACCAGCAGCCAGCCCACAGCTGCCTCCTGCCACACGGGGTATCTCAAATCCCTAACACACAGCTCTTGGGGGCTTCCAAACCTGACAGCTATCATGAGCCATAAATGTACTGTATGGTGAGGAAGAGCCATACCCAAAGAGGAAAGCTACCATTTTGATGGAAAGTCACATATATAAAGATTTGTGTGTTCCTAGGTATTTCTGTCTGGCTTGAGTGGATCTGAAGAGAGGCTGAAGATGGACAGTGAGGCAGAAGATGCCTTCCCACCAGAGCCCCCTGTAAGTATTGACATGTAAGGCATTTTTAGAGCAAATATAAACCAAATGGACACTTTTGTGTTTATGTTAAAATGCTGCTTGCATTTAAAATGAGAGGAGGCAGAGGAACACATTTTAGATCCTCTTGTGGATCGTGAGCTTTCCAGGGAAAAGCAGACTGCTTCTTTAGGAGCATGCAGATGCCATGGGAAGGCTGTGGGCCAGGTGTTCTCCAATGTACTGGGCATATCAAACCCCACGCAGAAAGGAAATCCAGGGTAATTAGGTCTGAAGGCACATGCAAAAGGTTATCTGATGGTAACATGAAAATTAAGTCCCCAGGCAAGTACTGGGAGAGCAGGGATGCTGTTCTCTGCTCCACTCTACCAGAAAGCACTGGCAGGTTCTTTGACACTGCACATGCAGTGAGGCCACACCACTGCCCCAGGCAGACAGACTTGCAGACAGGATTTAAAATTCCTCTGGCTGGCATTTCCCCAGCGGCCAGCTCCTGGCAGCACCTGCCATGGCTGTTCTCTTGATTCTCTTGAAGGCTCTTGGACTCGCCTTGCCCTGTCTTTAAAGTTTCCAGTCATCAGCATCCCACACCTTCTCAGTGAATCCACTGTGACTAATTTACAGTTTCTTTCCTGATTGATTAGTTTGGAATGAGAGACAAATCATTAAACTCCAGGCCTCTTATTGATAATTTGCAAACGGGGGAAATGGTTCAATTCTTGGTATTGATCATTAGTTACATCCACTTCCCCACAATTATATAAAACATGGCATTTGTTACTTGGATCATGCAGGCTAAAGCTGCCTCTAGGAAGAAAATATGTCTCCCTGTGGCTCACTGCAAAGCATTTTGTCTTCTACAAAACAACTGCAGGAGCAGGAAAGTAAAAGAAGTAATATGCTGCCTTAAAAAACATACTTGTGGTCCTGTGGAGAACAGAAAGGTCTTCATTTATTAGCTGCAAGAAAAAACGTTTAAGGTCCAGGACAGCATGGTGATTCAAACCTTACAAGCATAGCCTGGAATTTGTTGAACCTTCCAAGTTAATTCACAAAGAGCCAGGCCAAAGTAAAAAGATTTACAATCTAAAAAGCTTTTCTGGCTTAATAAAAGCTAGTTATAAATTTGGGAACTGAGTATCCATCCTGCCCATCCCTCTGACTGAACCACATGTCCATGTATATCTCCAAGGCCCCTCCAGGTGTGAAAGCCTCTCCCATCTCCTCCAGTGCCTTTGGCAGGATGTGCCGTGAGTCTGCCTGACCCAGAGAAGTCCAGACCACAGAGGACTTTAATACGATGAGCCAACAGAAAATACCATCAGGCCGCACTTTCCTGCGGCACAAATCCCTGTCAGTGTATCGCATTCAGCAATGGAGTAGGAAAGTGTGAAAGAAAAGCAGTCAGGGAAACATACAGTGGAGCTGGTTGTGAATATGTCTGAAAGGCCCTGAAAGACTGCAGGCAATGTGACACTTCCAAAACATGTCACCTGTGTAGCACAGGCAGGTCAAAGTGTTTTCATCAGCTCGGTGTCCTGCACAGTGCTGATGGCAGCATCCCTCTCAGGGCCACTGCCCCTCCCTGCACCTCCCTGCTGCTGCCTCCCCCCACCCACGGCTGCCCCTGGGGAGGGGTGTGGGACATGCACCTCACTGCCTTCAGTTTACACTTTTGTGCATCCCCCTCTTCTGCCTTGCTTGCTGTTTGGATATTTTAACACTGCAGAGCAGCTTCTCCCAGCCTGCCCCCCCTGCAGCCCAGCAGTGCAGGAAAAATCCCCCCCACAGCCCCAGGTACGGTGGGGTGGCAAATGGTGATAAACACGAGAGAGACTAAGTGCTGCCACACGATTCAAAGAGATACCTTTGAACATTATATTTTCTTTCTATGCTTAGAAATGGAATTTCTCTTTTTGGCAAAAAAATACCCCAGCACCCTCCATGCTTTGCATATCCAAAATTCTTGCAGCAGGGACAATATGCTGAAACATTCTAACCAGGCAAGAAACCTTACAAAGGTAAAACTTGAAGATTTTACCCTTCATTAGCAAAGCACCATCGCAGTTCATTCAAAAGCTGGAATTATTTAAAACCTGATGTATATTAATCCAAAAGCAATTCTAAATGGATGGCTCACTTAGCAGCTGTATTCTGTGTTGAAGCCCTCACTAAATCTAAAATAGCCTTTATTTTATTATAGTAATAACAGCCACACCAGATGCTTTAGCCTACATTTCATATTTGAAGGTACTACTGATATAAAAATAATACCCTGTAAGATGGTCCTACACGGTACAGTCTATGGCTAGAAGAGACAAGAAAAAAGGAATAGCCTGGCAAAGAATTATCACCTTTATTATATAGCTGAGGAACAGAGGCACTGAGTGATTAGCTGTCTTGCTCATAATACCATTGGAAGGCTATAGCCAGACCTGATAGGCTCTGGTTGTGCCAGACAATATGTTCTCACCACACTGCCATCTTTCTTCCCTGATGTAAATGGCTTATTTTAAAAGTAGATTTTCATTGGCATCAGCTTGGTTAAAGACACCCAATTTCTCATGGCTGAATCACACATTAAAGCTGAATAACCCTTATTCTTCTGCTGCAGATGAGTGCTGTGGACAGCTGTAGTTATAGGCACTCGAACAGTACAAAAGAAGAAACACATTAATTTTAGTTTCAAAAACCAAAAAAAATCACTGAAGTTTTAGGACCTGAGGAGAACATTAAGAAAAGATCTTACTATCCTTCACTCTGTGTGTTCTTATACTGTCAGGTGACAGGTGACAGGTATGTGATTCTGTGATTCTGTGCAATATTGCCATAAAAAGCCCAAGATTTAAAGAACTAGTAATATCCCTGACATACACTGGAGATGTAATAACCTGGGGCACAGTGTTCAAAATCCATCTGATTGCAGGTGACTACAGCCAGAAGCGTGCGCTGTGTAAAGAGGTTGCTGTATGTTGTATCTGTTGGTGTTTTCCCCTTGCTGAGGAATTCTTGTTCACTGATGTGGTCATTTCTCCCTCTGCATGTTGAATTTAATCGAGCAAAATCCCCAAGATAACAAACTACAGCAGGGTAAGTCTGCCTCTGGGCCAGCTGCTTTGTTTACATAACCTTGGCCTAACTTTTCTAGCACTTATGTGTTTTATAAGAATACTTAATTGGAAGTGTAACACTGGGTGCAGGGATTACAAATTAAGTAATGGTGCATTAATTGGTTGGGTTTTTTGCCTAAGCTGCACCTGGGCTTCTAAATTTTGATCTAACTAAATGGAGAGAATGAAGACAAGAAAATGTGAATCACTTGAGACTTCTGGGCAGCTGTTAAAGAAAGGAGTGATGGCTGGCCCTAAAAATAAAGCAGTGGAAGAGCAGACCTGGTCTGTGATCCTACAAACCGCCATAAAGGGTAAAGCAGCTGTGTCTCTGCAGTCCCCATTGGAACTGATCTGGAAATACACACAATCAGACCTGATTTCGTGTTGCAGGCTGAGTTTTTCTGTGTGGAAAATGCCTCTCCCTGGGATTTCCAACTCCGTAAAGCCCACTAATGACTGTTGCCCTCCTGAGGACTGAGGGCCAAACTGTTCAAACCAAAGACAGTTTCAAGACTCCGTTGCTTTTCCTTAGCACCAAATTTCCCTCCTGTGCTATTGCTTTTGCCCTCAACGTGCTCAGGACCTGCAGGAGCTGTATCTGGTGTTGATGCCTCCCAGCTGATTGGCAGCAGGTGGGCACAGTGACGGTTTCTTCTCTCCCTATTTTTACCCAACCTTTATTTCCTCACATTAGCTAGCTACTTTATTTGTGAAATAAAATTAATGGCCCAGGTGCAATCTATTCCAAGTCTTTCCCAGACAGCAAATTTTGGCAGCACTTAATCTGAATGTCAGGGGTTCTGCTAACCAGTTTTCAGCTTCTGGTCCTCACCAGGAGAAGCTGAGCGGTTGCTGACTTTTAATACATTGCTTCCCTATTCACTGGAGGGCCCAGTCAGGCAAAAGACAGTTCTTTATCTCAGAGTGAATACATCTATGGATTCACCAAAAAAACCACAAATGAGAGACAAAGCCAATGTGGAGAGGACAAAGACAAGGCAAGATGACAGCAGAATTCATCATTGCTTCCAATTTCCAAGCAGCTCTGAGAGCCAGCTGTGAGCTTTTCCTAGCACTCATCACACTGCAAACAGTGACGTGTTTAAAATATTATTCAGGCAAGAAAGGGTGTTTTATTATTGCCCTAACTTTCCCAGGCAATCTACTTTTTGCAGCAGACATCTATGCTTTCATAAAACTGCCTTTCTTTTTCCTCTCTTGCCAGTCATAATTGTGCATAAATCTCTATCACAGAAGTTTGCTACTCTAGTGAGACCACTTTCTGCAATTTAAAGAGCTGAGAAACACATTACATTGTTAGTCAAAAGGGCATGAGATAAAAGGTTTGAGATTTCTAACTTAATTTGAGATATTCTGTGCTTGTGTTGTGTGATAATGTTAAAAGTAAAGTGTGGGTGGGCACTGGTTTTAAAATGTCTGAACTTCTCAGGGCCTCTTCCCAACAACACTGCAATAATTCACTTACTGTACAAGCTACCATGCAGAGAATGACATTACGTTCCAAACCTGTGGAAGAAAACCAACACAGAGCTAATAAGGAAATGTTTTCTTCTGAGTGTGTCAAGCATTGAAGACCAACTGATTTTTCAGAGAAGTCAAAAGCAATATGTATCTCCTCAGCATCTTGAAATCCAGGTCCAGTTATGCTTTCTCTTTGTAACTGTGGCAAACAGGCTGCTCTCAGGGTTTTTGTGGTCTCCAGAACATCTTTCTCCTGTTGCAAGTCAGGTTGCTTCAAAATAAATATTTTGTGGGGTGTCAGGCAACTGAAGAAAGATCAGAGGGCAGCATTTCTTTAAGTAGGTACTACATAAAAAACAAAGTAAATGTTCACATTTACAGAAGGCTAGATTTTTAGACTAACTTGCACATTTGGAGGGGAGCACAGTGATCTCATAGTAGGAGGGTAGTGCAGCTTCTTAAAAGGTCATGGAGATGAAGCAGAAACTAAAACTTCGCACCAAGGTTTCTCCTCTTCAGAATTAATTTGGGTTTCCCATGGTATTTGAGCCTTTCCTTTTGTGATTCACCGTGATGCTTGAGCCAATGTGGAATGTGGGTCTCTGCTGGCATAAAGCTAAGGCAGTTTTCAAGCTAGAATTTCCTCTATGGGTACCTCGCCATATGCCTTGGCTGCCTGGTGCCATTTTAGATCAGCCTGTAAGAAGGGAGTGTGTGTGAATTTTAATTGCAGCTAAACCAGGAAATCATTCACTCACTCTTTCAGTGGTGCTGTGCGCTGGATGGATGCACTCCACATTTCAGTGTGTTCTGAAAGGGAGTGAGTTCAAGATTATATTTTCTGTTAGCCATTTGTTCTTTAAATATTTTCCTCTTTTCCAGCTAGGTGGCATGCCAGAGCCCATAAACCTCTTAATAGTCTAGCTTTACCACACAGCTTTTGCAAACAAGGTCATAGAGAACAGAGGAAAAACATATAATTAATAATTATCAAGACTTACTGCTGTGTGGGTTGCAAGTCCCTGCTCAGAAATTAGAACCAAATTATTCCAGGCTTTAAAAAAGGTAGTTAAAATATCCAGCATACTTAAATTATCTCCTCGGAGAGACTACACCAGCTCCATTAGCTCCCTGCGTGTATTTTGCTCCACGCTAGCACATACCACACGCTTCAAATCACAGCAGCAGTTCCTTCCCATTGCACTTGCCTCACTCCCCGCACTCCCTGAAATGCCTTTCCAGTTCCCCTTGCCTTGTCTCCTTCCCCCCAGCCCCCTGTTAATGCCAGCTGATCTGGAACAGCCACATAGATTATTCAGCAAAGCAGGGAGAAAAGGGAAAATATTTCAAATGTTTTTGAAATAGCTGCAAAAATAAGTAGTGCAATCCTAGTCCCTTTAGGAGTCCTCCAGGTTTGTTTCAGCCACTGAAATGAGAGGGAACTACCAAGCAAGGTAAACCCTTGTCCATGGCATTTCTAATCAACTTGATTTAAACAGTGTATGGCGGCACTCATTATCAAAATCTGAAAGTTATCCAGGGAATTATTAAGGATGCATAGATTTTAAGACATGGAAGACAAGTATGTTACCTAATCTGACTGCATAATCCTAAATATTGAATTTGTCTCATGTTCCCCCAGGTTATCCAGATGTTTATTATTATGTAAAGAATTATTTTCTAGGCAAAGGTGTTTATATAACAATCTAGGACTCATTAATTTACTAGCAAATTTCCAGAAAGAAATTTACTTTGGGTTTGGAAACTTGAAAAGTTGAGTATACATCCCCACAAGAGACATTTGTAAGGGATGGACCAACACACTCCTAGAAAAACTCTCCCTGAGAAGTCTCTCCTCTTGGAAAGTAGCCCTTTGTTTCAGATTTTATATATTCCCTCATCAAATATTATGCTTGTCCTTTGCCCAGAGACAAGGTCTGTGGTTAGTCATATAGTACTTCAAAGGCACCTATTTTCTCCTAGTAAAATAATAAATTATTGACTCTTAGATTGTGATATAAACATATTCACCTAGACAAAAATTACTTATGTTCTTCTGGCAAATAATAGAAGGAAATCAGATTAAGAGCATTTATTCCATAAATAAAAAGTAAGATTGCGTTGGAGTGGTTTCTACCATCTCAGAGAATCCGAGAAGTCCCGAGCCAGCAGAAGCACGCTGGTGGGACAGTTAAAACCCCCTGGATGTTTCTTCTGTCCCAAAACCATGGTAACCTTTGTATGTTAATCCCTCTGTGTTGGTTGGTTTCAACATGATCCCTCGCTCCTCCCCTCCCTTCTCCCCATTGGATTGTTGGATCTCCCTGCCCTCTCTCCAGCCCTGTTGGCCCAAAAGGCTGTATCCCTGTGCCCCCAGCTTCCCCACTTCCTCTTTCACCTCTGGGCTTGTTCGAGAGTAAAACCATTGGAATCCTATGTGTTTGGGCCCTCTGACATTCGCTATCCTGAGGTCATGTGAGCTATCTGGCTCTCAGGTGTGTGTGTTTGTGCTTTCCAACAGCACGGGTGAGAAAAAGTTCTCCTTGCACAGCACCAGGCTGTACTGGCCGGAGTGGTCCGATATCAGAGACCTGCCCAGAATATGCAGGGACCTATTCCACCCCACCATTGTGCAAACGCGACAAGATTGTATCCAAACATCTGTCACCAAACTAAATGTTTCTGCAACCCAAATCCATTTGTTAATTGTCTCCTCTCTGCCTGGAATGCAGCTGTTTAATTTCTGAAGTAGCATCTATGTCATTGACAGACATCTGTGCAGAATCAGTGATGTGCAGAGAATAATCTATTTATAGAGAGGCAATCATTCCTTTCTCCTCTTCCCTCCTCCCACCCACAGCTCTTTGCAGTGATATCAGGGGAGTCCCAATCATGGCATTAATTTCTTTTCAGCTGAATTGTGCCCATAAACTTTAGTCGAGAACAAAGGAGTAAAGGAAAGTGAAGATAATTTTTCTTGTGCTGAAAAATATTTTTAGATACCAGCCATGGAGATATCTTAATATTAGAAAAGGGCAGGATTTGCTGAATTAGAAAGAACACAAAAATAACATTTTACAAATAGTATAGCATCTATTATTTATCATAGCAGTCTTTGGGTAAAGGCCCAAAGCAAAACATTTTACTTAGAAGATGAAACAAAAAGTCGTGGCAACTATTCCAAAAACTTTTTGTATTTTCTTTATGAAAATGGTTTTTTTTTTTAAATATAGCTTCCACCTAAAACCATCTTACTGGAGAAGAAGAAAATAGAAGAGTTTTAGTGCTTTTGAAATGCTCATAGATGAAAGAAGAAAATTCTGTGCAATGTTTCATAGATGAAAATCATTTTGTGAAGAGACCACTTCTACTTAATTTTCTATGGCTTTCTATGGAGCTGGGATGCTCCCATTCCACAGCAAGCATACTGCATCATAAACTTAATCACAGTAGCTCTCATGTTCCAGCCCCAGAATAACTGAATTTGATTGAATGCACCTTAGGAAGAGGAATAGGAAAGTTCTTGAGAAACTTTGTAATGAAACACATACAAATTATAGTATTATTTAAGACTAAAACATTTCAAAATGTACTTTATTTTACAGTGTGAGGGGCTATTCAAATATTAAAGATCATATATTATTCACTTCAAAAGAAAATGAGTTATTACTCTAAAATGGAACATGCACAGCAGGGCAGAAAACTGCCATGACATAGCTGTGAATGGGAGGCATTCTAGTCAGTAATTGTTTCCAGGAATCCTGTGCTTGACAGCAGGCTTTATACAGGGAAAGTTTAAGTAAAAAAACCAAACCAAACTCCTATGAAATGTCTTCAGCACCAAAGAAATGACTACACAGGTCCAATGTGAAGGGAATTTATAGATTTTTGTGCTTACTGTTGTCCTCAGCATAATATTCTTGCCTGTCTGCATTGCATAAAATAAGAAAATTCCATATGCTGTCTTGTGCGTTTCTGCTGAGAATAGCGAATGATCTTAGGTTGACTTTGAGGAAGCCAGGGCAGCCTGGGGCTCTCATGGCTTTGCTGGGTCTCAGCAAAGGTCATTGCACAAAATTAGCCAATTGTTTCACTATTCAACAATTTAATTTATGTCACTATTTTTATTTGCAAATTTTTCTTATGCACAGTCTATGCTAACAGCACCAACTTCCATTAGAAATACTTCTAAATAAAATGAGATACTTGCAATGATCAAGAGATATAACTGTTATTTGTGAACACTTATTCTGCAAAATATCTTAGCTCAGTTCCCGTCAAGGTTGGTGTTTGCTGTATGCATTGTATAGCCTGCTAACTGGAATGAGTATCCCCCACAATTAGCTGAAAACCTTTCTGCAGCATGGGTGGGGTGATCTGCTGGGTTTTCCTGGCCTAACAGAGATACCAAAACATTTAAAAATACTCTGCGTGGAACCAGCTTGACATTCAAGCTATGCTAAAAGGCAGTACTGCAGCTGCCTGTTCTGCAGACTCACTTTGTGTTATTTGTGTCAAATGTTTTTGCATCTCAGTCAGGCTTGGTTCTGGTGCTGTTTCTGATTGAGGTCAGGCTGGGTAGGGCTCTGGGCAACCTGATCTGGTGGGTGGCACCCCTGGGGAGGGGTGTGGGACAAGGTGATCTTTAAGGTCCCTTCCAACCAAACCAATCAAAGATTCCATGATCAGCAAAACTAGGCTTGCATTGCTAATTCCACCAAGGCCCTGTACAAACCCACAAAAAGAGAGCAATTAGTTTTTTCAAATCTAATAAGCCATCCAAACCTGAAAACCAGCCTTAGTTTTCCCCCAGGCTCAACTGTCCAAGAGCCCAGTGTGACGTCTTCCACATGATACAGTCTGCGTTCTAAGATAAATTGAGGCACAGCTATTGAAAATCTGAAGAGAAACCCTGACAAGTGCACCGTTCACAACTACTGGTGCTCATGGGAGGGAAAACCAGAGTCTGACCAGGTACCACCTAATTTAAAAGCCCACATGGCAGAGCACATCACAGAGACAGTCCTGAATCCCAAAGCAGCACTGCCCCAGCAGAAAGAATGCCAGGAAAACATTTTGCAGAGAACAGCTTGAGGTTAAACATTGTGTTAATTTGCTTCCCTACCTCAATCTTTTCCTTTTTCTGAAGGCTTTTACAACCACTGCATTTGTCAATGTCAGACATGGATAAAATGCACGGCAGTCAGGACAGGGATTAGTGGAAAACTGGCCAAGGGTTGCTCCCTCCATTCAGTCAAGTCCTTGTGTCTTGAAGCATGACAGCTTAAATTTTTTAAAGCAGTTATGTAAAATTGAGACCGCATTTGTGTCCCCTGCAGCCGCAGGTCACTCTGCCCTCTGCCCTGGCCAGGAAGGCTCATCTTCCTGGCAGGGAGCAGAGAGAACATCATTTAAATTAACTCCTTGGCTGCCCATGAAGAACTACTCCACAGCAGGCTGGAAAGTGCCACACCACTTCTGAAGGTAAAATCACCTGCTCATGATAAAGGACAAAGAGTCCAGCTTAGTGCATTGTCTGTGTGTGTGGTGCTCTGGGCTCCATGTCTTTCCTCCTAAATGATGAGGCCACAGGTGTACTTGAAAGCCAGGGGGCAGAGAGATGAATTTGCTGTCATCCTTTTTTTTTTAGTTTGTGTCAATTTTACTTTATTTTGCCAACAACCCCAAGAAGGAGTTTACTTGCTGACCTTTCTTAGATGTGTTGTTACATGTCTGAAAATCAATTGCTAGAGTTATCTGTTGTCTTTTTTTTTTTTTTTCCTCCCCTGTAGCACTTTGAAATGTGTAGGCTGGGAAGAGATAAAGTGATATAGGTTTTCTGGACTGACACAAATGTAACAGGGACACAATTTATGACTCAGCTCATTCATGGTAGATTATATGCTCTTGAGATACTCGATGATTTATAGCTGATGTAAATTGTGATACTTACTGTGCCATTAGCAAAGCCATTATCTCTGTCGTGAAAACTTAGAATCAATATATGTCAGCAGAGACAGAAACAGTATTGTGAGCTTGCTGATAAAAATGGGTTTGTGGAGAAGCATTCTAGGATTCCATTTGACACAGCCCTTTCAGAATTCTGAGAATAGCAATTTTACTAATGAAAATCCTGAATTCATGTAGTTATGTCCTTTGCAATTATTAGGTATATGGAAATGGCCACAGTGCATTAGCAGCCTCCCTGAAAACAGAATTTTGCAAGTTACAACTAGGAAAAACTAGCCTGAGACATGATGTTGACAGCCATTTTCTAGATAATAACTAATAATATGTTGAAATATTCCTTTTTATCATGAAAATTAATTCCCAGATCAATTAATTTTATTCTGAAATTAAAGAAAATTCATTTTTTGGAGAAATGCAGTACTAATTAGAGCCTCTCACCAAAGAGGATCAGCACCATACATTTAGGCCACTGAGAACAGACTGGCTGTCATACTGGACATGCAAAGCAAACATCCAGAGTAGAGTTTCAGTGAGCAAGACACTGACTACAGTCAGTTCACAATAAATAGTCACACAAACTATTTGTTCAAAGTCAGTTTAAAAATCATTGCTCTTCAAGTGACAGCTCTAAAGATTTCCTTCACTAAATAAGCCATCTTTTAAGGTTGTTCACTTTGTGGTTTTTTTCAGGAATTACTGTTTGCACAGGAGAACAGCTGAAAGAACCACCTGCTCTATCTCAAAGGTATTGTTTAGGTCTCGAGCCAAAATGTTTTCAAAGCTCTGGAGCACTGGATGTGGCATTTTAGTCTGGCTCACTCTGGAACCAGTTATCAACCATGAAATGCTGATCTCTCACACAAAAGGTGCTCACATTTCTCACTTGTAATTTTATGTGAACAGCATTTACCCTGCACAGAGTCAGGATTTTCCATAAGGCTCTTAACAGCTTCACAATTGTCATGTTTGGCCCCTGCATCAGTTCCTTCCCCCACCTCTTTCATGACTGGCTCACCATGTCAAATGAATCCCCGAGTGCTCTTGTGTCTGCCCTTGCATCTAAAATGTTCTCAACATCCCCATACCCAGACTGGCCAACCAAAACATCTGTTCTTATGGTGGTCTCTAATTCTCCATCTTCTAGTTTCACACAGTGTTCCTGTGACAGGATCAGCACTGCCGGAGAATCTCAGAGTATTTCAGGTTTGAAAAGAGCTCTGGCAGTCCCCACACAAAGCAGGACCAGCTAGAGCAGGTTGCCTAGGTTGCCTCCAGTTGAGTTCAAGTGTTTCCTACGATGGAGACTCCACAATCTCCTTAGGCATTTGTGACACTGTTTGACCTTCCTCACACTGAAGATTTTTTTCCTACTATTTTTTTACGATTTTCCTTATCCCTGTTTCTCTCTGTTGCGTCTTATCACTGCACCCCTATGAGCAGAGTGTGGATCTGTCTTCTCTATACCCTCCCATTAAACAATTGTGGACAGCAACAAACTCTCCCCTTTTCCTTGTCTTCTGCTGAAAAAAACAGTTCCCATGGTCTTTCCTTTATATCAAGTGCTCCAGCCCCATGAACATTTTGGGGATTGGAGGTGGACTTGCTCTAGAAGGTCCATATCTTTCTTGTAGGGGGGAGCCCAAAACTGGATGCAGAACTTTCAGTGCAGCCTCACAAATGCCAAATACATGGGAATAATTGTTTCCTTGGACCCCCTGGTTATGATTTTGTTAAAACTGTGCAGGATGTGACTGGCTGCCTTTGCCACAGGGATACACTCCTCACTGACACTCAACCTGTAGCACCAAATTGATAGCTCCCTTTTTTGCAAGGTTGCCTGCTAATCACTTAGTCCCTGGCCCCGAGGCTGCAGGGATTCTCCTTTCCCAGGTGCAGAATTTTGCACTTCCCTTTGCTGAACTTCATAAGGGTCCTATCAATGCATTGCTCCAGTCTGGCAAGATCTCCCTCTACACAACTTGGCATCAGCCGTGAATTTTCTGAGCAGTACACACTGTCCTATCATCCAGGGAGTTTACAAACATAAAATGGTCCTGTCCCAAATATGAATCCCTGAAGACCATCACAGTGACCATCAACTAGATGCACATTGTACTATTTATTAAAATCCTTTATGACACACAGTCCAGGCAATTATACATTCAACTTATTGCTTTTTGTCCGCTTAGCCAAACAGATCTCACCAATTTGGCTATCAAGAAACTATGGGAAATCACACCGAAGGCTTTGCTAAAGCCAAAATATACAACATGCAGCACTGTCTCCTCACTGTGAGTCATCTGTCTCGTCACAGAAGGCGATCAGTTCCATCGGGCACAATATGCTGCTGGGAGCTCCACACAGGCTGTTTCCAATCACCCTTTTGACATTCAAGCACCGGGACAGGACCTCCAAGAGGACTCGCTCTGTAAACTTTGTCATGCCCTGGCAAAGCTGCTATAGAGCAGCCACCTGGTGACGCTGGCCCACTCCTCTGGTGCTCCTGGAGACATCCCATCTGGACCATTTGGCTTGTATATGCCCAACTTGCTTGAGTGCTCCCTTACTCTGTTTTCATTTCCTCTGGGATTGCTGCAGAGGAGACTGCAACCAGCCTCAAGAGCAGGAGAGTCTGAAGGCAGCCTTGCACAGCAAAAAAGGCAAAAAGGCACTGACTGTCTCCACCTTTGTCATGTCATTTGTCCCTCAATCTCTAGCTGTACTTGCAGCAGCCTCGCAATTTCTTTAGTTTTCCTTTTTAAATTCTGTTACAGAAGCCCTTCTCATTGTCCTTCACATCCCTTGCTAATCTAAACTCCAGCTGCTCTTCTGGTATCTCTCTCTTTCCTTATATTACAGTAAATTAGATAAATTCATCCCACTGGTAGTAAGAAAAACTCTGAGGAAGAACTCACTGGAGCCATTCACACAAGGGAACTAGCCAAATGCATCTAAATCTTTCAAGACTTGGAAGCAGCAAACAGATGGAAAGGGACAATTTCCAGATGCCAACCCTCCATGGAAGATTTCAAATCCTCAAAGAAAGCAGCTCATAGAAAATTCATTTTATAGGAGACATCAGAGAAAGAAAAATCATTGTTCTCTTTTGTTACTGTGCAATTCAAATCCTTTCCCAAACTCTGACTCTTGCTCTATATTTTTAACTCCCAATGCACACTAATTACCAATTGTATTTTACCATTCTGTCAGCACATTATATCTATTTTCACTTGGAAAAGTTTTGGGGTTTTTTCCAGGAGGCATTAAGATAAGCACTTTATTAATTAAGCTGCCCAGAACTGAATTCAGATGATTGGGAGTGCTACCACTTCTGTCGAATATGAAACATCATTGTTCAGAAAGATGTAAGACAGCTCCAAAAAAAAAAAAAAATCTATGGTTGAGCACATACTCGAGGGACAAAGCACTGTGTCCTTCAAATCCTTGCTCTCCAAGGACTTCCTAGAAGAATCTTGGTGCAAACAAAATTTTGGAAAACAGTAGGGGTGTCCTCTTAGTTTTCACAATGAAAGACTACAATGTTTCCAACATGCAAATATTAAAACCCTAGAAGAAGATGAAATGTGTTCTCAATCTTTTCTTTAAAGATTTTAGTTTGCTGCCAGGCATTAATTTTAATATTTCATGTGAACTATGCAGTAGCTCATAGAGGGTTCAACACATTCACTGTCTTTGCTGCAAGAAATTTGTGACATTTTCTCATTAAATATATCAAGTATAAAAACAGCAGAAAGAGAAAGCAGTGACTATCAAAAGAGGACTGGACTCTTGCATTTTTTTCAAGTAACTTTCCAGACTGAGGTTATCACTGTAGAGCTAAGAGTAGAATTCATATCAGCTATCTTGCCAAAATTATCTCCTCTTCCTTTAACGCCAAATGTTTTATCTCTTTTTCTTTTGAACTTTTTGCAATGATGTGTAAGGAAAATGTTCCAGTTTCACTTCATTTTCCACAGAACAAAGCACACACCTAGTCACACATCTGCTGCTTGGTATATTAATGCCCAGAGTCAGCCTGGCTCCTCCTTTAGTCCCTGCCTTCAGGCACATTTCCCTTTCTGTGGCAGGGATCTGAGGCAGCAGGTCTTAAGCTGTGTTACAGCTTAAAATGGCAAATAGGACATTGCTTTGAAGTTGTCCATGTATGTATCCCCTCTTGCTCTGCTGTACGTTGCCCCTATGAAATGCTCTTCTCGGATGATCTGGCTATTACCATCTTGTTTTCCTACCTCATGCATGTTTTTCTAGCTTCTGAAGTCTTTTCCCATGTCAGCTTGAGAATCACCCTCCTGTTTTTCATTCCATGTGTTTTTTTGGCTGATGCCCTCTTGCATTTAAGCATTCAAGAGCTCTATCATGGTTTCACTTTTCTGTTTTACCACACTTGAATCATACCTCTTCTATTTCGTCTGGACACAGAGAACCCGGCTCTTCCAGATGCAGCACTACATAATTATGGTCAGTTAATTCCTGCAAGAATTATTTGGTAATTATTTTACAATGCTCATATATCAAAGCCAAGTAAGTAAGTAAATGTTCAGGAGTAAATGTTCCTTCTAAATTGCTGTATTTCTTGATGATATCTACCCTCTGCACCAGCAGAACCAGGCAAGTCTTAGGCACTCTTCATGTGCCCTCTGAACTCCAGGGAAATTTAACTTTGATGAGGAGTCATTCAGTGCTTCTGTTCTTTCTTTTGATGGCTCCCCCACTGTCCTCTTGACACCAAGGACATTTCAGTCAATCACCCCAAGAGAAGGACCTGTCACCTTCAATTCCACCTGATCTGTCTTTGTTTCCTGAGCTGTCACCTACCGTAACACGAGTCCAACAAACTGGTCTGGAAATGCCTTAAGATGAAAGTTTTCCACAGCAGGCATCAAACCCACATCAGCCAATATGGAAGCCCATATCTTCACGTGTGAAATCATCTCTCTCCAGCTAAAGCATCCCTCGGGCACTCCTGGAAGCTGGTCAGGAATTAGGAGCTTTGGTGCTGCCACATCTGCTGCTGGTGACCCAGATGTGGTGCAGGGCTGGGAGAAGGGGAGCAGTGTCCCTGTGGTCTCCATGCTGATGAAGGTCTTCCCCCACCCAAGTTAAGCATTTCTCTTTTGGACTTCCTCTGCTTTAGGCAATGTAAACACTCCAATAACTTTGCAAACACCAGTCCACTAAAAGTTAGGCTCTGAAAAGTTTTGACACTGGCAGAGGGTTGAAAAACTAGTTAGGGAACAATTATTTTTGACAGAAAAGACAGAGCTAAATTTTGACCTAAATTTCTCTCTCTAACATGTAACAGAGCAAAAATGGTGCATACAGGGAAGCTCTGGGTTCTCGATAGAAGGCACCAAATACTCTTTCACCCATAAATGCAGGCAGATTGCAAGGCAGCACATGAAATCCCACGTCTTTCAAGGTTTAGGTGATCCTTTGCTCACAGGGGTGTGTCTGAAGGCCCTTTTATCCTCTGGTGCCCTGTGCATGTACTGCCCTGAGAATTCTCTCTTTCTCATGAATCCTGTGAGAAACATAAAGATAAGCTGAATTCTTCTCACTCTTTCTAATCTATGTTTTGGAACTGAGCGCTGTACAGGCTTCAACCAATCACCTTGGGGGGTGGGTAAATACCATCCAATCACAATTAGTCATGTAACATGTATAAAAGGAATATTCATAACAATAAATCTCTCGCTCTCATTTCATCTCCATGTTCACTACGCTGCTCTTACTGCTGCCACAGCGACAGTGCACTATGGGGAAGCCGCTCTGTGTCTGCCCCATGGTGAAAGGTCCTGATGCGGGTGGTCTGCAGGAAGTGCTGTGTGAGCTGGCTGTGCTGTGGGGTCAGCACCAGGCAGGGCTGCAGGGTAAGAGAGGAGCCCATCCTCAGGCCTCCAGGTGGGATATGCAGAATATGGCTGCTGGGGCAGGGAAAATGCTGCTGGTGCTTTGCTTAAGGGTTCTGATAGTCACACCATTGCAGAGAGGGCGTAGGGAGGAGGACAATGTTGGAAAAATCCATCTACAAGCCTTTAGGAGTGACAAGTGGCAAATTCCCACTACACACACCCAATTCTCTTTTGTAAGGAATGGTGTAGGGTAACCCCCAGTGTTAACCAGACATCAATTTCTCCCGGTGATGCAGAAAGGTGGCCTTTTGCAGGAGTGAAACTCCACACTCCTTCCCTTGGCTGTGCCTGTATAGCTCAGCTCTAAAGATGGCACTGGAGGGTTGCTTTGCAGAACTACAGAAGGAACAAGACAAGAACATCAGACCCTAAAATTTAGGGGAAGACTGCAGCAGAGCAGCTAATCCCACTTGAAATGATAGGCTCATGTCCAATTACTTTTTTTTTTTTTTCAATCCACTGGGAAAGCCATTATACTGATGACAGTCAGATTGGTGCAGCCATGGCAATCTTGAAAGCATTTAGGGTATCTTTGATTAAATGATATAGTGGACAAAGACTGAAATTGCTTCTCTAGCAAAACCCTAGCATGGATAGTTTTTTAATTAAAATTAGGTAATGTGATGCTTTCACTTGTACAATCACATGAAGGGGAGAAAACAAAAGCGAGGGATACGAGAAAGGGAAAACGCCCCTTTGTTTTCTCTACTGACTGATAATTACCACACTGGTTTTAAAATTCCTCTGCCTCCCTCTGTAATGAGGTTGATTAAAATCCTCTAAAGAATTAAAACAGCTGCGCAGACCTCCAAAATCACATTCTTCTCTACTGTGTGTGCACTGTATTCTTTTCAACAGCTTTGTTTCCAAATTATTCTTTTCCCTTCATTGCCTCTGAAAGTCTATTACCGGATTTATTAAAACAAAGCTGAATAAGCACGCTGAATACAGCCCCAGTGATTGTCTCAACACATGTTGTTCGTGCAAGGACTACTGTGTGAGCAGGTTTGAGCTGCTGGCTGTCACTGAGCTGAGGCAGAACAAAGGAAAACCCAGCTGAAAGAATGAAACTGTTCACTAAAGGAAAGTTCCATATTTTGCCCTTCTATCATACACTGAAGAGCTAAAATAATTATTAAGCTGAAGTCAGACCATGACATTTTACTTCAAGCCAGGCTAGGAGGAGAAATGTTCCCCTATAATGTCTCTAAAATGATCTGACACCTTTCCACTGTCTAAGGCTGGGATGGGGTAGTGCTGCCACGTGCTGCTGCTGCAAGCTCTACCTTCCAGGGAATTAATTCATCTGGACTGTCTTGGGATCTGCTTGCTTCTCACTCCTGCTTGGTGCTGGTTCAGTCACCACCACTGGAGGTATTTAAAAGACGTGTGGATGTAGCATTGGTTTAGTGGTGGACATGGCAGTGTAGGTTAACCATCTTCTGTAGCCTAAATGATTCTGATTCCTCTCTGGGCAGCATGGGTGTGCTCTGCTTCCTACCAAGCCCTCCTTCTGTGCTGCACTCCCCATGGGCCTGAGTTCTGTTCCTGGCTCAGCCCATCCAGCATTTGAGTCACCTCAAAACAAAGGGAAAAACAGCTGCAGGCAGAGGCAGATCTGCAGGGCTGGGACACTGCTGGGGTCTGCACAAGCAAGATGCAAGTGCTTTTATTACTGGCCTCAGCATGATGCCTTGAGTCTTCCCACCTTCTTGATTTGTCCTAGAAATGTACTTTAATTGCTTGGCCAGGACAATAGATTGTTTTGTTAGGCAGTGCCATTTTAATGCGAGGTACGCAGGCAAGCACAGGCTTTCCTCTTGCTGAGCAGCTTTATGTGCCTGTGGTGAACCACCCATGTCCTCCCCAGCCACCCTGCAGCCCGACAGCACTGACCTTGCCACGGGCACCAACAGCTTCCCCTGTCACTCCAGCAACACAGAACTTTTCTGCCTTATCACGGAGACAAAGACATTTAGGAGAGACAAAAAACATTTATGGAGACAAAAAATATTTATGACCTCAGTGCCATAAATAAGCCTTCACTTAGTTTGATAGAACATATCAAGTTTATGTTAATGATTGATAGAATTGTATCTGGAAAAGGCAACTTGAAAAAGGTACTTTGCAATTCTGAAACAGTGATAAAGTAACTCTTGAAATGTTTAAAAATATGAAAATGGAGTATCTGCTAAACAAGGGCAAACAGTCAGTCCTATGCAAATGACTGAGGACGGGGCAGATTCTGAAAATTCCAGAGGCTAGAAATTTCTTTCTTCTAGAAGAAAATGTGTGTCCCAAATAGTTTTAAACCAGCAAACTTTATGTGCTGTTATCCAGATGGAGCAAAATGGTGGCCTCACAGACGTTAATCACTCAATGAACTCACTGAGGTCAGTTTTACCACAAGACTCATTTTTTAAAAAAATAATTCATATTTCTGACATTTTTATATACACTCACATAGCACAGACTTACAGACTTCTGCACTGTGCCCATATATGTATAAAAAAATCATTTATAGAAGTACTAATGATTTGTAACATCTTTAACTGATTTACAACATAAAGAGTTTTTAATTTCTCTTTGTCATCCTGTTCAGATGTCACTCCATATTTTGCTCTCTTCTCTCCACTGCAAACCACCCAAGGGCCATTCTGTCAGAATGAAATGAAAGCACATGTGTTGTCTGATGAAGAGCAGCCCTATTCCACAAAACACACAGATGTTTTTGAGATGCATTGCATTTTTTTGCAGCACAGACCTACAAAAGCACCACTTCATTCATTTAAAATGCCATGATATGGAGAGTGGCTGATTCATATGATATGTGTGCTTTGGTGAAAAGAACAAAAAATATGTATAAAACTAGGAATCCGTGGCAGAGTTGCAGCCACAGCCTTTTGGGGTGCTCTGGACACCCAAGAGAAAGCAAATAGCCCCTCAAGCCCCAGGGCTGATTGGGGCAGACTCTGAGAAGACGCAGCACTGCGACCCCCACCAAAGCTGTACCACATGCCCTGGGAAGTTACAAGGGCAGACAGGTCTCCTGCACTCAGGTTTTTCCCCCAGCAGAAATAATCTGTTAAGTTGTAAACCATTCCCCGACCCAGTCTGGCAACTTCATGTCCTACAATAGCTTTTTATTTCTTGTTGCATATCATGGCATGAATATCGTGTGTTTCCTTGGTTGTTCTATTTGAGAATGTATTTTTTTCCTGGTTTTACCCAAATACCCTCTTGGTGTTGAAGAGGATGTGACATCATAGTTTTTCAGATTCTTGTACTTAAATATCTGCTACTCACATTTCAGAAGAGGACTATGCATTGTCATATAAAACAACTTAACCAGCCATTGCTTACAACAGCACTGGTATGTTAAATAAACTTTGTGGTAGAAAAAGTTTAAAATCCCTTTTGAATCCTTTCCCCAAGCTTTGTTAACCAGTTTGGACAGTAGATATGGATGTGACAAAAATTTTAGACACGTTTTTTAAAATGTGCATCTCAGTTCACAATCACAGTTAATATGCACATGTGTGTATGTGTCTAACTTCATACATAAAAGTGTTTCAGCTTTGGTGCTTATGGATGATTAAAATTATATCATTATATCTCTTTCTTTGATCACCATTTAGTGTAACACATTATCTTGATTCTCAGTAACTTCCAACTTTGATGTTATATTTAATAAAATATAATGCTGTGCTGGAGAATCCCTCGGGTATCTTTAATTTCTTTTCTTTTTTATTAATATATATTACACTTTAAATGGGATTAAATTGTCTGATTAGTGAAGCAGGCTCTCTCTGCAGCAGTTAAACCCTGAATTCCTCAGGGCGCTCTATAGACATTGTTAAAGAATCTTTCCAAGGTGCTGATAAACCCATGAGAATGAAGCAAAACATTTCCCTTGTGCTGAGGCTGGTTTCATGCTCTGACCCCAACCTTTGCTTTGTTAATTCATCTCCCTGCACAGAAACCTTTGTTTTTGCCCTTAGAAATGTTGTGAGGCTGCACTGTAAAGCAGGTGACAGAACCGGTGCAGGTTTTTGAAGACACCCTGCCAACCCAACCCCGAACCCGAGAGCTGTGGGGAGAGTTGCCTGCGCAGAGCTATGGCCTGCAAGGGGCTGCTCACCACAGAGCATCATCCAAAAGATGCAGCAAGACCAACATCACCCACGGTCCCCACCAGGGGCGATTGCTCCTCCGTGCTCACAGGTTTGGTGACAGGGGGCCAGTGCCACTGCTTGTGGCCACCCAGGCAGTGTCAGCAAACTTGCTCAGCGCAGAGACCACGAAATGGAGCACTGAGCCCAGAAGAGCCAAGCTGGTGATGGATGGGGCTTCGGCACAGCCCCGGTGCCCAAACAGCCCTTGAACAAGTGCTGGTCAAGCTCATGAACTCCATTGTGTGCTGAGCTGAACTTCAAACTCAGGCACAGCACAAGGAATATCCTATCAAAAACTCTTCTGGAAAATGCTTAAAAAAAATTTAAAGCAAAGAGTGGGCCAAGACAGGCATGGACTTGGGGAAGAGGAGTGAAGCTGACAGGCAGGTGGATCTTTGCTCACTCTTTCGTGTGCTGCAGTAGCTTTTGGTTGAGACAGCTCTACTGTCTGCTCTTCTGCAGTTTTTACAGCATCCAGCCCTCATCTACCATAGCTCATCAGATGTTTATTTTAATTACCCCTAGCAGGGTAATGAGGGCAAGTGGACCTTAAACTCTGGCTGAACATGCCTTCACAACTCTCTGAGAGAGGATGTCCTTCTCAGACTGTCAAGCAGTAAAAGTAGTCTTGAGAACCTGGGGCCACATCATTATGCTCTTTATTACATCTTATTAAGACTATATATTATAGAAGTAACATCGTAGAGTTGCACAGTGCCAAGCCAAGCAGATTTTGCCATACTGCAAGCATAGGAAAATTCTTCATCATTTTGGCTTTATTGTCTAACAAAATTGTCTAAAACAGTCAATGTACTATGCAAGGAGAAAAATTCAAATATACAATAGACTGACCAGTAAATAAAAATCCAGATTAAAAAGACTTAAACACAAAAGACCTTTTAAATCACTACAGTTCTGCCTCTTGAGCTGTCAGGCTTTTAACATTTCACTGACAGATACATGTATATATATGTATAAAACATTGTTATGAGATATACTTCCAAGCCTGTAATTGAATAATACTCAGTAAAAAGTTATATGCAAACCCACCTGATTATTTTACAAATAATTCAACCAATTAGTGTCATGATAGTGTTCCTACCTAAAGAATAGTGAGGTCCCCCTGCACAGGGCATGAGGCAGAGTTTTATAACACAGCTGAATTTTTTGGTCCTTCAGTGTCCAGACCCAGTTTGGACATCATTTATGTACCTAAGGAGTTTGCACAGGTCAATAGTACAACTGCCTTTTCAGACAGCTAAGTCTTCCACAATATGATCAACAGAAATGCAGTGTATAAGCTGGTGTTTTAGCATTTCAGGCTTAATGAAAAAAAAAGACTAGACTAGACTGGAATAGAATAAGTAGAATAGAGTAGAGTAGAATAGAATAGAATAGAATAGAATAGAATAGAATAGAATAGAATAGAATAGAAAGTTTCCATATTTCTATGACCTGAGGAAGGAGACATGGGACAGCAGTAGAGGCTGTTTATGTCTACACAGTAGAAAAAAATCTCTTCAAATTTACAAAGGTAAAAATGTGTCATTTATAGGTGGCCCTTCCCCTCCTGGTCCCTGAAAAAGAAGTAGATTACTGAGCAAACAGGAAGAAACATTACACAGTATTACTGACAATTAAGCAAAATAACAATTTTAAAGCTCTGGGGAAAGGATATATAAGGTGAAGGATTTGTTTGCACAGACATAATAAGTGAACCTGAGAGCAACACAGGAAGGCACTGCTGGCACAGACCCAGGAGGCACAAAACAAAAACAAAACACAGACAGGTGGTCTGATAAAACAGAGGCAATGGGAAGGGCCTTCACAAACCATCACTGATGTCTTGGCTGTCTTTGATGATAAAAGTTTTAAGAACTTGTTTAATCACCTTCTGCTTTGCTTTCCAAATGATACCTAAGTAGCTTATCCAAAGTGAACTGTAAATTGCATGATCAGCTCTTTGGTTTGAGGTAAAGAGCAGCAGGTGAGGCAGGCCAGGGTCCTTGTGAGGACACAGGCAAGACCTGAACCCCAGACACTGAGAACCTGAGTCAACAGCAAGGATTTCCTGAACTAGAATACTGCTGAAGAATGTCCCAAGTCAGCAGCAAGGAGTTCTGGCTTTCCTGGCAGTGTGTGAGTGCCCTCTCAGCTGCCAAAATCAGGGTACAAAATCTGGTCATACCCTCTCTTCCTCTCCCCTAGTGCACTGATCCCCAAACTCCCAGCTCCCTACTACCCCTCCAGCCCAGATCCTGCCCCCTGCCTGCTGCAGGAGATGCCCTAGCCAGGATGAAAGAGTTTGCAGTGGCTCCTGTGCCATTGGGAATACACACACCACAGTTCAAAAATCTTTGGTATTAAACATGAAAGACCTGAGCCCATCAAGGAGCAGGAAGCGTGACATTTAAGGCAAGAAACATCAGACATTTTAGAAAAAAATGCTATCCAGTACAGAGAAACAACTTCATGAATCACAAAATTATAGAATCTGTCCCACTGGAAAACAGCCACGAGAGACGAGTTCTTACAAATGCATTTCTCATTTGAGAGATAAAATTAGAAAACCCAGCATCAACTGTTGTGAAACTGTCTTTGCATAGCCCAGTAATTTGGAAAATTCAGATAAGTGCTTGAGTGATGTTGTGACTTTTCTGAGGACAACATCCTTCTTGGTGCTACCTTTAATGGGGCCAGGATGTCAACCCTGAACTTTGTGCTGTTGATCCAAAGCAGCCAACATTGAGTCACGTCAGAGCTCATATGAGCACAAAAATGAAGTCAATACAGAACTCAATTTGCTAAGGAACTTTCCCATTAGCAGACAAACGGTATCCCTTCACTGAGACCCCATACCTGCTTGTTTGAGGAAAAGCTCTGTGAAAATACTGCCATCACAATTTATGTGAAAAATACTTCCAGGAAAAATCTTTAGTAGTGGCAATTCAAATGATCAACTGTAATCCACAGAACTCAGGAACCGAGCTGGCATGAAGGAAGGAAAAATGCTTTCCTCTTAAGAAAACTTTGACTTTTCAGGGAAAAATTGATAAAAGAATTTTCTGGTCCCAAATCACATTATTTTGTTTCTAAAAAGTGCCAGCACAGCCTTGAGGTCAGGAATGTCTGCTTCCTTCACTCTGGAAGATAGTTTAAGATCCTGTCTTTCTCCATAAATTATGAGCCCCATCTAACATGGCCTTGAACATTTCCAGGGATGAGGCATCCACAAATTCTCTGAGCAACCTGTTCCAGTGCCTCAGCACCCTCATAGTAAAGAACTTCCTCCTGGTATGTAATCCAAAACATCTCTCAGTTTGAAACCATTCCCCCTTGTCCTGTCACTACATGCCCTTGTGAAAAGTCCCACTCCATCTTCCTTGTAGGCTCCCTTCAGGTACAGAAGGTTGCAGTTAGGTCACACCAAAGCCTTCCGTTCTCCAGGCTGACCAATCCTAATTCTCTCAACCTTTCCTCATAGGAGAGGTGCTCAGTCCCTCTGATCATCTTTGTGGTCTCCTCTCCCTTCCCTGGCCCTGCTGCCCACGGTGCTTTGGATGCAGCCTAGGACACAATTGGTTTTCTGGGCTGCAAATGCCCATTACTGAGTCATGTCCAGTTTCTTGCCCATCAGCATTCCCAGGTCCTTCTGGGCAGGGCTGCTCTTGATCTGTTCATCCCCAGCCTTTGTTGATACCAGGAGTTGGAGCAACCCCAGTACAGCCCCTTGTGCTTGGTGTTGTTAAACCTCACGAGATTGCCATGGGCCACTTCTCAAGCTTGCCCAGGTCCCCTTGCATGCCATCCCATCCTGCAGGTGTGGCAACCACACCACTCAGCTTGGTGTCATCTGCAAATGTGCTGAGGGTGCGCTCATCCCTTCATCTGTGTCATTAATGAAGATATTAAATAACTGGTCCCAGTATGGACCCCTGAGGGCACCACTGGTCACTGATGTCCATTGGCACTCTGAGCCATTGACCACCACCCTCTGGATGTGACCATCCAACTAAGTCCTTATCCAACTATATTTGTTAATATCGTTGTTAAAATCCTTGTTAAAAAAGTTTGTCTTACACTCCTATACTGATAAAATAAAATTTAAGCACATAAAATTTATATTTTGTATATACATATACATATATATATATATATAAGTACATACACACAGAAACTGATATGGATTTGCAGTAATTAAATCAGTCTAAATAAATTCTTTTTGAAATAATTCCACCATGTAAAAATGAAATAATGCACAAGGTATAAATATATACCACTTATATATGTACCTTTCTGCTAGGAAAAAAATTTGTGTGTGCCTCCCCCACCTCCCCAATCCTAACCCCCCCAGTAATAGTTATGTGCTAAAGTTTTTCTGCTGCAATAAAATACCTTTTCATGAATATACTTACAAATCAAATTGAAAACTCAAATGGCCAGTATTTTTACTGTATTTATAAGTCCTGTACTCCTAAATTGCTCTTTTTATCCAGAGAATTCAAATGATGCTGGTATTCTGTTTTCCTGTCACATACTCTTTCCTTAAAATCACAAGTCATCCTGCCCCATCCAGAACATGAGGGCAAACACACATCCTACTTACAACGCCCTGCAAGACCCAGACACTATAAAATCCATCATTTAAAACTAGTATAGTATTTCTAGCTTAAAAGAATAAATGTAGATGAAGCTATCTTCACTACAAGGTAAAAATTATCCCCCGGGAAAAAACTGCCTACAGTGTAAACCGGAATAAATGCTGCAATATTTATGAGTATCGTGGTGCTGGGAATCCCCTCTGAGAGCCTCTGATTTCTACCATACATTGATTTTTATCATAAGCTGTTCTAAAATTAGAAGAGGCCATGATCTGACAAGTATCCTTTATATTTTAGTCCTAGCAGATGTATACCATGAGGTACTTTCCCAGCTTGAAACTGTTCCAAAACCTGAGGCACTAATCTGACAGATTAAACTGAATTTATATAAAATCTTGTGTCTTTCCATCACACAACATCATTTATGGCATGCTGGGCTGTGACAGCTTAAGTTATGAAAATGCAGTATCACACAGCAGATCAGAGTTGGCTTTATAGCAGGTCTTATGAATTTCTTCATCCAGAAAGAATAAATTTTGTGTGGGAGCATTCTGCATAGAACCCCTGCAGAGCAATAGATTAAAATTGGATTTTAGCATTTACCTCTCCCTCAACTATAAATCAGGAATTAGAATTGATAATGGCAGTTATCCATCAACAGCAATGCACCTGCAGATGAGCCGGAGTAGTTTTATGGTTAAAAGGAGTTACTTTTTATTATTATCCTTAAGGAAAAGCTCTTCTATTTGGAATGTTTCTAGGCTCTAAATAGGGAGTGATTAGATCTTCAGCATGGATAAGGAAGATGCATTTGAAGTAACACCTCTCCAGATTTCAGACCATTATTCTGAAACTCTAGCAGTGGACTTGAGCAGTTCACATTGTAGACTCCTCCCGACAGAAGACCTGGAATGGACAGCTACCACAGCCGGCAGGATTCTGCCCCACGGTTCATCGTCGTGTTTGCCGGGCAATTGAAAGCTTTACGGAACTCTTCAAAGTTGCTCATGGCTCCGATTACTCTGCAAGGAGAAAAGGGATGGACATACATGTTGCCTTCTGTCAAACACTACAGGTCTGCAAGTGTTTCAGTGTTTTCACTTCAGGCTGAATTTTCAGGCTTTCATATAATTTTTCCACAAATAAAACCAAGAGGTTTAGGAGAAGGGCTCCCAGTTAAAGTTAATATGAAGAAAATCTTATTTTGTTTCATGCTTTGAGAAGCATCTTGCTTTGCTAGAAACTCGATGAAAAACAAATGCATTTTGTGCTAGTACATCCTTTAGAACAATTTTCTAGTGTGACCCTTGGCAGCAGAGGTGGGAGATCAGCAGTAGCCTTGCACAGTGGAATCCTTCTTCCAGCCCTGCCAGACAGCTGCAGTGCAGCAGGCAGAAGAATGGAAGCACACACTGAGGTTGTGCTGGCAGCGGTTCCACATGGCTCCACATTCTCAGGTTCTTCTCACAAACAACATGCTCTGCTCACCCATGCACACACACAAACACTCGCTGGGTCCCTGGGACTTGGCAGCCTGAGGGGGCAACTAAACCCTCTTGTTGGACAGCTCAGACTTACACCCGTGAGCATCTCAACTCCTCTGGTATTTTGGAAATATATTTTCTGAGCCTTCTACCCTGACCAGCTCCCAAGCCCTTTTTCTTCTGCCATAGGTGGTGTGATACTAAAAGTGCAGCACATCCCTGTCTGACAGAAGGTGGACAAAGTGTCTGCATCCCTGATTGGCACCTTCAGGCACAGGGGAAGATCTTGCTCTTTGCATGCAGCCATCCTTGGCTCCTGCTTTCACATCTGCATTATTTGATGCAGTCAGAAACCATTCTTTTACCATTGCTAGATTGCGATTGTGTTGTCTGCTGCTTTTTCTTATGCTTTTAATCATCTTGGAGTTTGCTAACCTGAAACTTGCGATGGTGTTAAAGAGCAGAAAAGTATCTACTGTGAGATTAATTGTATACCTTTCCTTTGTTGTGCAGTGAGGAGGCATTTTTCTATATTGCAAACAATCAGCTTCTCTGTGTAGCTCAGCATGGTAGGAAAACATTCTTATTACATTGATTGGACTTTCTGTGAGTAAGAAAATTTGCAGTCATCTGGCACAAAAGTGTCTAAAGGTCAGTTTTGTAGGGAGGATTACCAAATGAGGTTAGGCTTCAAATAAGATATACAGCTTTACTATAAAAACATTACAAATACATATTCAGGGACTGGAACAGCAAGAGCTGGTCATGCAGAACTGCTGCTGATGTTGGTGGGAGTTCTGCCTGCCATGTCAGGGATTTCAATCTGAAACTGGCTTTCAAAAATAGCAAAGACACATGCTAATACTGAAAATCTGCCAATTAAAAAGAAATAAACCTGAAATTTATCCAGTGAACAAACCTTTATGTGTGCATGCACGCCACTTTTCTACCCATGGTTTGATATTGCCGCACATTAACTGAAATCAGAGTGGGCTGTCTGGATTTCATCCAACTGAATTATAGTAGAGACACCTTTTCCTGAGCAGGTCACCCTGGCCTCCAATGGTAATCAATAGGAAGATGTACTTGCAGAGTCTAAGTAATTTAAATTTATTACCTGCTGAAAGATTGTTCATATATATATATTTACTTCTAAAATGCCATTTCCTTTTTGACTGTGAAGAGAACCTGGTGTTAATAGTTCAGGTGCACACACCTATGCTCAAGATATGTATTGCTCATTTCTATAATTTTTATTGTTACCTTTTATAATTACTTTTAAAAGGGCTGTTTGAGCTTTTTGAACAGAAAGAACTGTCAGCATTGGAGCTAGCTGTATTGCAGTTATGCTCATAATGGTCTTGGGACATAAATGAAACCAAGTTGGGGAAATAGATAAGATAATTTATTAGCTCAGCTGATATGATTTGCAAGACGAGACAAGCACCAATGCTTTTCTTCCATTCTGAAACAGAAGCCATCTCTCAGTTTCTCACTCAATAACTAATAAAAGTCTTGTCTATATTTTCTAGATCTCAAATTAATCTAAACTTCTCTGAAATTACCTTTCATAGCCTGATGCCTTCAGGAGTTTTCCTAATAAATGCTCTATCCCTAGAGTTCCCTGTGTATTTTGTGATTTGCACCATCTCATGGGAATGTAGCTATGTAATGATTCAGAATATAACTATACCTATAGGTAAATAAACCTGAAGACTTTCAGACCACAGATGGTTATTTTACCAAAATCTTAACAAGGGTAGGAGTTATGAAAAGAATATCCCCATAGGCTGAAGGTCAGTCTGATATTCCTGTCCTCATTACCATGATGTATTTTCAATTGTTAAAAGGCACACAGATTTGCATACTGCACTACTTTTACTCTCACTAGCTGGTGGATAGGATCAGTGAGCAGCAGAAGGTGGTGGGATTCTCTAGAAGGCAACTAATCCACTGTATTGTATGAATCAGCTTGTGGAGTTAACATCCTTAGTCCAAATAAAAAGGTAATGTACTACTTCACCAAGGGCAAACACACAATTCTTAGTTAAGGAAACACAACCAACATCATTCCCAACAAAACCAACTTGTTCTTGGTGAAGAAGCAGAAAAATAAACTCTGGCTTCCTAATTCTTATGTAGTCTCTAAAACTTCCCCCCATCCCATGGGGGGGTTCAAGAGTGTCTGTGGTTATGGGAGCCTGTGGAAGGCCTTTTGGCAAAGACACTCCCTCTGTTATGGCTGGACTATCACAGCTCCTTCGAGCAAAGTGTCACTTGAAGGACAGCAGAAGAGTTTGGTCTTGAACTGAACTCACAGGGCACATTTTGTTTTGCATTATCAATGTAATTCAAGGTAGTGATTTAGGAGCTTTTAATGAACTCAGACAGAATAAATAAAGGACCCTCCTAATATTCACTGTTTTCTAAACTAGAATTGCTTAGGGAAAGAAAGCGATAGATGAGGCATTTTAGGTACTCAGACCATGATTACAGGACATCACAGGGATCAGAGTGTGTTCTGGCACAAATGTTTTTGAAGGTAGATGCAAGCTCCTCAATTTTACAGAAGAGCATTTGTAATAGTGAAAGATAAGCTAATAAGACCAGTTCAATTCCAATCTAAACAAAGAGCACAGTCCAATTTTGTGTTTGCTCTTAACCCCCTCTTAAAATGCTAAATTTCTGCACTTCTGTTCTGCAGTGATTGATTCTGTATGTACACCGAGGAAATACTTTATTTGCACTACCTGAACTGAGGAGGGCTGTGAGCTCCAGTATATATTTGCTCCCTCGCAGATTCCGGTCTAAAGGAGTTGCATCTTACCTAATGAGAAATAAAAAACCAGAAACAGGCACATTATCTGGGATGACTTTGGTAAGTAAAGCAAAATGTAATGTCACTGTTCTTAAGATGCCTATTACTCATAGAATGCATAAAATGGAAAGACACCATCGATTCCTACATTGTTTCACCTTTGCCAGTCTGCAGTTTTCTCTTGGTATATTCTCTTGATTTTCAAATCCCCTAATGGATCCAGTCTCCACCCACTGTTTTTCTCTACCCCCTCTTTCCCGTCATCTAGTCACAGCCACTTTACTTGTTTTTTTTTAAGTTCTCTATAATGATAGCTTGTCTTTCAGCTTGTGCTGCAGCATCTCACACCTTAATAATCACCAAACACACTTCTTGGTGTCAAAGCTACGTGATGTGCATAAAAGGTACACATAATGATGATTATCATCTCGAGAACTGCAGTTATACCACCTGACATATTTATTCCACGTTGGAATGTCAGTTTCTTTTGAAGTTACACATTTTCCACATTTCCACCAGTGGTCCCCAAGTCCCTGTTCCTGATAAGATACTTAACCCTATTGTTACTGACCACAAAACGGGGTAGATAGAATATTTGCACAATCGAATAATCCCTCTTACACTTTATCCATTGCATGAAAAATCTCCTTTAAACTGCCCCTACCTTAACAGAATAATCCCTCTTACACTTTATCCATTGCATGAAAAATCTCCTTTAAACTGCCCCTACCTTACCTAAGTCTCTACATTAGATGTTCCTATCAACAAAATCCTGTAAGCCAGATAGCCCATAGGATTTCCATGGACTTCAGTGCAATTTTGTCTGTCTGAACACAGCTCTGACAGTTTAAATACATCTGTTGAGTGTCTTGAGCTCTGTGGAAATAGGTTGAGCTCGAGGGTGCCTTGCATACACTGCTCTCACTGTGCATGTGCCTTCCCTGTGAGGGACCACTGGCTTCCTGCAGTGGTCCTGTGACACCCCCAGAGATTCCCTATAGATTCAAAATTTTCTTGGAGAAAATCTGACACAAGGCCCAACTTATTTCAGCATAAATGACCAAAGTGGAATATTTTCTTTGCTCAATATTGTCAAAATTAAACAGCCATAGGCCCATAGACTGCTACACTGATTCTCAGCAGAGAAATTATTTTCAGCCAGGACTGGTTGCACTGGGTCCTGATTTTTTGGTTTGGCATGGTTCATTCCTTCAACTGGTGGCAAAGTTTTATAGCCCAACTTTTATTTCTCGTGTAGGGAGTTTGTCCCAATTTGTTTAACCTAATAAATAATTTCTAATTCTCTCCCTTGTTCTACATTTTTCAAAAAAACTCACATCCCTCGTCGAAGTTCTGTTACAACATATTTAGTGTACAGATGAGAAAAAATAAACTAGTGTACAGATGAGAAAAAATAAACTACGGCTTTCTTCACTGCAGCTTAGTTTCCTTGAACAACATACACAGTAACAAATGGTGGTGGTACATTTTCAAAAGGAGCTTGTGGTGGAAACAGTCAGAAACTGCTGTGTATTACAAGCACCAGGAATCTGGGAAGTTAAAATTAAAGGAGGAGGAGTCAGCACACACCCTTTCAGTGGAGAGAAGTAGAAAGAAGAAAGTTGCTATGAAAACACTGGGGAAAACCAAGAATAATTTCAGCCGTTCTGGCACCATGGATAGGTGAGGACAAAGAGGGAATGAAAAAGAAATAATAGTTGTGGGAGAAGTCTCTGCTTATACTCTGAAAAGTCTGTGTTTGGGTGATGCAGATTGTTGAAACCAAGCAGGCTCGTCTCTGCACTGCACATTATTCAGGTTAATAGATGGGATTTGAAACACATTTGTACTACTCACGTGGGCATAACTCAGAAAGAAAAGTTGGTTGTGTGTGAACGCAAGGCCTGGCAGCAAAGGCTCTTCTTCTCCTCCCCTCTTTTCTGTAATCCATTTCCTGTATGCCTGATAAGAAAGAGATACTAAGTGCCTTTCAGCAACATGAAGATAACCACAGATTTTTTTTGCCTTGTTTTTTTTTTTTAAATAATACTATGTTTCAGATATTTTTCATCTACTTACCCTGAAAGCTTCTCGCAAACCTCCATTGTCTGCAATGTTTTCTGCCAAAGTTCTCTTCCCTTTCACCTTGGCAGAATGAAAGAACATCAGTCATTTGACCCTTTTCTGAACTTCCTACTCGATCAACTTCAAAAAGAGCAGAAAAAGTAAAACAAGGCAAGAACAACCTCAGTCAATTTCAACCAACTTTGGTTAAGAAAACTGGGTTTCAATGTGAAAACTGCCAGTAAATAATTTTCTGTGATGAGTTATCCTGGCTCTGTTCCTAGGTCTTTGTAGCACAAGATATAGTAGATGGAATGCACTTAAGAATCCAGTTCTGATCTTTGAGCTGTGTCTCAGTAATTTTCCCCTAAGGACAGTTTATACCTGGTTACATGTGAGATCCAGTAGCCCCTTTCTTAAACTTTTATCTAACGGATTATATTTAATTTTCTACATAACTCTTAATACACTATTTGTATGCTAAAATAACTTCTAAGTCATAACATAAATAAGTGTAATTAAAAATAACTGTCAGAGACAGAATCAAATTTGATCGTATATTCTGTGCTGCAAAAATATCTTCAAAGGAGATTCCTGTTGCTTCTCCTGGGTATTGATTCCAAGAGCATGAGCAATAGCAACAAGAATATATTGTGGGAAACAGCACTATGTAAACTTTGTGAGGAAACTGGCCTCCTGGCATTACCAAGTGCAATATCATTACAAAGAAATCCTAATTTCTGCTGGAGTAGCATTATCTCTACTCACCCAGCCTACTAAGGTCTTTGTGTTACCAGCTGTATTTGTAATTAAGCAGTTTCACTCTCTCCTGTGCCTCAAATAAGCAAGACAATTGAGCACAGTTTTGAGCAGGGCTCTGGAGGTCAATGCTGGCTGCAGCATCATCTGTGCCACAGGGATCCGTAGAGTGGGGTTGGCATCGGGGCTCACCTTAGTTTCAGGATGGCGAAAGAGGGGAAAACAAAGAAGATGTAAAAAGACCAAGGGGTTTGCCAGGTCCCTGTGCCCAGCCCCACACTCAGTGCCGATGAGCGCCCACATTGGACTCAGGACATCGTGCTTGGTGCTTTGGGTACAATGTTACAGGAAAAACGGGAGCCACAGAGGAAAGTGCAACCCTTTCCTCTCAGCTCTCCCCTGCCCTCGGGAAGCTGCAGATGGAGGAGAGAGAGAAGCTTTTAGGAGAAAATGCACTGGGACACCAGGGAATGGGCACACACATCAGCTGCCTTTTTCCCTGGCCTTCCTACTCACACATTTTCCTTGCAGCAGGCTTGTGAAGGAGACAGATTTAGCGCATAAAATGAGACTAACCTAACAGTGGCACAGGCCACAGGTCATCTAAAAAGTTGAAGTCTTTCTGCTGATCTCAGGGAGCTCTGGATCAGGTATTTGAGATTGCTCTGCACAAACAGTTTGTGGCAGGGTTCAGGGACCTTTACTTGATGAGATGACTTTATGTGATTATTGCACTCTGAAGCTATTTCTATATCCACTTTTTCTTTCATTAGGCTTCTTTTCTGGAGACATTTTTATTGTATACCAGATGAGAAGGAAGAAGAATAAATAGGTTTCTTCATCCATGAAAAATATTCATACAAGGGTAAAAAACCTACAGAATATTGATGTAAATGACAGGCAAAAATGATAATAAAAGAAAGGTCTTTGCTTGCATAGCTCTTCATACAAAAGCTATAAAATATGGCAGAAAACTGGAAAATTCTTCTGTCATCTAAAAAGTGCTTTTGGTTATCCTGTGGAAATAGAAGGAATGTCATGACAAGGCTGTGGGTAACAGGATCTCTCTAGGATGGGCTTACGAGGTGGGCTTACCACCTCATCTCAAGAGATGGTGCCAAAGGTAAAGGGGATGGCAAAGCCAATGGCAGAGGCATGGGAAGGGCTCAGCCACATCCTTGGGGAAGGTTTTAATGATCTTCTTTGAGTGGCATTTTTGTTATGACAGTTTTGGTACTACAAATATTCAGGAATGAGCCTGAGAATTTATATTTGTAAATTAGCTTATTATGAAGTATTTCAAGTCTGAGTTGCTGGACTGTAGAGTAGACCACAATAAGGCTTTGTTATCTCTGAGATCAGCACGAACAAGCCTGGGAAAAGTGCTAGAATTATTGATAATCATTTCACGTGACCTCTCTATTCTTAAAAGGCAAAGACTTAATAGTGTATCTAAAACGAAAGTAGAGGTGATAGAATTGAGTGGGGACTGGAGTGTGTGTTTTATCCTGAAAACTAAGGCTAAAATCGTGTCCCAGACAACATTACTGGAATTTTGGCTATTCATTTCTGAAAGTCTGGGATTTATCCTATTTATCCTCACATTTTGGACACACATATAAATGTACACATTTTCAGGGAATCCCATATCTCTGATAGTGAAACAGAAACCATTCCCTTTCACTTTCTTTCTCAGTCCTTTTCTAGGAGCTACTGCTGTCATATTCCCTTGATTAAACATACAAATGGGGTCTGTGTGCACACATGGAAGAAATAGCAAGAGTTGAATCTGAAATAAAGTACGGCTTATGCACCCATTTTATAGCTGCAATAAATAAAAGGCAGAATTGTTAAAGGAATCTATAAAACATGTTTTTATATTCTTTCTAAAAGAGTGACTGCTCAGTTTTCATTACAGACCTCATCTTCAGAAGACATTTAACATTCTTACAATAATTAGACCAGCCCTGCTGAGTGGCTTCATCCTCTTCCTCTGATAACAAAATGATGTGATGGGGAGAAATGGTTTAACCCTGTCATCAGAGTGTGGGTAGTGGTATTTGACTGGACTAATCAAACCTGACAGACAATTTTTAACACAATCATTCACCTCAAAAATCATTTGTTGTGAGAAATGAAGTTGGTAGCCTAATGTCCCAATACACTGGGATTTATAAAAAGAGAACTTAAAATAAAGAAAAGGCACAACAACCCAAACTCCTCATGTTCTCAGTCACTGGGGGTTTACATACATGTAAGCCAGCTTGCTTCCAGTAGTAATTGTTGTATTGATTAATCATGCATTTTGTTTTCTCTTTAAATTTTTCTTCAGAGTCAGTTGTCCACCAAGGATCTAAATTTCCATTTTTGTCATATTTCCGACCTCAAAAAGAAAAGAAAGAAAATAAATGTTTCTTGCAGGATAAAACTTCTCCAGTTTAGGAATCTATCACCTGCCCAGAAATGAGAAGTGAATGTTCTCATGTGAGAGAACAAAATGGATAGGATCAGTGAGCAAAATCTCGACCCCCACTCAAATCAGCAGTGTAAAGCTGGCATTCTATTTATTGTCATAATTTCAATTTGCAGAGAAAGATAGTAATGACTAATGAGTTCTACAGTACATTTTATAATTACATAGTGTAAGAGGCATTTAACTTTCTTGCAAGTTTAATTGTATTTTTCATCCTCAGACCATATGTCTTTGATTCTGAGAATGTGATGATAACTAACTTTTTATTAATTCTACACTTGATCAGGAAACCAATCCATTTCATTCAAACTTCTGAAGTTTCCATTTTTGATTTTGGAGCAAAACCTGAAGAGGAGTCCTATTTTTGAAAGCACTTTACTGAGACAACCAAACCTACATAGTGGTAAAGCCCCATTCCACCCAGTTTGTCAGGACAACTGGATTGAAATTCTCTGACCATTCTTCTTTTCCCTTCTCTCTCTTTTTTTGAATCTAATATTTTGCAACACCTTTTCTATACCATTCTTGTTCCAATATTGTACTTTAAAACTTTAGTAATTATCTTCTGAAATATGTCAAACCTGAAATGAAAAGTTTTCTTGGAAGTAATTTTTATCAATCAGAAATTATCCCTTTGCCCTTCCCACTCTCCCTCATTTCAGAATCTGTTGCTGAGTTAGTTTTCATTCAAGGCAAATAGAAAGAATCAAACTTTGGTGAACTTGGCATTTCTTACCAAATAAAATCCAATTCAGATAAGGAATACTCCATGTAAATAAATCTAATAAATACAAGTTTACAATTTTTTCACACAACTCACCACCATTAAAAAAAACAAAACAATAAAAACACTAAAGCATGTACAAGTCAGCTTTCTAATCTGTCAACTCTGTAAGTAAAAAATTATCAATATGCAGTCAAATACTCACCATTGCTATCAAATCCATGGGTAAACTCATGGCCAACAATCACTCCTATAGCACCATAACTTAATGACCTGTAACAGAAAAAAAGAAGTTTCCTCTGAAAGTGTTCACAGTCATGAACATTAAAGGATGAAAGACCTCAGGAAAGATCATTTTTAATTTAGAAAGGAGGTGAGGAGGCAGGGGAATATGGGTCTAGAAATCACACCTACACAATTTTGACTTAAAGATGTTGAAAGTCTAGATGTTAAACCTTTGTCTAAAACTTTGAAAGCATTGGGATGGTTCACTTTTCCAATCAAATCCCTTATCAGCATCATATGAGTTCCAAATGTCTCCTTCAGCTGACTGCACTGTGTATATTCTGGCTGGGAAAAGGATGAAGTTAAGGGTGTAACTACTCTAAAATGAAGACAATATTTTGTAAAGCATTGAGAGATCTCAATTCAGTTTTAAAAAGAAAGGTCATATAATTTCCTTACACCTGCCCTGGAACAGGACATGATATACAGTTGGATCTAATGCACCTGGGAAACAGAGTAAAGAGAAATATTTTGTATTCCTGATTGTCAGTTAATTATATCTTCCTTATTATATCCCAATAAATATGCTTTTGGGGGAAATAGGGATTAAAAGAGGGAAAGGCTCAGGGCTTTGTGGAGTGGATATTGTGGGGGTAGGTGATGTAGTCTGTGCATCTTTCATTTGGTTTTTGTGATTTTAATTATTTCAGTTATTGAGACACTATACTTCAAAGTATTTTACAGTATTCCTAACACATCATAATGAAATAGAAGAAAGGCAGAGGGTTTGGAAATAACATGTTATTATTGGATCTAATGATCCATAGTACACTAATTGCTCATCTCAGTCATGCCCAAAAAGTATTATATCATTTAATTCCCTCTGCTCCCATGAAAATCCTTCACTTTGTTTTTTCTTTCCTGAAAGGTATCTTGCAGGTGTCAAAATTCTCCCTACTGTTTTTTAGCCCAACTACTGTTACAGACCTTCTCTTAAAAATGCAGGTTAAAATTATACATTTCAGCAATGGAAATACCATCCTTTTGTGTGACAAATTCATAATCTTGTGTAGCACACAGTGATAATTACCCATAATAAATGCACTATGTAAGACTTGTTTTCCACGTCTGAATTAAAAGGGTTATACAGGATCTTTTGCAGCTGGAGAAGTATAAAAATAATGACACAAAAACATGTAAAGAGATCGAGAAGAACCAAGCTCTATTACTAAATACATCTTATTTTTCCTCCAAGGTTCTTTGTCAGCATGAGTGGCAGGGACAAAGAATAAATAAGCTGGTGTTCTGGCACTCCTACAGCTTTCCTTAGCTCAAAAAAGATGGGGTGAAGTTTGCAGTGAATTTTGCTCTTTGAATCTTGAACCAGCTCAACAACATTTTTTACCAGAAATTTTCCCCCCTCTCTTCATGTTTTTCACTTCTGGGCAGTTGGACAGAGATGGAAGGGATTAGGTGCAGCCCAGCTGATATTAAAGGTGAATTTTCTGGGACTGGGGAGGCTCCAAGAATTGTAAGGAAGGTATGAGGTCAGGTAGTTTGAAGTCTCCATTTCAATATATCTGGCACTGAAGGCTCATAACTGTGAATGACGGCATTTGAATGTTAATTCATGTACTGAGATGTAAAAGTGATAACTAAACCTCCCTTTATGCACATAGATGTAACTGGTTTTTGGTGGTTATGCTGAAACTGCACACTAAAATGCCACTAAATGTTAAATGTTTGCTAAATCAGTTTTTCAGCAAACACTGATGACTTTTTGACGGTTTATCTGTTCCAATGCCACGTACTGTTTCTTCTAAGCAGACGGAAAACATCCAGAATATTTCAAGGACAAAAGCAATCTGTTGTCTGATATAAACCAGCTACATTTGTTTACTAAATTTCATTTTGATACGTACTCAAGCAAAACCAATTTAAGCTAAGGTAACCTTTAAAGAAGAGAAATGAGCAAAGTATAATACTTTGAAAGAACCACAATTTTATCACCGTGGCAGAAGGTCAGAATACAGAGAAATCTCTTCAGAAAGCAAAGCTGCAAACAGGCCTGCAATAACTATGAGAGAAAATAAGTTCACCTTAAGAAGAAAGGATTTTCTTCTATCCCCAATTACCACTTACAAAGTCACCTGGCCCATAAGAATTCCTTTTGAATGGAAATTAATTTGTTCCTAAATTGAACGTGTCTTTCTACATATATTGCCAAATTTCCTGTTTACAAGGACACAATCCAGACTGGATGACGGCAAAGAAAATGTTTGAAAAGTTTGATTCTTTTTTTAAACAAAGATTTATTAAGGATATATTTCACCAGTAACTGGCTTTATATAACTGCAAAATAACTTTCAGAAACTTCCATCAGAAACTTTTCATGGCCTTATCCTACCCTAAAATAGAAAGCTATCGAACTGCACAAAAGCAATGATTTTTCAAAATTAAATGCATGTGACCTATAATTACCCTTCCTCAGCTACATTGGCACACGGGCATGCTCAGGCAATCACTTATGCACATGAAGATATTCTCATGCACCTCAACAGGCACAGACAAGGGCCCACTGCTAATCTTAGATATTAGCAGAGAGTGAACAATAAACTGATAATAATTGGCTTCTCAGGGTATTCACTTCTGTTCAGGAAGTGTTAGTTACCTGATTTACAATTCCTTTTAATACCTGCCATGTGCACACTGCTGCATCTGCATGCTGTAGCATTGAAACACTTCCACTTGGGTGCACTTAATTAGCAATTCCTGTGAGAAATCAGTCATCAGTTTAAGACAACAGCAACACATATGGCTCCCAAGGGTAAAAAAGTATCACACAAAGCAGTGCTTCTCAAAGTCAGCCCTTTTAGTAGCAAAAGCAGGATACAGCAGGAGAGAACACACAACCCAAGGGCCAAGTTTGCCCTACAGAAGGGCAACACAGTTTTCCTGTGCACCATCTTTTGGTTGCCTTCAGCACCACAGCTTTCTTCTCCATGCCCTCTTCTTTGTCTATAAGTATTTGCAATACCTTTCCCTGTTATTCCTCATTTCCTGGTGGATGAGGTTCCCTGTTGCAGTACTTACCTAGGATACTCTGTTCCCCAAAAGAAAGGTTTTTGAAGTTCTCCTGCTGGGAATCCTGCAATAATAAAAATGAAAAAAGAAAAAAAAAATAGTGAGGTCAGTTCAATACAGCTGAATAGCCACAATGCCCAAGGGTTTAGATTTTATGACCTCATTTGTTTCATTTCAGAAGGTCTTGCAAGAGGAGCTTTCCCTCAGGTGGCAGTTTCAGAATGTAATAGAAAGGATCTTGGAGAGGCAGCAGAGATCCTGCCACATGCATGTATGACTAAGAGCATATGCTCCTGTGAAAAAAGCACCTCATGTTTCCTCTGAAGAATACTGGATTACCCTCAGATGTGCCAACAGATCAACAGGCAACATATAGGTCAGATGCAATAAGACCTAAAATAACGTTAGCTTAGTGAGGATTCAGTGCAGCAAGAAACATGAAAGTGATAAAATGTAAGCCTAATTCTATTTAGTCTATGATAAACAAAGGTAAGTGAACATACTTAGGCACTTCTGAAAAGGAAAACTGTAGATTATTAAGGCTATAGGGTCAGTCTAGCTACAGCTATTACCTGGCTGCTTCTGGTAGACTTACCAAAAACCCACAAATGGAGGCACTCTAGTGAGTGATGATCTACTGATGTTTCACCTGGGAATCAAAATTGTTCCTCAGATTCAAAGTCACATATCTAGTTTTAATTCCAGGGTGACATTTCAGTGCCAGGATAGTGAAGACAGTGGAGCTGTACATGGCAAAAGTTTAGCAGCCCAAAGAACTGATAAATAAAACATATACCTATGGTCAAAGTTCTTCTATGATGGTGAAAAGTGCCATCCTTCCAGGCCCAAATGTGGCATTTACTGTCTTGTGTCACCAACTCCCATCTATAAAGCACAGGCATACACCTGCTTTGAAGGTTAACCCACATGGACATCACCTTGTTGAGGAAGAACCATTTTCCTCAGGTGATTCACTCATTTTCCCAGAACTGCTGCTTCATCCTGTGAGTCTCTCTTCAAGAAATCACCTGAACACTCAGATCAAAACAAAAATCATATTCATTTGATTCTAACCCTATTCAGTTTTTTGCTGATAGAGTGGTCATGGATTTCTTTATATCTGAGATAAATTATCAGGCAAGATCTTTGCCTTTTCCTTACAAAGTCTTCAGAAAACTTATTTTCAAATGAGAAAAAGAAAAAAAACCAAGCCCAAAAACCCAAACCAAACCCAGCATGCTGAGTGTAATTCATGCCCAGTGATGTGGCACACGGCTCATCCTCCTGGCCTGCCCAGCTGCTTTTTTCTATTGCTCTTCCATGGCTGCCATCATTCCCTATTTGCAATTAGCTTACAAAAAGTGTGGTCTTCAGACTTATTTTCTGAATGTTGTTTGGGGTTTCTTTTCTTACTTCTACAGATGTTGCTTTATTGTTTCAAGCACAGTATCATTTTCTTTTCCAGCAGTACAAACCATAATTTTACCAATGTCAAGGACAATGTTTTCCTGGTCTAACTCTCCTTGCCTGCCAGTGCACAAAGGTTATTTATTATACATGTTTTTAAACATTTTAAGCAGCAGTGGTACACTCATACAACCTGACGAATATTGCTTCCCTCTGAACACTGAACCTCAGAAAAGGTTTTGAAACCATTAGGTTCTGCTAACTCTAAATGATCCTGTCCCCACAACAGATGAGAGGAACTGTGGCCACAATGAACAAATGAGCCCATACTGAAGGTGCTATGAACCAAGGTAGCACAGTCATGCCACAAAACACATTTAATGATCACACAATCCTGTGTGCCCGTCACTCCACCAAGAGGCTATCAAGATCTTTTAGGGAGCTGTAATTATTTTGTCCAGGTGTAGACCTATGTAGTGAATTTGCACTTGTCTGCAGTAGAAGTAATATACATTAGTTACAGCAAATTAGGTGCAAATCTTCACTCAGGCTTATCCAGCTACACTAAATGTTGTCTTCACAGAACATTGCTGAAACAAAGTCAGCTGTGAGTTAAGCCATGAGATGGTTTTCACTAAACAAGCCACGTGAATGAATGAGAAGCTCAAGTCCTGAATCTGTAGGACAGGTTGATAATTATTTTACTCACAGTCAGGATCCATTTTAGGTGAGATACCGCTGTGCAAAGCACTGGTTGAAGGAGTGGTTTCTGCTTCTGGACATCTGTGAAAGCACCTCTGTAGTTTGATTGTCCTAAAGGAAGCTCAGGAAGTATTTTCAGGCCAAAGCAGAGTCAGAGGCCAGTAGAACATAATACATGCTTCAGAAAACCTAAGGAAACTGGAATATATTATCACCAGTAGGAGATGTTTTGTTTTGTTTTGTTTTGCTTTCTTTTGTTTTGTTTTTTGTGTGTGTGTGTTTGCTTGTTTGTTTGTTTGTTTTTTGGTAAGAAAAATATTCTAGTTTTGAAAGTGATTCTTTGGCAGCTAATAAAGCAAATGGGTCCCACTCTCCAGAGGTCTGCAGCACTGAGGGTGCTTATCCACTACTGCAGCACTAGAAGAAACAGATTCAGAGTTGGCAACACTTTTTATGCAATGTCTCCTTCAGGCAAGCAACAACTACATCATCCTTGGGGGGAGCAAGGATAACAATGTCTTAGACCGAGAATGTCCTTGAAATTGTAACATGAGATTGATCACCAGACAGTTTCTTATTTTGTGCTGATTTGAATCCCTCAATTTAGGCAATTCCCTTGTGAAGTCTGTTTCTTTTTTTGCTTGGCATATTGCTCCTAAAAGAATTAATGACAAAACTCAGAGAGCTCATAGTAGGCTGCAGATGCAATAAATACTAATGGGATTATTTATATGCCACTAGAGTTCAAGCAGGCAAAGGACAGATCTGAAGGAATAAGACAGACAGACTTCAGGGAATTTCACATCTTAAGAAATGGATACAGGTGCTGGGAATGTATTTTGAGCTAACACTTGACCACAAATTTAGCCTGTATCCTGCATCTTTTAAAGCTTTCTCCCTCTACACAGCCCCAGAAGAGAGATACAGGCTGACAGTCTCTCTCTTATACACTATATTGCTAATGCAAGCCCACAGTCTACACTCAAGGCCATTATGGACCAACAGCACACAGAAAGAAAACCGTGTTATCTTATTACAGACCCTGCACAAATCCATTTGCCATCATTAAGACCTGGACTTGCAGAATCTGCTTTAACTACCTTCTTACAACCTATCTAAATTTGGAGCAATGCCACTGGGCTGCAGCATCATTGTGAGATGGGCACTGGTGCCACGTGCCACAGTAGAACTGATCTGTAGACAGCTGAGTTCATAGAACAGCACTGGTACCCTACATCTGTGCATCCTACTGCTGGGACAGCCAGCCTAGATCATCCTCAAGATGGACTTTGTGCCACTGATCACAACATGCTAGAGATCAGCTGTTCTGATCACTGCCCTTTAAGCCCAGCAGTTCACAGAGTTTTCAGTGGACCTGAAATCCACTTGAGTAGCCCATTTTTCAGCAGTTTGTATTTGAGCATGTTAGGGGAGAAAGTGCTGAAATTCTTGCTAAAGAACAAATCATATTCACATCTCTCTCCTCATCCATTGAGCTAGTAATCTCACTGTACAAAGCTGGTCAGGGAAACTGTTTCCAGTATTTACTTTATCATGTACACAGAGCCTGATGTGAGGCTGGGTAGCTTATAATTCCCTAGATCTTCCTCCTTGAAGACAGCAGTGACATTTGCTTTCTTCCAGCCCTCAGGAACCTCCCCCAGTCACCATAACCTTTCAAAGATTACCAAGAGTGGCTTCACAACGATGCTGAGAGCTTGCAGGTGCATCCTAGCAGACCCCATGGGCTTGTGTTTGCCCAGTCTGTTCAAATATTCCCTAACCTGCTCCTCCTCCATGGAGGGTAAATCTCCTTCGTTACCAGGTCCCCTGCCCTCATCCAGTGCTACATTTTCCCTCAACTTTCTGCTGCTGCAGCTACACTTGCAGAAACATTTCCTCACATCCCTTGTCAGATTAATCTCCGGAGGGCTTTGGCTTTCCAAACCCTCCAGTCTGGATGCTTGGACAGTAACTGTTCAACTTTCCTTTTGCTCACCTTTCTGCTCTGGAATGCAGGGGCACTTCAAGCAGTGGAGTTCATCTGGCTTGCTTCAAACAGTTCGCTCTGAATTTATGCTGATCCTGAAACTCTGACAGAACTCTGCCTGCACAGAACTACTTTTAATGTAATTGAAGGTTTCTATCTTCATTTTATCCATGATATCATTTTCAGCATCTCTCTGCAGCAAGGTGCTCTAAAGCTTGTTAGAATGTATTTAAAATTAGAAGGTTGTTTTTTTTTTTCTCCAATTTTAGAGGGGCTTTACTCTGATTAATAAATCCATCTACCAGCTAATACCTTGATGGTATTATTATACACACTTTGCAGATGAATATCGTTATACTTGGTGTAATATTGCTAGTTTACCAAGAAGACACAAATAACCACATTTGATCTGATAATTCCCTGAAACAATGCACAGCAATAATGGATAAAGTAAACCAAAAACACATGAGAAGACTCATCAAAACATGAGAAAATTTGGAGTTCAAATCTAAATATTAATTCAAATTTTATAGTTCAATTACATTAATCAGTTATACTGCACAATGCTTTTTACTGAGCAAGGCAAAGCCTTATTCCAAGTTAGCGCATTTACAACTTCCAATAATGATGTTGGTTTGTTTAAAGCAACTTCTGACAGGCCAGGGAATCCCATATGTAAGTAACAGATATGGGAGACAGCTGTGCTAAACTGTGTGATATACAGGGTACTCTGCCAATTGGTGTACTGGCAATTCTCAGATGTGTTCAAAAGCTGTAACTTGTTTTTTCAAGTGTCACTGAATGAATTCAGATGCAGAATTTTAAAGGGATAAGATATAAGCTGAAGACTAACTGCTGGTCAGTAATCAAAGAATATTGAATTCACATAAGGAATTATATGTGAAGACAGCTGGGGTGTTGGTTAGTTGTCTAAAAACATCCCAAAGGGCAGGGTACATTTGTTCAAAATGGTTCCACAGACTTCTGTTGGGACAATTCAATCTCATCCCAATGATGGTTTGCATGTCCTCTTTGGGCTCTAGCTATCAGTCTAGACAGCAAGGGGCTGCTGCAAGTTTTATCTCAGATAAAACACATGAAAAAACTTATCAGAGAGTACAGAGCACCCCAGACAGCTTTGAGCATCCATATGTAGGTAAGACCAAACTCTGGGTCATTATACAGACCTGAATAGTACACCTTATTTCAAGTTTTATCCTGTGGACAAAGAGGATAGAAAACAAAAATTGTGCAAGAATAGAAAATATCAATTGTGTGAGGCACAGTAACTGTTCCACGCAATGCATGAATACAAAGCTTAATTTTATGAAGAACTCAGTGGATAAATTCATTAAAGAGATACAGGGAAGTGGTGGTCTTAAAGCAGAGGACTCTGCAGCCTCTGTTTCAATTCTTGGCTCAGTTTCTGCTTCACCTGACAAGAGGTTCTTTGCTACCCATGAAAAATAGAGAACTTGGTATTTCCCAACCTCTGTGGGGTAACATGAGGAGAAACATGAGGTGGTTTGTGAGGTGCCAAGGAATACTGTGTGCTAAGGGAGTAAGAAATGTGAGAACATCTGTTTTACAAGAAACTTTAATCTTTATTTTATAAGGAAAAAGCTTCAGTGGATTCCTTGGGGTGAGGGAATGAGGAGTGGGGGGAGAAGAACAAAGGAAAAATTCCTCTATTTTATACATTCAAGAATGGATGTGAGGATCATTCATCATCTCACTTGTGACCACAGTTAAATAAAAGAGAATAATGGTCGTTAGTAAATAGGGAAAATAGAAAATGAGGGCTCACTTAAGGCACTTAAAACTTACTTAATAAGAGGGCTCTGAAAGTGTTCAGTCCAAATCTGTTATGTTCATTAACCTCCTGGAAACTAATGGCACACTTGAAACTACATCATCAATAACCTTCCAATTAGTCCAACTCTTAAGGGAAGAGAAAATGGTCCTACGTGCATTCCCCTTGTCCTGCCCTGGCCATGGCACCAGGAGTTGTTTGCCAGCACTTCCCTGGCTCCTGGAAAGATAAGAGTTCTCCCTTGCAACTCACAGCATCAGCGAGCTGCCAATATCAATATCTGCATGATACTTCCTTTAAAGATGATACTTATTGGCTAATATGAGCGCTCATCTGTGGTTTTCTCTATGGATGCTAATTTGATTGCAATTTTTAAATTCTCTTGTAGATTATACCTCCTTCCTATAACGTGTATTGAGGCCGCTCTCTAAAGAGGCCTCTTGACTTTTGCTAGAGAACTGCAGTAACAGCACAAATGACTTAGAAAGAGCATGGACATAAACGTACAGAGATAATATCAACACTAATTATCCAGTACCTCTATTCAAGCTTACACCTCATGAGTGCGTTGCTTGTATTTTTCTCAGTTCACTGTAAATCTCTCTTTCATTACTGTTCACAGCTCATAAATGTGACTATTTTTATACATTCTAGAGGCATACATATTTACACTTTGGAAAAAAAAACCTAAACACATCCAAATGTCTGATGAACAGTTCCCTTTTATCCTTAACACATTCAATGGCCAATATTTTAGTGCTGCAATGAAATAAAACCTTTTCTTGAACAGAAGTATGCTAGCACACTTTGATCATCACTTGCGTCTATTTTCAGCACATATTTGTTGACTGCTCTAGAGTGTGTTAAAATAAACTAATCCTTTAGGAATGTGTTTTTGATGTTCCAATTATGATAATTAAAAAGATAGCATTCATGCTGCTTAGATGATATGAAGTGTACTTAGATACATTTTGAGGCTCTAAAGGCAATGACACATACCTTGTCCTTGTTAAGTACCTATAATTAAAGGGGAAATTGACAAGCAAATGCACAGAAAATTGAAAAATTATCCAAACTAGGATTAAAAAATTATTAACAACCATTAAAAACAAGCATAGTGGTTCATCTAAGACACTTCGAATTATGGAAAAAGACAAAATAAACAAATAGAACTCACATAAAGAGAACATCAGCAGTTACCTGTATAATATTAAGATAAATTATATGTACCATATTTTTAAACTCTGCTCTTTGTGGCACATTTTACCTTGATACAGCTACTTATTTCTCCTTTGGAGACATTAATAGAATTGTTGGTCATTCAAACTATCAATAGTTTAGTAATGAAAATTAAATGAAGCAACAGCAAACACAAGGGTGTTTGCACTAAAATACAGCAAAATTTGGTACATCTACTGCATATGCAAGATTTGCTGTATTCTCCCAAATCTAATAATTTTTTTTAATAATTTAGATTCTATTCTCTATTAATTTTTACTTTTAGTGAAAAAAGACCTCTTCTTCCAAGTAACTGAGTAGTCAAGTAGGCAAGTTAAAAGCACTAATAGCTTGCCTGTATATGAAGATCACATGGACTCGAATAGATTTTCTAATGCTATGTCAGTGATACAGACTACAGAGAGAGAAGGATTTGTCATCCTTCCATCAGGAGTGTCAGAGACCTCCCTGTGCTCTGAACACAGAAAGCAAAAGCAGCTGCCTAAAGCTCAGAAGTGATCAGGACCTCCACATTCCCCTCCACTTCTGCAGGTACCAGATGATCACTCATTTTCAGAATCTGTGGGTCAAGGCACTGGTGTTGCTTTTTCTCTAAACTTCTTCAAGAAGCATTTGGTGACTAATCAAGTTTGGAGTTGATGTGGCTTTTTTGATATCATCACACAGAACATTTCTATTTCCAAACTGATGGTCCTAATTTTTAGAATCAAATTTTGGAACTAAGGATTTTCCAGTTCATGCAGAAACTACTTTCCATAATCAAATCCTATTATGCATTTTAAAATTCATATTTCTGAAATTATTCTTAGTAAACTCACTTACAAAGAGCAAAAATAGATGGGCCTTGAAGACAGTAAAGTCCAGTTTGCTCACTGAAGAGCAGGGGCAGTCAAGCAGATGAAGAGAATATCTGGTCCATTCACTTATTTACAGCAGTGATCAGTAGTAGATGTAAAAGGAAAGTGTCAGGCATTATCTGTGAGGTAATTATTTTACTAGTTCATATTCCTACCTTCCAGCAGCCAGCAGCAGAGGGAAGTGTGCTCCTGGACTGGGTTTATATCCCTCTGTTCTTTTGTACGGAACAGAACACCTTTTTTTCGGATCATCTGCCAGCGCAGTGAGTAGCAAGATCCTCAGAACACACCTCTCCAACTATTTTGCCAACAAGTAATTGGCTCCTACCTCCTTTTCTTATCTTTAATCAGTCACTAATTTATGAAATGGCCTTCTTTCTTGTCCAGTGACAACTTCCAGTTATTAGCACTGGGAAAGAAACCCATCAAAAGTGTTCAATGGAAAAAAGCAGTGTATCAAGCATATTTACTTGCTTTCTGAATTTAAAAAAACCTCTAGTAGATTAACAAAGCATGATTTTTTTCTAAAAGAAAAAGCAAAAACATCTCACATTCTCATGTTCACTCTTCTCCATTATATCATATGCTTATTCATTCTCTCCAATCATGTTGTGGTCACACACAGGTTCCTCCATATAGAAGCTAAAATTAATTTTTATGTAGATCCCTCTGAACTGTCTTTTGAAAAGAAGGATTTGACACTTGCCATAACTATTCTTTCTGTGCTCAGGCCACTATAAGTGATAGGCTATACATCAAAGCTGGTTGTTAGGAAATTTTTGTCTAAGTTCCTTTGAAATAACTGGGAGAATATTATCTGGTCCTTATATTTGTCACAGTTCATTGTATGAATTTCTTCTAAAGTGCCTTCTATTGACACTAAATTTTTAATACTTTCTGGGACTTACCTCTCATAAGAAAAAGCCCCAGGATTAGAATTTCCCAAACTCTTCCAATGCAAAGAATTATCTTATTTTTATGCCTTAGAGACTCTCCCCTTTAAGTGTATTTGACAAAAATGTTTTATTATTAGTTTTTATGCTCCTAAAAGTCTCAAAATCTTTCTGGGCTTGCTGTATAGCAATTTTACACTTAACTTGCCAGAGCTCAAGCTTAATTCTTATTCTCAAATTACTCTGGTTTCTTGAAAATTTTTTTTTCTGTTGTTTAACTAGGTCATTAAAAATGCCACAGTTCTTGTGACATGTGAGCAGTCCCTCAGAACTTTGTATGGATTATTACTGAAAACACAGCTGCAGAGCAGTAAGGCAGCCGATCTTTCCCACCAGCATTAATGGGTACACAGTAGCAATGTGACAAACGTTTATCAGCAACTTAAGACCTGAGAATATTCCTCCCACACCTCACAAGGCCTCTTGCCCCATAAAAACACACCAGCCAGCAGTGGAAGACAGTACTGCGCCTTTCTCTGAATCTTCCCTCCTGTTGCACATCATTTTTAGGGCATGATTACATTTGTACCTCTCTCTCAGGTAGGAGAGGGCTTTGTTCAGAAAGAGCCACCTAAAACCTTTTCCTCTTTGAAACAGTCCTAAAAGGACTGAGAGTGAGTAGCACCATCCAAACCTTCAGGTCACTTGCCAGCAGGACAAGGAGGTCAGCAGTTATGGCAGAAAATACAATTGCCTCTACACCCATAACTGATGGTTTGACAACTTTCTGCCTCCTGACTCTTTTAGACACAGCGAGTGTGAAATTTTCAGTGGCTCCAGCCTCTCGTTACAGTTTTCTCTAATGCGCCATGGCAGAGAGGCTGGGACAGCTGAGTGCTGCTGCAATTTGGAGAGAACCCAATATTAAGGAAGGTATGACAGCGATGGCTCTCATTTTGCTCTGAGCAGGCTTCCTCTCCACTCACACAAAATCTCTCCAGCAGCAGAGGTGGCTGGAGGAAGAGCAGCTGTAATGCTTCACGGCTACCTCAGAGCTGTGACCACCTCAACCAAGTGTTCCCTCAGATGATCAACAAAAATGTGACTGCTTAATGATGACAGCCCTCTAATAAGGCAGAGCTATATAAATCTAGCACTGATTTTAATCAAAAGAACTGCCTAATTATTATACACACTTTACAAATGAGAGCACTTAGACACGAATGAATTTAAGTGAGTGGTTTCAAGGCAAAATTGTTTGCAGAAATTGGTAGAAGCAAATACCAGCACATTCAGATTGCCAGTCCTCTGCTGTACCTTCTTCAGTGTGATACATTAACTTTGTGCCTTTCTCTCTGCGACCAAAAGAGATTCAGGAAAAAGAGGGGAATCACTGGGTACCAAGACCACAGAGATGGTGGCAGCCACTTTCCATGGCATAGAAAAAGAAGGCTGATTTAATGTGAAAAGCTATTAAGAGCAAAAAGAAGTGCCAGAGTAAAGGTACACAGAAAGAATGGTATAGAATATTAATGCCCATTAGAAAATTTCAGTTCAAAGTCCCATTAATGCAAACAGGAATGAACACCCAAATTCATAACACATCTTTGAAAAACTCAGCTCTTTTACCTAATTTGTTTCCACACCAGAATATATGCTATCTAAAAGCAACTAGTAACTAAAATTGTACTGCACACACAATGTAATTTCATCAAACTATACAGGTAAGAATTTTAAGTTAGCTACAGATATCACTCCTTGTCCTTGAAGGTATTGAACAAATCCACTGGATACACCTTCTTATGTTTTCTGGTCTATATCACAGTCTTCGCTAGTCACATTTATTGCTACATATCTGTCAACACTAGAGGACAGAACTGCTATCACTGTATATTTATGGAGATGTGTGTACACCTGTTTTTGCTACAGAAAACAGAAGATAGAAGCATTAGGCTTTAATAAAAGTGATTTAAGTTATCATTCACAATAGACAGAGTGCACACACACACACACACACGGTCACTGCAACTCATCTGACACAGGGTAACTCACTGAGCAGCAGTAGTTCCAATTTGTGGGAGCTCTGGGTTTTCCAGAACTATCCTCTCACTTAAGTCTCAGAGTTGAATTATGAGGTTTGAACTTTCAATTTTCAGTCACAAACAACACAACAGGTATAGATGTTCTCTGAAGCTTGATACATACATTCCAAAACAGGCACTTTATAAGGAGGCTCAGAATGCAGATACTCACTGATCTGGTTGGTAGATGCACTGTAAAATGCATTTACAGTAGTTGGGCTTGTAAACCACCTGTAGTAAGAAAACAGAAATTGTCTGTCAGTACACTGACATTCATTTTTATGAATCAAAGGAACAAAGATAAAAATTTAACTCAATAGAAGGAAGTAAAAATATTAAGGACTTAAGATACATTGAAGTTTAAGTATTTCTCCATTTCAGCACATTACCTGCATTTTCTAGAACATTGAAATCTACTGTTTAATGATTCTAACTGTGTACAGTCAATGAATGCCCAACAGGAGCAAGTCTTAGTGTCTCTATCACCTAATCTGTTTAATTTCTAAGTGACCACTGTGCTTGTGAGGTCTGCCATGCTGATGAATCAAAGTTCACTCAGCAGAAGCTGCAACACTCAAGCAGCTGTGAAAACTCTTGGGTGTCTTTCAAACATGCGTGGAGGAGCTCCCTGTTGAAATTAGAGGAGAGCATTTTGAAACAAGTAAAGTGGCTTTAGAGGCTTTACTGAACAACTACTTGAACAATTAGGATTATGCCAGCAACATGAGCAGGTACTTTCTGGGAATGTAAAGCCAAAATAAACGGCTTCATGTTCTGTACCGTATGCAGTGAACATCAACACCCTAAACAAACAGACCTCTTGCCAGGCATTTCTTCTCATAATTTCATTTCTCATATATACCGGAGGAAACCCTGGATTTGAATAGGAGTTGGACTTTGATGATCCTTGGGAGTCCCTTCCAACTCAGGATATTCTATGATTCTATGAATAGCAAATTAATCTCCTTAGCCTTAGCTCACCTATATTGACAGTGCCTTCAACCATATGAGTGGAAAATCTCAACTGACTTCAGCAAGATCCAAATATCCTCAGGTTAACCCTGAGGTCAGTGAGCCCAAGATTTCACTTCATGATTTTATAAGGGAGAACTGAGATAAAAGTAATAAAGGTGATGAGAATTAGTGGTTAATTCATAATAACTTAGAAGTAACTCTAGTAAATGTCCAAACAGGAACACCCTGATGTCTTTAGCAAAACATTACTCAGAAGTTTTGTAAAGCTGCAAGAATGCAATGTAATTGCTTTGAAAAATTTCTTTCAAAGAGAAGATATAGGTGCTGCAAAACAAAGAGCAAGACAAAGGAAGATCTATCAGAACATGGAAAATATGTGATGTCAGTGACAATTGTATACACAATTTATGCATTAAAACAGATCCATTATTGAATTAGTCATCTGCAGATCCTGGCTTTTTTTTCTGACAACTAACGTCTTCATTTAAACCATGTAACAAAGGGGAGAGATTTTAAAAGGCAGCATTTTTTCTTTTATCAATAAATTTAAGTGCTTGTTTTATTCTCCAGGCTGAGCAGCCTATTTTGCAATGCATCAACTAGAAAAACTAATCAATGAAGGCTAAAAGAGTGATGTCATGTACATATTTTAACCATCAGTCACATTACAGGCTCTAATTTCGCAGATAACTCTCCCTGTTTTGTTTATTAGGAGATTGCAAAGAGGAGGAGCAGGGGGAGGTTGTTTTCTGGTGTGTTTTCTGCTTTCTTCATAATAAGGAGATTAAATGTTAGAGGTAATGTAGTGAGATAATGGAAAATTGAAGAAAGAATGTGTATGGTGAGAGATAAAGAAAAAAATTAGGGGCTTAATTAACTACATTTCAGTTTCATGTTTGCTCACAGCAGCAATCAGCTGAACTGTTTTGAAGGATGCAAGCCTGTCATTTATGCCTTGGGATCTGCTCTCCAGGCTTAGCAGTAAATCTGGAGGACTGTTTGTTTTTTTGACAAGGAGAAAACCCATCTGAAAAGAAACCATCTGAAACAGTCAACACTTCAATTTCGATTTTACTGCAAGTTTGAACAAAGACCCATAGTGTCTTTGTTGCACCTCACCCCATCCTGTTGGCTTGTTCTACTTACAACGGCCTTTCTCTTCTCAAACAGCAACTTCTAGGCATGAAAAGGGCTTTTGGGACAGCAAATCCTCCCTTTTTGCAAATTCCTCTTAGCCTTTTATTTCCAGACAGAGGATCAAGGGCCTGAGACATCTAACAGATACTTCGAAACAGAATAATGTGCTTTGGTTCTTCTCTCCATCCTCTGGGGGGGTTACCACACCTAGCTGCAGAGAGGAACCAGCACAAGCAGTGGCAAAGAGCTCTTCACTGACTGGAAAGAGTCTAACAGCACAAGTTTGCACCTGTTTTTTGGGGTGAGGGGCTGGTGATGCAGGTACTTGTCCCCACAGGAGCATCTCATTTTGCCCAAGTGCAGCAGTGAATTCTGGTGACATTTGGCCCACAGTTATTGAGGGGGGACATCATACCGTCCTCTGTCCATACTTTCATACTTATGAACTCCTAGACTTGTAGCTTGTAGACATATCACAGCAATCCCTGAGGCTGCTTTTTTTCTCATGATCTACCACAGCAATAGCAGAGCCCATCCTGCTTCTTGAGCTTAGCATGAACCAAAGGCCAAGGGCAGCCTTGATTTTCTCACTGTAAAACTGAACTCAGTTCTTTCCAAATTGCTCTTTCATAACGAGGCCTCAAGAATGACCCTGTATGAAATTCGTTATGCTTTTAAGCAGTTAGGAAGAAGAGACTTACCAGCCATACTGAGGAGTCAGGAAGAAAAGTAGTTCTCTAGTAACAAGCAGAATATTTAATATTTGACATTTGGTAAGGAGCGTATTTCTATTCCAGCATTTTGTTGCACCATTCTGAGCCACTCTCAGAAAGATTTGGAATGTATTTTCCACAAAAGAGTAGAAATAACCAAGACTGCTTCCATTCAGACTAACAGAACAACATCACTTCTCATCTGCCATGCTCTATCAGTGAGCTCCTTGAAATTACTGAAACCTCAGCGACAGTCCTTAACTAGTAATACACCAAATTACCATAAGAAGGTGTGTAATAAATAGCTGTTGCTGTTAAATTTTAAGGTGAAGCAAATTTAGAAATAACTCTCCCATTCCTGTTTGAAGTCAGATTGCCTGGGCATTTGCTCTAGGTCTAGTTACAATTTCTGTGTGTTTTATCTATTAACAGAAGGATAGAAAAAAAAAGAAAGGCATAACAGATTCCAAGCTCTTGCTAACTACAAAGTAAATAAATAAAAATTCTAGAACTGTTCACACTGTTTTCATTTGCTATAAATATGTGAGAAGGGGGCAGCTTTGAATGATGTCCTGTAGCATTACCTATCTACTACTGCAGCAATCAAAACCTGATGCTGCAGAGTTGACACTTGCAAGGTTGAGATTTCCCTTGTAGAAATAAAATGTGAAACATACATTGAGATAGCAAGCAGGGCAGAAACTCTCTTAGTCTGTGTTTCTTGAAGCTACAATTTTCTCTGTGATATCTTTCTTTCTGAGTTAAGAGTATAGTGTGCTATATTGCCATGAAGGGGGTGACTGGGAACATTTACAACACAGGAAAAAGCGTATTAATTTATTTAATTCTCTGTAAAACACAAGCTGAATTTGCAATTTATTCTCTCAACTTTATGAGTTAGAAGAAATCACTTGGTTTGCTGTTCAACATCCAAAGTAAGAAATAAAATCTAAATAATCATATAAACAAAGAAAATGAACTTGTGAATGTACAACACCTTAAGCTGGTTAGAAGTGAAAAGCAGTCCAAAATTTCTGGAAGCTGGAAAATGTCTTCCAAAGAAAATGCTATCGAGAAAGACTTCTAAATGCGAGGCAACCTTCAAGGTGACTTTCAAAATTGTATTTTGTCATGTAGAAACAGATTATTATCCTAGGCCAGGCTGCCATCTGTCCCCCTTAGGGATGGGCGAGAAACTGGGATGGTAAGGCTGGGCCCAGCGTTCGGTGCCACATCTCTGCTTAAAATGAGGTTCAAAAACCAGGAAAAGGCTCCAGGAGGCTCCTTTCCAATCTCTCCTCTCCAGGGCAGGTCCCAGCAACACAATTTCTGAGCTCTCCAGCAGCATCTCTCCAAGAGACAACAGCCTGCCCAGTTTTTTTCATGGCTGCTTTTCCCTTTTTGCAGAAGGAGCTTTTGCACTGTCCTTAATGGTATCCAACCCAGATCCTCTCAGAGCTGCCCTCTCTTGTGGCAAACTAAGAGCCAGGGCTTACACACAATAGTGTGTGGTTGAATAAAACAGGGATAGGTCCTGGAGAAGACCCCAGAATCCTCTCACAGCATACCTCCTTTGTGTCCTCTTCTACGGATACCAGATGTCTACATGACCAGCACTGAAAATCTAGTCAAAAATGGAGAAAGGTTTGGCCAGGTCTAAAAATCTTAATTACATCTTGACTTTAAAGGAGAAAGATGAATAATAATAAAGTGGTGTGCCCAAGAAGTCCTCTGATGTTTTGTTACTTGCAAATATGGTGTCAGTGTTAAGAAGAACAGATTTGATCACTGATAAAAAGGTGCAGGTGTGTGTTTGTGTACACACATACATGTCTACTTGTATGTATGAATGTGTATGGCTCCATGGATGGATAAGCAAATGCAACTAAAACCCTGACTCTCCTTAATTTCTCCCTTCCACATGGCCATCACTTTCCCCTATACTGCCTTTCACTTTTCTCCTCTCCAGGTGTGCCTCTCCAGGGTTAAAATTGTCTTCACACCTGGTGCCCATCATCCCACACTGCCCCTTCCAGCCTCTCCTCCTCCACTGAGCCCTCTCAGCCCAACCTGCGCTGGTTTGTACACATTTCTCAGCTCCTGCACAAATCCCTTTCATATGTCTCTCTGCTGCTACCTGAGCACTTCTTTTCTTGTTTGATAGAGCCAGCTGTGAAGGTGACAGTCCTCTCCCCAGCCAGCTGTGAGGATGGCAGCTGGTATCCAGAGCTGGTGTTGAGGACAAGTAACACCTGCCAGAGCCGTGGTGCCCGCAGGGAAGCCTGGCCCCAGGATTGGCAGGGCAGGCAACCCTGATGCCTTGTCACAGCTTTGGGTACCAGCAGGGCTGGGGATGTCCCCCCATCCACGCCCTGAGCAATGTCTCATCCAACTTCCTCCATGCCCCCTTCTCCTGTCAGGCAGATAAATGCCAGGGACAGAGGGAGCACAACAGAGATCAAAGAATTTTGATAATTATCCTGCTTTAGGGTTTTTCCTTTTTTTCCTTTTTGTTTTTTTTTAGATTAAAAAGCTGTTGGATTTCCAGAATAATACTTTTCTATTTTGATATCCACATTTCCCCTTATTTTATCCAACTCCTTTGTCTTGTATCTCCCATCTCCTCTGTCCATCCCCTGATGGTGTTTACCTGATGCTTTGATTGAACCATCATTTTAATTTCCCATTTAGCTGAGGAAAGTGATTCCAGTTTGAAATATTGTTGAGAAACATGGACCGTCTGCTAAAAGAATATAACATTTTACCTTTTGGGTATAATATCACTTTACTAACTTTTATTTTATTTCCTTAAACACTCATTTTCTTATTTCTCTTTTTTGGTCCACAACTTTGATGATCTTATAATATCTATCACTAAATATAAATGTTATGCTAAAAGATACTAAACTAGGGAAAAGAAGAAATTAAGCAAATAGAAACAAAACCCCAAGGGAAATTAGCTATTGACATAGAACCAAGCTTCATCAAAAATTCTGTGGAGTTCTACAAAATGTAAAAGTTTAAAAAACAAAACCAGAAAAATGAGAGATAAAAAAGAGAGGTAAAAGCATCAGAAAGCAATGGAACATGATAATTTACCTCAGTCTGGTAAGTGGGAGTTACTGGTTTATTTTAATAAATTTTTAAAAAATTACTGGAGGCAGCAATGACTCTTTGTGCCTTGGTGTCCCTCAGCAGGCAGAGTGACACTACTTTTAGAGCCCTTTTCTATCACTGAACAGTTGCACAGACAGAATAATGTCCCAGCAAGAACCCTGATTATTCCTCCCCAGCAGGGCTCAGGTGGACATTACTTCCAGCCCTGCAGAAGGCAGAGCAAATAGCTCTGCTGACAAAGGGAAGGGACCAGAAATCCTACCGGCATTCCCCAGGCCAGAATATGCCCTGAGGGGCGACAAGAAAAGCACGAAAAAGGTGATGAGGGACTGGCTGTTATGCAGTCCTAGAAACAAGATTGTGAAGACAGGAATGAGAAAGTGTTCAATCTTGTAGTGGGCAATCGGGTAACACTCTCATTTTTTAAGCATCCGTGTGGCAGCTCTCAGACTACAGTCCTGGAGTCAGGGGTGACCGGGGCAAAGAAGAAATGCTTTTGGTTTGTTCAAGGAATCAAGGCGATTTCCTTACAGGGGAGTTTTCCCATCGTGCCAAGAATCTATCCGCGCTGCCCCAAGGCTGACCCTGAGGAGGAGGGTGCTGGTCACCATTGCTGTAGAGAGACCAGCGTTGTTTCACTGCCCTCATGGAAGTGTCACTCTGCAGGGAATACACCACCATGGTCTAGGCCTGACATCCAGGAAAATCCCTAAAATCATCCCCTGGGATTAACCAGTGCAGTATCAGAGAAAGCAGCGATGAGAAGGTGAAATTCACAATTAAAACTAAGCTATAAATAAGGCCTTGAACACACAGGGCCAGATTACAGCACTCCAGCCATGAACAGCCTGTGTGTGTCCTGCTGACATCCTCCCCAGCCCCACGGACAGCACGGAGCCGCCCCCAGGACAGCTGTGGTTCTGTTTGAGTTGAGTTTCTGGAGTCCGAAGGAAATGCCACAGATTTCAGAGTCTGTGTGTAGAAGGAGTCATTTTTGAGTAGCATGATTAGACTAATTAAGTTCTGCTTAGGTTTTAATTTGCATTTTAAGGATTTGATTACCCACCAGTAAGAAAAGAGAATGATTCTCTCATGTATTTTATGACAGTTTGTGACACAATCTGCACTCTTATGTTTACAAATAAATAAAAATAATGCATGTAGATCAAATTATGTTTCATTCTGTATCATTGCTATCAACAGCAGGTAACTAATAATGCTGATTTGTATTCCTAATAATAACATTATGTCTTACTAATGGTTTCATTCCTATAAAATTTATTTCATAAATCCCTGCTGTACCATTTCAAACTCTAACTGTGACCAAGAGACATAATCCATTTTTAATTGCAATTCAATTACCCCTTTTTTTCATTAAATTAAGTTTAAGCTTCAAGCATGTGACTACTGTGCATATGAGCAGGGATATCTAGAATGTAAAAAAAAAAATCCACAGGAGTTTCTGAATAGCAGGGGAGTTGCCTATAGGCTTTTTGAGTCATAACATATTGTTGTGTACATAATTCTAATAAAGCTTAATATATAACAGTATTTATTATATAAATTAAATAATATAAATTAAAATACTGTAACAAGATTATGTAAATTTGCCTTTTGTCTACTCACTCTGTTTTTGGAACTTCTTTTCTAAGCCAGTAGAAATCAGATTGGGCTGCGTATTTGCGAGTTTGCAATACATTGCCAAAATAATCACTTTCTGTAAACTTCAGCTGTATAGAGAAAGCACAGACATTTTTAAAGCATGTCCAAAGAAACAAAAGCTGACATAAAACAAGCAGAACTTTTATCTTATACGAGAGAATCACCTAATTTTTTAGCCATTATCTAAGCAAGTAGAATTTTCACACTTGGTAGGAAGAATAAATATTTTATGAGCTTAGTTAAAAAGAACAGTGGCTGAACAGATCTGAGCAAGGGTCTGGAACACTGGGAAAGCTCTTCACTGTGCAGAGTGGTGCTGAAGGAATTGTAAGCACCCAACAATGGATTGCAGACTGCACATTGCTATGGCTATTATTAAGAGAGCCTCTTTTCCAGGAGAAAGTAGACTTACTTTTATTTTTAAAAGTGCATTTTAAAACCACTTCCAACAATGTAACAAAGTTCCCTTTTTTTTTGGTTTGCTTTACATTTTATAACAAATACTTCATATTCTGTGCCTTCTGAGGGTTCTGCCACATTAAATATTTACAGCCATAAGGCTCCACGCTGCCATAAGTTTTCAAATCTAATAGCTTTCACACACACAAATACAACTAAACAGGCGAGGAGAAGGGATGTTAATAGGTTATAAATCCCTGTCATCAGTTTAAAAGAATTCTAGGATTTGTGAGGACATTGCACTTCAGATGTAAACTGTATTTTTGCAACCATGATTAACAAGTATTTTTCACCAGACATTGCCACTTATCTGGGCAAATAATTCCATACACTGAGTGATAGAGTTGGTCACATGTTCTGTCTCATTACAGTGTGTTCACTGCACCATCTCACCCTACGCTTTCCACGGACAAGGACTAGGCTGGTAGAGTTGGTTCTCCAAAGTTTTCTCAATAAATGATGCCCCTGTTTAGTATTTGTTCATGTGCTGTGGCAAAGATGACAATCGTTCTTGTATTTGACTACTTCAGGATTGAACTTGTGTTTCTGCTTTGTCTGTGACTTTCAGTAATACAATTTATCACATGCATGCCACAGTTTGAAAATGGCAAAAATTATTATTATTATTATTATTAATCATCATTTGCCTTCCTGCCTTAGTTAGGCTGAGCAGATACTGGGGCAGGAAGGAGCCCCCCCACAGTGTCCTTGTCCATAAGGCAGCACAAAAGGCCTATACATTGGTTAGGACCCTTGGCATGATTATAAGCAACAATCATAAATAACATTCATAGCCTGGAGAGAAGAGGAGAGCTTACACAGGGCATCCTAAATTATAACATTCTGAGATAAAATGCGTCAGTGTTATTGAAGCCCATTATGTTGAGAAGAAATGCTTTTGGTTGGTTCAATTTTCTATAACTAAATGCAAAATTATTACAGTGTATGTTTTACCTTTAAAAGGCTCTATAGCAGGAAGGTTCTTTGCACCCAGGCACATTTTACCCACCGCAGGCCTCATGATCTCACTTAGATACAACAGCATTGACAATTTATAGCTAGTACACCTACTTCAAAAATAAAATAAAAATAACCAGGCAAGCACAACTCCAGGTGCATGCCAAAAATAAGACTAGCTTTGATTTCGGACAGCAGCAAAACAGAGCAAAGAATGGCTGCAATAAATGAAGAAAGCTGCAATTCTGACACTTACTGTTTTGATGTCTTCATTAATATATGTGTCATTCATTATAAACTGAGGGTAACCAACTTTCGCCATAACTGCTTTTGCCTTTGAAAAAGAAAAAGAGAAAAAAAGTTTTGACAGATAAAACCGCTTCTCAGCATAAAGCTTTTTTTCTTTCCTGCTCAGTTTCCGCTGTGTATTATTATGCTTCCCTGGAGCCATCCTAATTTAACTTCAAAACAACTTGCCTACAAGGTAAACTTGGTGCCACAAATGAGCTCGGCAGCACAACGCAGAGGGTCCAGATTCTGTTGTCAGATTATCACAGTGGGTCTATTGCTGCCTGCAGAGCTTTTGCGTACTTACAGCAATGTGTCTGAGTGCAAAATCTTAACAGCTGATTTTCCCTACTGGGTTTTGTGTTAATCAGATGGTCAAATGCCTTTTTGTACAATGTTTTCCAAAGGACAACAGGAAACGGCCTGTTTTGCTATGGCACAGTAGCTGGCACACATCCAACTGCTAAAAGAGATCTGATGCACAGATGTGAATCAACCGTGGTCCCAGCAAGTGCAGGCTGGTGTGTTTCCACTGATGGCCACTTCTATTTGCACCTGAGCATGGGTCCTTTTCTGAAGGACACTGTACTTTCCAAAAACCACAGGACTGATCTTTGGTTACTTCTCCAGTCTCACCCCTTTACTTTGCTGTCTTTGCCCTTTCCCTAATGCCAGTTAAGGTGTTAAAATAAGACACTTCACTTTTCATCAATCCTCTTTTAGTCATGACTTGGTCCCAGTGTTTATGCACAACCTGCGTAAGCAGTGCAGTGTGAAGTAGCTGTAGATGAGCATTCCCACTTTGTAAATCCTGGTGTGAGTGTACAGCCTTAGTGATGTCCTCACAAAAACACCAGCAAGCCACCGAATCGCCCAGAATCTCTGTGGAAACAAGTTTCCAGAAGAAGAGCAAAGAGATACAAAAGGATAAGATGACATACCAAGAAGTGAAATGTGAAAAATCCATAAGATAGATTGCAACCATGACGGGCTAGAATAGCACAAAACTTTCACTTTTTATGTTTTCAGGATGCTGAATGTCATTTCTCCATAAGTCTTTGAAATTGCCTCCTCCCCTCAAAAAGTTCTCAGTGTTCATCAAATTCAGATGTCAAAACTCAAATGAATATTGCAAGATATGAAAAGCAATAAATAATTGGCCTTTAACCCAACTGCAACATACCAACCCTGCATTATGATCTCTGTGAGCAAAGCCTGGACCTCTCTGGGGCCCAATGACTTCTATTTTCTTCTTGCTGCAGCAGGCGACTGCTCAAGGGAAAATTTCCCTTCCTCCACATATCCTTTCCCCCTCCTCCCCCTTCACAGTATCTCAATACAGCATGGCCTCCTATACAGCAAGACTTAAAACCGGCTGTTCCACAACTTTAAGAAGAAAGGTGATGGATGACTGCCTCCATTTAACCAAAATCCTTCTGTCTCCCCTTTTATTTTTCAAGAAGAAAGGCCTCTTTGCTTCTTCAAACTCCTTCAATTTCTCAATCTCACTTCTAACCCAAAGTCATAATCCTCCATTTGTGACATCACAATTAATTATGGTTGAGATAATTAAGATGTCACAAACAAAAGATAACAACTTCAGGTAGGAAATTAGCAGCAGGAGCAGATGATCTCTTAAGCAAGAAAGATCCCATTGTCATGCAAATTGCCCCAGTAATAAAAAAAACAATGGAACAAAAATGCTGAACGGAAAATATGAAATGAGCTAAATTAACTCTCAAAAGAATGTTTTCTCACTTTTCCAGAAGGTTCAGCAGTCTTTCACGATATTTTAAATGCTGTGGTGGAGAGGGAGAATAAAGAACTGGGAAGGGAGAAGGATTCATCTGCAAGTTTTTGTGTAATCAAGTGTCTAATTTTTTTCCTGGTGGTTTTGTCAGGTTCAACTGACTGAACATTGCAAGGCATCGGAAAATTTCCTCTACTACTTCCCATGTTTCAATCCCAGTTAAAACTATCTTTGAAAAATTAAAGAGCAAAACTCATCAGTTTTGATTTCTACTAAGTCAGCTTCTTAAACAAGTCTGGTGAATCTCAAATGTTCTGCATGAGTTCATCACTTGCTTTGTGACTTTCACAATTGATGTTGTGATATGGATATTTCTAAGCATGAGAATAAAATAGCTGGACTCTATGGAGATTTTTTTATAAAGGCTGTATAAAACCCTAGTAAATAACAGAGTTTGTCTCAAGATTTTTGAAAGCATACTCAAAAGTTAATGCTGCTTCTAGTACTTTGATACTTTGTCAATGTCTAAAGCTGTCTGTATTTTGTGAGATAGATGATCAATATAGAGAGGAAAGATGTTATTTTATTGCATTTGTTACTTAAAAGTTCTTACTACAATATGTGTGGTTTAGAGATCTGAGCAAATAAGACAGACAAAGCTGATGCCAACAGTGAAGAATGTTTGGCTCCTGGTTGGGGAAACTGTTTCCTATAGCCAAAGCAAAACTCACAAGAGGACATAAGAAGTGCTGTGAAGTCCTTGGGAATCCCTCCAACTGGGATTCCTGCTAGGGGCCTGGCATCAGGTGCAAACCTGTTCAGCTGAGCCCAGCACAGGGCCCAGTTTATCCACACAACTGACAAGTTAGAAAGTATCATATTGAGAGCATGTTTCTAAATCCGCACGTTGGAAGTCTTGTTTCTGTGCCTATTTTTCTATTCACTTGTGTAATATTTAACAGCAATTTGGAGAGTCCTTATTTATACAGCACAAAAAAGTGGAAAACTCTACTACAGCTTGCTTGCTCTTTGATAATGATGTCAGTATTTTTCCTTGATAAGGTTAAAAGCATGTATAAGAGACCAGCCTTCCACGAGGCATGCACAGGGGGTCAAACGAAATGTGACAAATGTACAGGAACCAGCAGCCATGTGGCAATTGCACATGAATCCACCATAAATACAGCATGCACAACTTCTTATGGTTTAAAGGCTCATTTAATTCCTCTCTCTAATTTGCATATTAAACAGCCATGTGTAGCGGGAGAAAAGAGGCGATGGGGTGCTTCCCCCAGCCATTAAGCACCCAGCCTGCATTGGGCTGTTGGGTAAATTAAGAAAACTCGTCACTGCAGGGCTCCTCTCCTGCCATCACAAGCAAGAGGCTCTCGCAGGGGGTGACACGGAGCAGCAGTGTGCTTTAGGGTAAGTCATGATGACCCTTTTCTAGCCCAGCGGCCCGAGGGAGCAGTCTCTGAGGCAGAGGACCCAGAGCGGGACTTACTTCCACCACTCCTTGTGCATGGAAGTTTCCAGCTGACTTCAATACAGCCAGGATTTTACCACCAGAGTCTTTCTATCACAGTGAGAGCATTGCAAGTGAGTTTGCTACACAGACAAAATAATAAAAGAGCTTTCACTCTCTACTTAACAACTTGCCAACGTGGGAATGCACACGTGTTTCAGTCATCCAAAGCATCCCAGTTTCCAGTCTATTCAAATTCTCACTTGACAACCAAGTGTGTGAGCATTCTGAGAGCCTTTTTTGCCACTCAGAGTATGACTTGGATATTTTATACCATGCTAAGTATTGACATATTTTCCTTACTGTAAAGAGAAAACAAAACAAAAGATATATCTCATTACAAAGTTTTATGAGTCTGACAGAGATCTTCTGTATATTAACTTGACTCAATGACTTTGTGAAGATAATTTTTAAGCTTCTAAATATATAAAAAATTAATACAATTACAGTTCACTGAAAAATTAGCATGAAATACATTGTGAAAGCTAAAATCATTCATGGCAAAGTAATGTTCCATTTAATTACAAAGATTAATTCAGCCTTTATGTATGTGCCCAGTCTTTTCATTTTTCATTGAGAACAGATGATTCAAGAGCCATCTGGTAAAACTGCTGCATAAATATCACTGCATCTATCTAGGGTTTACGTATAGGAAAACTAGGAAAATAGAGTGATGGATCTTGGCAAAACACAGAAAAGTTCCATCACAGGGCTAAAGCCCAATCCCACAGATGTCAGTAGGAAGTGACTACTGACTTGAGTGAGAGATGGATTGGGCTCACCCTAATGATGCACAGTATTTCCTTTGTGGGAAAATGAAATGTCAGGGATTTTCACATTGTCAACTACAATGGAAAGTGAAGTGGAAACTCAAACATGAACACTTGGCCTGAAATGACAATTTTTAACACTACTTGATCTGCAGTGAACTGTCTAATCCATCCTCAAGAATACAGATTATCATTATTTATTTTTTAGACTTGGCTTAACTGTACTCTTTTATTTGCGTGTCACAATAATAGAAGCTGTGTAGAATTTTCAAGAACTGCTGCTTCATTTAATAATAATTCACATACCACCACCTCACACTGTACCATAACTGTCCCCTCTGTATTACAATAGTTGTTTTGAATGCTTTAAAATAATTGATAAAATAATGAAGATAGAAAATACAGCAATCATTCCATCTTTGTAATAGCTTGAGGCCAAGGTTAAAAAAACCAGAAGAAATAATCAAGTGACTTATGTGAATAATGACACCCATGTACACATAAAATTGCTTTCAGTTAAATACACATTATGGTTTCAAAAGTAGCTGAGTCCATTTAACAGCTTTGTGCTGCCAAATGAAAAAAATGTCCTAGCCCTTGCTCTTTTGCTCCTCCCATCTCTGTCCACAGTTCTGCTCATGCTGCCCATCCACATCCACAGCCCCCAAATGCTGCCTCAGCTCCTTGACACATCTTTCTGTGGGACTGCCTAACAATTCACTATCACAGTAGAAATTTAACCAAGCTTTTCCCCAGCAAATTTTCTGTCAGATCACTGAGCTGAATCGCTCACTCACTACATGGAGAGACGCAGTAAGTTCTGGAATTTGCACAAGACAAGTGCTGGGGACACGTGATGTGGCAAAGTGGAGAAGGGTTATGTGGCACACTAATTACCTCCTCCTCTGAATTATCTTTTGAAACCAAAGCCTCACTCTGAGAAAACTTACTGACAAGACAATACTACCTAGTACACTTATAATTCTAGGAAACAGAGAGGAAAAGGGATACAGCAAAGTGTTCATTGGGATTATATGCTCAGTCTTAATATCTATGATTCAGCAAGACAATATTATTACTACTCACCATAAAGATAAAAGCATCTAAAAGTTTAGTAGGACTACCATGGGCAAAAGAGTCAGAAAAAGCAACAATGTACATCAGTGCAACTCTTTTCTGTCCTAAATCCCTTCTGGCTCTCTGACTCAGTCATTGGCTCAAGCACTGAGATAAAAGTTGCACTGCAATTAACTTTTCAGTTTAAACTAATCCCACATTATTTTTTTTTTTTAGCAATAGAACTGGACTAAGTCAGAGAAAGTGTGAAATTAGCATCTTTCTTTCAATCTTACTTATGTAAACATACTAATTGACTGTGATATTTTATAAGCACTTCTCAGTTCAATGCAGCCCTACAATTAATAGACCTACTCATATTTTCTTCTACCATCAGGAGCTCATTCTGCTGCCAGCTTTGTTTTAATTTTGCTAAGAAAAAGATCTTCGTCCATTTTATTTTAATTCCATATTCCATTTGTGACCATTCTATGACAATTAGCATGACTCTATTATGTTATACACAGAATATTATAGATGAGAAACAGAAATTCTGTCTTTCATGAAGAAAACCACAGCTCTGCAACATTTTTCTTTGTGGGACACAGAAAATATCTTCATCTTTGAAGATAACAAGTGTGCTTATACTGCAGACCAGCACAACCGAGTTCCTTGCACAGGATGTGTTCAATTCCTAACCATTCCTGTACAAAGCACCTTGGTGAGTTTTAGGGGTCTTTGGATTCTCAGTGGAGCTGGAATGATGCCCACAGAACAGAAGAAAGATGATGCCCAGATATGCAAAATGACTCAGCTACGGCACCACACCAGCAGTGACAGGTCAGCTCTGTTGTGGGGTTCCTGCACGGGGCTCCCCTCTGCACAGCTGTGGATCTCTTGGGCCATGGCTGCACCAGGGTGCGTGGGCAGCTCCTCCAGCTGCAGCACTTCAGACAAGCCAGAAGAAGGTGTTGTGGTCTAAAGGCATGGACTATCATTGGTATCATGCTGGTATAGACAATACAGATAGATATAGATATAGGTATAGATATATAGATATAGCTATAGATAGATATAAATTAGATATGGATAGATATACGCCCTATGGTGTGTGCTGCTAAGCTGCCTATGATAGGACTCATGCCAAGCTAAGCTTGGACTCACACTGAGCACTGTAGAAAACCATGCTCTTCATGCCTTTATTTTCAGAAAACATTGTTTTCTAATCAAATTACCTCTTAAAACCAAACAGCCAAACACACTCCCCCAACTCAAAATTTTCATTGTGCTTTGAAATGACCTTAGGTATCTTTACTGAACAAATTTTGCACCAAGATTTTGCCAATAGCACCAAAAAAAAAAAAAAAAAAAAAAGGCATTTTTGGCTGGTCTTTTTCACATTGGTCAGCTGCAGAAATTATGTTGCATTTTCTACAGAAATTCCTTCCTGGACCCATTTCACTGCTTGTGTCCAGAACACCTCATGAGTTGACCCATACTCCCACATTCATGCCCCCTCTTGCTAGAAACACGCCCACCTCACTCCAAAAATCTTTCCTGCTGTTTTTGTTTTAGCTCTGGCCAGGTAGCAGACTTAAAAAAGCCCACTGTGCTAGCAAAATACAAGTCCCCAGAACCCAAAAAAACCCTGGTTCTGAGATCTCTAGCGCTGGACACTGAGACGGGGGCAGGCCCAGGGATCAGGAAAGGGCAAGGAAACTCTGTCCCCATCACCACTGCATGGGATACAATTTACCACAGCTTTTCTCTTCTAGCTTTATGCAAAACTCTGAATAACCTGTTCCAGAAAACAACAGTTTCTGACCTTAGCCTCTGCTTGCATCAGTTTATATTCATTTAACATTTTCAAGGTTAAGCAAAGGTTGCTGAGCATTTTCTTTTAAATAAAGAGTAGCATGTGAAAAATTCCCTTTTCATTTCTCATTTCACAAGTGAGCTTCAGTCGCAGTATTGATGCAACTGAAACCAGACATGGCAGAGACTCCTTTTAACACTACTCGAACTGGAATAGTGACTGAGAACTTAAGATAAGTATTACTCAGGAGTTGCATGTTTGATCTCTGAGGAAGAATTCCTTTTGCTTGAACAGGGACCCTGAACAGCAGTGTACCAGTAAGCATCACTATCAGTTGTCCATGCCTTGTAATATATGGGGGGAAAGCAGATGCATACACAGACAGGAACACAGGCTGCAAAATATAGAAAAACCATATACAGAAAATGCTTTATTCTCTACTCAAGACCAAGTTCCTCTCTATTCCAAATCTTTACATATTTTTATTTTAAAATAAATTATATCTAGGTATTTTCACATTGATGAAGCTCACCCCATATGGAAAGAACTGAGCACAAGACACCTCACAGCTCCCTCACAAATGAGGGCAGCTGAGGAAGACTTTATTCTTAGTTACAGCATCCCAGCCTTTAAAAGGCCACTAAAGGAACCAATTCCTGAGTGTGATGAGCTCCTTGTGGCAAAGCTCCTTTACAAGTAAACTCCAGCAACACCAGTATCTGAAGCCATTTAAAATTTCACAACTTTCACAGACCCCAGTGGCTGGTACAATACCTGAGCAAGCTGAAGTGCTGATGGTTCACACTGTTGGTTGTGGACAGCTCCGTGCCAAGACTGAGGGGCCATGGTGGGGTCCCAGCCCAAGGCCCTGTCCTGCTGAGCCCTTCTCCCTCTCCCAGCCAGCAGGCAGCTCTCTTCTCAGTGGGTACATACAGCACATGGAGACCACCACAGCCAGGAAATGCACATTCATTGGAAATAGTGAGGGAATGCCAAGCAGATACCTGAGCATGCCCTTGTAGACTCCTCCACACAGAGAATGGGTCTCCTGCACCTCAATGTCTGCTACTGCTGAGCTGGGGAGCTACATTGTCTTAGAAACTGCACCTCTAAAGGAGACAGGTTTACTTGTTAAAATAACAAAGATAATGAAAGTTATGAAAACTGTCCAAGACTTCCAGGGGTGGTGGAGGATCTCTTGCTCTTTGGAAGAATTACTCTGTCACTTAGAATACCAATGCTTTCATGTTGCTTTTCTGCCATAAAACCTTCAGATACACCCTGGGGCCTGAGCATCTGCAGGTGTCTGTCCACCTGTCTCCCTCCTACTTCAAACATGAGATTTGTCACAAGTGTTTTGATGTCACACACCCATTCTGGCCTTATGTAGTCGTGGCAGAGTCTGAAAAATGACAGCTGCGAGATCAGGGTTAAATACAATTTCCTGTCCCTTCACCTGTTTTCTACTATCTGTTTGCACGGTGCTCAGGTTATTAATGGAACTGACATCCCTGCACAACTGAGTGAGCAGTAGCAGCAGCCAGATAACAAGGGAGAAGCTGACAGTAGCAATCTAACCCCAGAGATAAGAGATAAGCAAACATGCCATGGCTATTAGTTTCAACTCTGGCCAATGGAGAAGAACATCTCCTGTGGTTACTGAACAGGAAAGCCCAGTCCTCCTGTGAAGGTTAAATTAAATTCAGGATGTGATATATTATTCTTAGAGTTCGAAAATTAAAGTTTGTGATGACAAATAAATATTTGATGAAAAAACGAATAAGAAAGAAAAGGGGATGTTAATCTGATGGAAAGCAAAGACCTATTTTTATTCAGAGAAAAGCATGGAATACTTCTACTCTAGAAAGAAAGTACCATTCTCTGTTTCTTCCCAGTGAAAAAAATTGTACTCTAAAAATTGGTATTTTCCAAACAGCTATCTCAGGGATGGTGCAGGAGTGGCAGCCTCAAAATCCTGACCGAATTCCAAACTAGGTAAGTAGTGCAAACTTTTCAAATCCCTTACATAATTTCTGAGCAGCATCTACTTCCCTTCGGGTTTCCAATTGCCTTGTCACCTTCTTTTGTGTCCATACACATGGCAGACGAATGATGGGGCTGTTCAGCCTCGGCAAGAGATGACTGAGAGGGAACCTCATCAGTGCCAATGAGTATTTGAAGAGAGAGTGTCATAGGATGGAGCCTTTTGGAGGATCTTCTCCGTGGTGCTGAGCAATAGGACCAAGGCAGAATCTGATGCGCAGGAAGTTCCACTTGAACATGAGGAAGAACTTCCCTGTGCAGGGACCAAGCACTGGCAGAGATTGCTCAGAGAGGCAGTGGAGCCTCCCTCAGTGGAGATGTTCAAGAACCACCTGAGCAGAATCTTGGAATGTGCTCTGGGATGGCCCTGCTCAAGCAGGGAGGTTGGACCAGATCACCTCACTGCGGTCCCTTCCAACCTGACCTGTTCTGTGATTCTGTGAAAGAGGAGTTAAACCAGTAAGATAAACATCTAGTGATATATTCAACACACAAAGGAATTGCAGACATATTGAGAAAAGAGTTAAGGTGTGACTCTACCTTTTCTGACTTCAACACATTTCAACCTTTTGAGGAGACTTGCTTATTGCTCCCTGCAACGCAACTACTGCAATATGACCAGACCCTTACATTTTTGCATCCATACAGAGACCACGGTAATTTCAGAATGCTCACTTCCACAAAGGAGAAGCATGGCTAAGATTTGTCACTCAACAGAAGTACACTTTCCAGTTTAAAAATGACAAGATGGTTATGAGAATATCTGAATCAAACTTTCCAGTAAAACCAGTAAATTAGGAAGTCAGCAGTCACCCTTATTGGCTTTTGAACAGGAATGAAGTGTCTAACTGCAATTAGAGCCTTTGGAAATTTCTCCCTCTTTTCTTAGTTCTTCTGAAGTGTGTCTGGCAGTTTCTATGAGTACTCTGAAGCAGTCACACTTTGTGAAGTTCTCTGACATCCTTGAAACAAAGATATAAAGTCACCTTAAAGGAACCTGTAAAAGATTTCTTGCAAGCTTTAGTTTCGAAACTACATCCCTCTCTTTTACCAAGTATTGTTCTGTCAGTTTTGTGCTGGCTTTCATTCCAGAAAAAAAGCCCACTTGAAATCAGAGAGGCACTGAGTCTCAGGGCTGGTTCCTTTGTCATATTTTTGCATTATTTTTCATAGGATGGGTCCACAGATCCCACAAGACACAAGAAGCATTTTTAATTTTTGCAGAGCACCCAGTAACCACTCTCAAGATTGGATGATTTGTCATCTTTGTGCAAAATTAGTATGGCATTAAGCAAGATTAATTTCAGCTCCTGGAGCTGTGGTGCCTGGCCTTTTTGTCTGGGCTTGCCTCAGATCTCAATGGAATGTTATTTTTCAGAACTGTTTCTCGTGCATGCCTTGGACAGGCTATGTGAAGAAAAGCAAGAGGCTCCATTCTCCCAGGATGTATTTCTGTAGCAAGATTATACAGAAGCAAGAGGGAGCACAAGAAGAGGACAGGCAATGATGATTCTCTGGTTTCTTCACTTCCATAACACAGGAGAAGGTGACATTTTTCAGACAAGCAAAAAAACATTCTTTCTACCCACAGAGCACAATGAGGCAGTGGAACTCATTGCTTTAGGAAGCTGCAGATGATAAAAATTGTTGTGGGCTCAAAAAGTCATTAGACAAACTCACAGGAGGAAAATATGAATAAATACAAAGACATCACTTCTGGCTCAGGAAGCAACTGAACTGCAGTTTGTCAGAGGCCAGGAAAGGATAGTGGGAATGTGTCCCTTTATGCTTGCCCTGTCCGTACGTTCATCTCTAAACATCTGCTACTGTTTGGCCACTGGCCGAAGCAGACACTGGGCTCTACTCTGAGCAGTACAGCTGTCATGGTCGTAGTGAAATCACCCAAATGCAAAGAGAGAGAGACCATGGAGAATTGGGAGAGGGGGCAGGGACTCAAATAATTGACTGCAGGACTGGATGTGGTCAGTAGCTTCCAGCTCGGAAACAAATCGCTTCAGTGGGATAGCCCATGGACACCTACCTCCTTTAAACTACCTAGACTTTGTTAAATCAGGGCTTGTACAGATGGCTCTTGATTTCCTAAGGGCTGTTGGCCTAAATTGCACTGTGTTGTCTAGGGAGGTTTGCTGTAGCTCTCTGAAGAAGCAGAACAAGCCCTGTAGGCTAAACAAAGGTACCAAACACTACCCGAGAGAGCCACCTATAGCTAGGCATGGTCCTGATATTTTCCTGTGCTCCTCTTGACTCAGTCTTCAGACTCAGAGAGATGTGAAGAAAACAAATGCTGCCTATACAACTGCCTTAGAAATAAAGCAAAGCAGCAGGCAAGTTCAGGAGGCAAATGATTGCACAGTGACCTTGGGATTTGTGCTCCATGACTTAAGGAGGTTAATAATGTTACAGAAGAATCTTACTAGAGGAAAAACAAGCTCTTTTGGCTTATCATCCATGCTTTAAAAATAGTACTGCAAAGCAAAACAAAAACAAAAACAAAACAAAACCAAAAAAAAAACCAAACAAGAAAACCCCAACAACTTCCAAATAGGAAGTTTTTCCTGTGGCATAGCCTAACAGGATATTTTACTAGAGAATTTCAAACTTTAAGAAAAACATCTTTTTTCAAGCCTCCAGTTAAACGCAAGCACAAAGGGCGTTTTAGGGAGGAAAAACAGTGACTAATAAAATAATGGTTCCTGCCAGGAGTAGGAATAATTTAACATGTCAGTGATGATCTTCCACTGAATTATCCTTTGGAGACCAGAAGCAATAAATTACCATTTTAAAGAAGTGAGCCCTCATCACACAAGTTATGTCACTGGAGTTTCTGTTGTGGGTCCTCCCTTTTCCCTGTGGCCCACCATGCCAAAACACAGCTGTCAATATCATTTGGCTGCCACAGCTGGCTGCAATCTGCACCTTCATTGTAAGGGAAACAAAAGGCTCTCTCTTGTCTCCCCCCAGCCCTGCAATCCTGCTCAGAGGCTGTGACATGGCCATCGGTAACTCACAGAAGATGCACCTAAAGAGAGTTGCCAGACCCATCCTTGGAGTGGCACTCAGTTGAATAAATTCTCTATTCTGCAAATGAGGCAAAAATATAATGACCCTTACAAAAGGGAGACCAAAAGGGAAAGAAGAGAAACCTTTTCAGGGTGTTTGTTTGATTTTTTTGTTTGTTTGTTTGTTTCTCAGAGAACTCCATTGAAAATTTGGGGGGTTAACAGACATACCTGAAGCAAGTTTGAGATGGTTGTCAAATACGGTGCAACAAAGCAGGGCTTGAATAGAGCAGAGGAGTAAGGACAGGAGAGAACAGCATCACAGCACAGAGCCGAGCGCTTCTCTCCGACTCAGAGCTCCTTTGGAAGCAGCGTGAGCTCCATCCAGAGAGCCAGGTGAGAACTGCACGTGAAAGCAGTCACCTAACCCTGTTCGGTACTGGTTTTGTAAGACTGGCTTTCAGATGGTTTGGTTTAAATTCATCTTTCCGTCACAGAAAGAAAGGAATGGAGGGAGGAGAGAGGTAAATTATTAGATGTTATCTCATTATATTGATTTGTTACAAATGGAATGCCAAATCTTAACTCCAAAGTATACAAGGGCTAAAGGAATGATTCTCAGATATCGAGGCTGCAAGACAATTGCTCCCTGTATCACATGGAGTAGTAGATTTGATCCTTTTAACCTGGTTTGACTCATCAAATTAGTAGTGTCCCCTCTGAATAACATAAAACAACAGGGCAGACACAAAGAGAGTCACAGATGGAGTGATTAGATAGAGCTGACAAGCTGCCTAAAGCAAAATTCAAGAATAGTTTCTTCCAGAGGGTCTTTTGTAAGCCCTTTGGAGGTCGATGGTTCCTTTGATTGCAAAGCATCAGGCTGACAGCAAGGTATATAAATTTGGCCTCAGCCAAGCACAACAGAAAGGTGGGCATCAGTCAGAAAAGAGGAAGCAGAAAACACATGAAACAGTGAGTATCTGAATCACAGAGAAGATCTGCAATTAATTCTCTTTCAAACCTGCCATGTCCTTTATATTACACTGTTGTCATCTAAAGATACAATCACCACAAGGTTCTGTATGCTCATTGTCCAAACACCCAGATGCCACATTGACCCTATTCTTCTTTCAAAAAATTTGTTAATGACCCAAATATGCCTAAAATTAAAGAAAAACTAGAGGAAAACTAGATAAATCTCATGGAGCAGGCCCAATAAACAAAACCACCCCCAGGTTTCTGCAGTTCATTTCAGAGCATTTGAACATTTCAAAAATGCAATGAGATTAAAAATACAGAGGAAGAAGAAGGTATCTGAATCACAGTCATTTCCACATAGGATACAGTTCTGCCACAGAACTTAGGGCAGAAGCTCCAATCTGCACTACTGTAAGGGATGGTGCAACAGTTACTGATGAAAACATAAAAGACCAAAACATTCTTTACCTAACTAATAGTTTCCTTTTCTTGCCTAACTGATAGAATAGAATTAGAACATTTTGGTTGGAAGGGACCTAACAAGGAACATCTTGTGCAACAGCCACACCACCTCAGGGTGACCAAAAGTTAAAGCACATTGTTAAGGGCATTGTCCAAATGCCTCATAAACACGGGCTTGGGCCATCGACCACCTCTCCAGGAAGCCTGGTCCAGTGTTTGACCACCACTTGGTAAAGAAGAGTTTCCTGATGTCCAGTGCAACCTCCCTTGAGGAGGCAGCTTTGAGCTGTTCCCACACATGCTGTCACTGAACCCCAAGGAGATGAGACCAAGACCTCCCTCTCCATTTCCCTGCTTCAGGAAGCTGTAGAGGTCGCTCCTCAGCCTCCTTTGTTACAAACCAGACAGCCCCAAAATCCCCAGCTGTTCCTCCAGCAGGACATTCTTTCCACCCCTTTCGCCAGTCTTGTTGCCCTCCCTAGGATATGTTAAAGGACCTTCAGGTTCTTCTTAACTGTGAGGGCCCAGAACAATTTTGGCCCAGGTGAGGCCACGCCAATGCTGAACACAGCTCCCTCCACCCTCTCTCTCACAATTTGTTCTGGGTGCCTGTTGTTACTCCATCCTGGGCACAGAATCAAGTCATGTGGATGACTTTATTGACAAAGAAATACAACTTTTACAGATATCTATAATAAAATAGATATTTATTATTATGGGTTTTTTTTAACCAACCAATCACCCTCATAAAATTCATGCTGTCTGTGCTGCTTTATTAAAGCCTAAGTATTGAAAAAGTAACTTCAGAAAGTGCTAGGCTCATGAGATTTAATTAGAACAGTGTAACAGATTTTGAAGGTTCTGTTGTATTATAAACCTTAAATTTCCCCAGTGAATTATCTGACCCAACATGTAATGAATCTATTTCTTGAATTAAAAACATGCTCATCCAAGAGTTCCAAGACAAATAGAATCTCTATCATAAACAATAAATAAATCTTAATAAATATGCACACACTCCATGTCTGGAAATCTACCAAATGTCTCTCTAGACTCTTTCCTTCCAGCCAAGTAGCTATTTCTGTGAATCTGAACTTAAACTTATAGTCATAGGTCCTATCATATAATTGTTGCTGCAGTATCTACGGTATTACATAACACTTGTGTCTTACAAGTTTGACCTGGCTCCTATGTCAATAAACTATGAAATGGTTTTGCAATTCAGTAAGAATGATTTTAAACCATTTGCTCTTCATTTGATAGTACTATGGCTTGTAGCATTATTTTTGTTGTACTTATGGACTTTAGTTTGTCATGCTTTTTTCAGCCCACACTCACCCCATAACTTCAGAACCTTCAATGATATGCCTAAATTGGGAGCAAAGTGCCATAATCTTTCAAATATGTCAACAGAGGGAAAGAGGCATCTCTGCCTACCAAAGGTAGGTATATAACCTACCTTCTGATTAAAACCCTCCTTAAAATGGGAAAGGGAGTTAATTTGTTTTTGACAATGTTTGTACTGTTTCCCTGATGAAAAGCAGATAGCAAATTTTGTACAAAATCACTAAGCAGATTGTTATATAGAAATATCTTTATTAAGGAAATCATTAGGAAATCTTCCTGCTCTTATTCTGCATCAATTTTAACAAGCATCTAAATTGCAGATCATTGTATTTCTAATGGTATTTCTAGTAAAAATAAAAAGCATAACAGCCAGTAAGAAGTAACAAATGCAGCCCATTTACCACCAGATTAGCAGGAAATAAATGTCATTTCACTATTGTTCTCTTGCTATAGAGTTTATTGGTGCATTTATGCAGTACTATTTCATTTGCACATATATGAAGAGCACTGCTGTATAAAATGTAAATGGGCTGCATATGGAATTTAAATCTCTCCAATGATAAAATGGTTCAACAGCCTTTTCATTAGAATCACTAAAAAACTTTGAGGGCCATGTTTGCTTTTAAATCAAAACACTGCTATTTTTATTCAAACACAGAGAGCAGGAACAGTTCAGCTGCACTTGCCTGTCAGTTTATTCAAAGAGGGTGCTTACTAATTCACTGATAACTCATTGCCTCAACAAATAAGGACACAGACCTACACAACGCCCTCGCCTCGTTTTTTACACACCCCCTCCAATTTCTGTTCTGGGGACAGAGCTTTGCATTTGGGCAATCTTCCTTTCCACTCATCATGTGCTCTAAATGTGGGAATAGTGGGAAAAAGAGGTTTTGAGTACATCCTCCTGCCTTCACCTTTACCTCCAGCATTTCATTTATCTGAAAGCAATCAGAACCATTTATGCCATCGTTGATTATAACACTTCATAACTGGAATTATTCTATCAGGAAATGCATGTTCAGCTGGGATGGCCATTACACTCTCAAAAGACAGCTCTCAAGTTAGGCTTCCCCCATGGAAAAACTATGAAACTTGAATTATTCTCATATCCCCTTCTAGACTGGATTCTCCATCTTTTCAGCAAAGACCCTCAGCTGTCACAGCTGTTTAAGACACAGTTTTCTGTTTGTAGATTGGTGTGTGCCCGGTATTCAGTCAAGGTGAAGACTTTGTGAAGAAAAGCTGAATCTGAAATAAGCTCATAGTCTACATCAGCCAGAGCCAGACAGGGAAAGATGGAGGCAAGGGAAGAAGAAAAAGGTGAGAAAATTAACTTCTGCAAAGAAGCTGGAGCTCAGATGGCTTGGCTTCTAGAAAAACAAGTGTGGCACATGTCCCTTCACAAACAAACCAATGAGTAACTGGAACTGCAAGTCCATACATACTGCTATCACTCAGGTCAAATCTTTACCATAACAGTATTTTACTCATTCAACGTTTATATTTATTACCTTTTCATGAGCTTTTCTTTTTGTTTCAGAGTCCATCCAGTCATTTTCCTTTTCTAACATGTCAATAAAAGCCCAGCGAATTCCTTCAGTCAACTCCTCCATCTGCAAAACATTTAGTAAATCCCTCTCCAGTTAAACATATCATGGCGGAATCATTGTAAGAAAAGGTTTGGTGTATGTAGGACGGATAGACTTGCTTAGACCACAAATGATTGCAAATCAGATGGTATCTGCTGTCCTTTCTTGAAGGCTAATTTCTTCTTTTCCAGTACTGAGACACTTCTTCTGAAGGCAAGTTTCTTTCCACCTTCTTTCCCTTCAGGTGTACCATACACCCTGTTCATTGCTGGTCATTTCATGTCATATTTGTGAGAACACCCATCTTGAAATCATAAAAAACACTGAGAGATTTGCTGTCCTTTGGGGAGATTTCTTACCCTTAGGTTCTAGATTACTGGCCCATGCAGAAGGAACCAGCTGAAAGGCATTTGCACAAATGAAGCCTTTTCTGCAGAGAGAATACCCATAGCCTTGTTTGGTTTATGTGAGACTGACACACCTTGTTAATACTGCCAAAGAACTGAATTTGGGCTGACAGCCCCATGATCCAAATACAAAGCAGTATCCAAATATTTAGCACATATTTAGCTGTGTTTGTGAAGCATTGTTACCCTTTACCTACTGCAGGGATGGAGGCCCTGGCTCACACCACTGAGCAGCCTTAACTGCTTCTGTGGTCCTGAACCACCAGGGACAGCTTGGATCTGTGCAAAGCTGGGAAAACCCACAACCCCTTCTGCCTGGCTCCTCCTTCAGACACATCTGCAAAGCCAAGACCATTTTTTACGAGAGTAAAAAATAATAATAATAGGACTGTTCAGTGAATATGCACTCTAAGAAAACCCTGAAATTACAGAAAACAAGAAATCTATTTGCTAAGATATGCATTATATGAGTCTAAAGAGCCCTCATTCCTATGCATCTGTCTGGCAGCCCAGAAAGGTGTTTGCAACCAGCTGCCTCTATTTACATCAGCAGATGAAGCCCATGACAAACAGCCATGGGGAATACTGTGAGAGTGAGGAAATGAGGGGGATCCAGCCGTTGCCTGAGTCCTTTAGCACAAACCAGAGTTGAGACAGCACAAGACATGACAGATACCCATTAGATGAAGACTTATTGGAGCCTTGTGTTATCAGTTATGTTACATTTAAAAATAATGAAAATGTCAAGCTGCAGAGCTTTATATAATCTTATTCTATAAATCTAGTAGCTCTGAAATGTCATTAAAAGTGGGGACTAAACCCTCAAAAGTAACATTACCTTTAGCTAAATTGCCATTAATATATCAGATGTATATTTTAATCTGGAACCATCCTTTATTTGTGGTGCAGTCAGAAAAAAAGTAGCAAAGTTCCTTGATATATTAATTTTTCCCTACCCTTTTCAAAAAACATTTTCATATTTTTAGAGGCAATGTGGGTCAACTGGAGCAGGTCTAGCATTAAATATGACTAAAGAGTGAACATTCACAGTAAACTGCATCGCAGGAAATGGGGTAACTTAAAGATATTGACGACAGAGCACTGACTCAATTAACTTCGTGCACTAATGAGGTGAACTCCCTGTATTTGGAGGTTACAAGTTCAAACTCAAGCTCTGCAGCTCGGCCCTGGTGTATACTTAGGCTTTATGCAGCAGCTGTAGCTGCAGGGGGCAGGGGGAGAAACCTATTCCTGCTATCAAAGTTATTACTGAAACTGCTCAGGCGTATCTGTAAGAAACACTGCAGGCACTCTGAGTTAGAAGCAGTGCTATATTTAGGAACAAATAATGTCTTTCTTGATAAAAGAAGAAGAGTATCTAAGGTATGAAACATCAATCACAAAACATGGGGGGGGGAAAGAATCCATATTATCTGTTACTCAGGATTTGCTTATCATAGACAGATATATGCCATAAGCCAGTAAAAAAAAAAGGGGGAAAAAAAACCCAAACCTTTTACAAATAAGAGTGCTTTACTCACAAGCTTTTTTACTGTTAAGAAGGAGAAATAGAACTGAAAACCAGTGAAATGAAAATGATAACACCACAAGCTATTAACTTGAAAAGCATACTTCTAAAATGAAATGCAATGAATTTCACCTGTATTTAATTTTATCTCCATGGGTACTTCATTTCAAGGCTGAATGTTGTGACCTAAACTATGAATTTAATATGCATTTCTCAATATGGGTGCTACTGTGGATTCAGACTTGATATTTTCCAAAGCTTTAGTCTAAAAGGAATGTGCACACTAAGAAATATTTTAATTAGGTCATATTTCAAGAGAAAACTGTTCTCTGCTCTATCTGCTTCTCATAATTTTTCCTCATATATACAAAAATGGAAAAGTGTCCATTCCCTCCATAAAGTGTACATTTCTTATACTCCTACTCTTCCCACTTATCCTGTGCAGGATAACACACTGCCTATGCCTGGCATATTTTTGCCACAAAATGGCCAAATAGCACATTACAAACAGGATCAAGAAGCAGGGAATTGAATAGTAAGATCTCAGAGAGGAAACTCCAGCTGAAGGCAAATATGAAAAGAAATGCAGAACCTGAGAGGGAAACAGACAACAAAGATTTGGACAAGCCAAATAACTGTGTGCTTTTTAAAATTGAATCCTTCCCTGAGAAAGCAGTCAAAGTAGATAAAGGCAAACAGGAAAAGCCAGGCTACTGAGCCAGGGCAGTGCAGGGCTTTCATAGAGCTGCTCCTCCCAGCACAGGGTGCTATTCCATATTTCCTAAATGGTTGTGCTTCTCCTGCATGGAGAGCTAAGTTCGATGACTAAATTAGTTAATTTAAAACTGATTATTGTTGGAAAATCAATGGCTGTAAAAGCAGATATTGGAGAACCTTATAAGAAAAACATGAACTGAAAGTAAGTCACAAATTATTGTGAAGGGTAATTAATTATTTGAATACGTTATTGAGAGAAGTGATAACATAGCTATTGTTGAAGTTTTAGAATGATGAACCTCCCTCTGGACTCAATGGTATGGAAGAATATTTCCTTTCACTGTTCAGCAGAAAAGATTTGAATCACAAACATAAACTCACTATGTAGCTCTAAGCTTCCTTTATTTTGGGTCATACATCAGTTTCATGTCTCTTGCTTAGATTACAGGTGTAGCAGTCACAGCTTTCAAAGGGCCGTCCTAAAGCAGAGAAATCTTGACCAATTTTTTTACTAGTCAGTAAAAACTTTACTATAATGAGTTATACTAGCTATATTAACCATTCTCATCAATACTCCTCACTGTTCCTGCACAGCCTGGCTGTCACTGTTTATATAAATTAACAGCATTCTACCTGGTTTTGAATTGGCTGCTTATTTGTGTGAAGGACAGACGGAAAGAAGGGGCAGAGCCCAGATGGGCAGAAGGTAACACTTCTTCAAATTCATTCAGTTTTCTCCTTGTGTTATGGGGTTTTTTAAAATTCAATTAAAACATTTTTGAGAATCTTATCTCTTTTTAAGCTTTGTTCTAACATCAGAGGGAATTTGTGAGGAGAAAACCACTAATTGAAAATTTCCAGAGACTACAAAGGACTCACTCACCATCTCTTTCTTGTCTTCTTGAAAATGGGCTTTCACAAACATCTTACCCACAACGTAGGGGAGCGCATTTTCCACAAGGTCCACACATTTGTCCCACTGAGGCAGCAAAGTTGTAGTCCCATGGATCACCTGTTGACAGAGACAGGTATTAGGCCATAACATCATCCTGCTTAAGAAGAATCCACATGCAGTATAGTCCAAAGCATATTTGTCAAATAGCCATTAAAAAGAAAAAATATTGATACTCTACTGTTATTTCTATTTTCATCCAGTGCTATGACAAATGTTTTGAACACCAAAAAATAGCTATAGGATTTTAAACTTAACAACAGTACAATGGTAGCAGTGATTTAGAGAGACTAGGCTTAGAGGCTTAGTGCTAACTTTGGACTAATCTTGGTATTTTTTTTGTGATAAGTAGAGAAAGTTTCCTCTAGAAAAACCCTGCTCTGAGATATCTCCTGAATAAGTTTGCCTCTCCTCTGACAGGGTGAGAAGCCTAGGGAGATTGTCCTCATGAAAATTGGGTTAGTCCTTATGAAACACCTCCTGCAGAGCCCTCCACTGCCATGAACTAATGACATCCAACACAGGTAGGTACATGTCCACACCTTTTTGTCATTTACTTGTCCAGCTACTTTTAACACAGTTTGTGTAAAATGGTTGTTTTCAGTTCCTTTCCCAAACTTAGCATTTTCAGTAGAAAAGAGGTTTGAATCATCAAGAACACTGTATATGTTTTTTCCCCACAAAAAATATAAAAAACATTCCATGTTGCAGTAGAAAGATGATGGTGGAACAGCTTGCATATTTTACTAAAGGAATTGTCATTAAATATACACTTTCAGGCTCTGATGATGTCATCATAAAAGAGCTTCAAAAGAAACAGTAAGAATGGTGAACACACCAATGAACAAGGCAAAACAGAACTTAAGAGCATTTGCTGTCTTGGTTTGTTTGTCACAGGAAGAATGTTGTTACTGTGGGTGCTTACCCAGCCAACATTGCATTTGTTCGTCAAGATGTACTTCATGTGAAAAAACCCTCCACACAACAAGATACAAGATGGGTCCATGGGAGCAATAAGCAGCACTGATTTAAGAAACTTTTGTTATTTTCAAGGTTCAAAGTGTTCCCTTTCCACTTAAGGAACTTTTAAAGCTTTTCCACAGAGAACAAGCCCAATCCCAGTCCAGCAGTTACCACCTGTCAGCTGGGTAAAGGCAGACTGCAGTCAGCATCAGACCAGATCAGGTATAGGGATAGGGATTTTGGCCTCTCACAGATGATACAAGCCTCTTAAGCACCGATTTTGCAGTTCCTGAGCCCCTTCTTTTTCCCATTATTCTCCTCCTCTGAGCACAAGATTAAATATCCAGCAAAACTGAAGGATTTGAATTTGTCTTTTTCCAATAGGAAAAGAATTCATTGGAAAATTCCAGAGCAGCTTAACCCTCAGCTATTAAAGGTGAGATATTTTGGTAGTTCAAAGATTGATTTTCCCTATCATATTGTCTGTAATTAAGCGTAATCAATGACTCACACTGAAATACACCAGTGAATTGCATTTCCAAATGTTTTTTATTAGTACTGTATGTGCAGTAATAGATTTTCGATGGCATAGAGTATTCTGCTTCTATAAGAAAACCCTATTAGTCAAACCAATACATAAGGTAGTACTTTTCCTAAGCAGTGCCAAATTTGAAAATCAACTCCTTTTCCAAATTCTTCAACATTTATACATAACATGACACAACACTCAAAAAAAAAAAAAAAAAAGAAGAAAAAGAGAAAAAATATTTCTCTCTGGGGTTGTAGTAAACCCACAATGGAGCTTTTTCCTGATGCAGGAGGAAGAAGGAGAGTAATGGCATTAGTCATCAGAGCTTGAAATTCCTTCCAAAAGCTCTGAGTATGCATCAGCCATAGAAATAGCCAGGAGACAGAGCTGGCTTTTAGACTGTGACATACTATTATTACAACATAATAATTATCATTATTTTGAGGGAGGCTTGACTGTAAGGAGGCCATAAAGGCAGCACAGGCTGTGAGACCAATAAAAATAGAGCTGAGAGGAATAGATTATATCTCACAGCTGGTTTATTGATATTTATGTTACAACAGCCAACAAGAACTCCCTCAAATGGTCCTCCTAATATTAATGTACCACTCTAAACCACAGTACTTCAGGTAGTAACAGTGACTATAAATAGCAGGTTTCAAACCCTCCCATTCAATTCAGAGCTTCACAACACAATTAACCGACCTCTTCCCCAGGTGCCACTGCACATTTACAAGGTCTCAAAGTGCCACTGCAGAGGAGCTGCTGATAGATGCTGATGTGGTACTCAAAACACTTTCTCCAGAGTCAGCAGGTTTGTCCTATTTCTAAACCTGAAGTTTTTTAAAGTTTCATCGTGTATTTTTCCTTCTCCTTGCAAAGATTTTAAGGTCTTGCTGCCAAGATTTCTACGTATAAGGAATAAAATCCGCCAAGAGAAAATGAGAGCCTGGTGAAAAAAAATAATGTGCTTATGATGGTTGAGGCTGACTGAATTAATGAAACAACAAATGTATAAAATACATTCTTTCCTCTAAGGGTCACTGATTTATCTCATGGTCATATATTTTTAGTAGTAATTCAATGTTTTATTCATTTACCTGGCAAGGGGCTGGTGGGTCCTTTTTATGATCCTAAAATGCCTCTAGTTATCCATCCTCTGACTGGACAAATCTATTCAACGACAGAATAGTCCAATGCTTTGGACTCCATTCCTCATGTCCTTTCTATTGACCTAAGTCTGTTTCACTGAGCTGTTCACTCAACTTCAGTTATTAACTATTGGCTGCTGCTGTTTACTGCACTTAACTAACTCTCCACCTCCAGGTCCCAGGGGCAGATAATAGGAATGAGTTGCTGATTCACAACTATTACTGCACTGTAAGCTTTCACAACCATTTACATGGCCAGTATTGTTTAACTCATTCATCAGTGACCTGGAGGGAGGGGCAGATGCCTCCTCAGAGTTCTCCGATGACACAAAGCTGGGAGGAGTGGCCGATTCCCCACAGGGCTGTGCAGCCCTTCAGAAGGGCCTTGGCAGGCTGGAGAGATGGGCAGAGGAACTGTCTGGAATTCAGCAAAGGCAAACGCAGGGTCCTGCACCCGGGCCAGAGCAACCCCAGGCAGCAGCACAGGCTGGGGCTGAGCTGCTGGAGCAGCTCTGCACAGAAGGGCCTGGGGGTCCTGGTGGGCACCGAGCTGTCCATGAGCCAGCAGTGCCCTGGGGCCGAGAAGGCCGATGGGATCCTGGGGGGCATTAGGGAGAGCACTGCCAGCAGGTCAGGGAGGTGATCCTGCCCCTCCACTCACCCCAGTGAGGTGTGTCTGGAGTGCTGTGTCCAGTGTGGGCTCCTCAGGACAGCAGAGACCTGGAGATCCTGGAGTGGGTCCAGTGGAGGGCAACAAAGACAATTAAGGGACTGGAGCATCTCTCTTATAGTAGAGATGGAGGGAGCTGGGCCTGTTCAGCCTCTGCAAGACACGACTGAGAGCAGACTACATCGATGCCAATAAGTACCTGAAGAGAGAGTGTCATAGAATGGAGCCTTTTGGAGGCTCTTCTCTGTGCTGCTGAGCAATAGGACCAGAGGCAGAAACTGATGCATGGGAAGTTCCAACTCAACATGAGGAAGAACTTCTTTCCTGTGCAGGGACCAAGAATTGGCAGAGATTGCCCAGAGAAGTTGTGCAGTCTCCCTTACTGGAGATGTTCGAGAACCATCTGGACACAATCCTGTGCCATGTGCTCTGGGATGGCCCTTCTCGAGCAGGGAGGTTGGACCAGATCATCCCATTCCTTTCAACCTGACCTGTCCTGGGATTCTGTGACAGCCTTAATGAGATTATTAATAAGAACTTAATCAATTTGAATTATATTTCTCTAATCATCTATGTACCCAGAAAACTGACAGCAGCCAGTTACCATATTAAAATGCACAGTATCCAAAGCTTAATATTTCCTTTCAGGAATTTTTCTGGCCATTATATAACTCAATGTAACTCAGTATTATGCTGCAGACTGGCTGATAGCCAGCATCAATCTATTTTACCTGACTAGCAAGGAATGTCTCAGGAGGGGACACCTACAAACTTGTCACTGTGGTTCTGACAGCCAGTTTCTCATATTTTACATGAAGAAAATAGCATCTTTAACAGGACTAATTTGAATATGATCTCAGAAGTATCAGAGACTGCCTTTCCTGTGTCATTTCTCTAAAGCTATTGGAGTTTATTTTTAGGAATATGATCAACTCTGAACTATTCCAGTGCTAGTCAAGGAAAAACATTATAGGTGCTTTAATTAATCACTTGCATGCCTCACCAGGGAGGACAGAACACCCACACCTCCTGCACCACATCACTGCCAGCATCATCCTGTTGTCAGCCACACCATCCAAAGTGGCTTGGACACAAGACAAAGCACCATTCAGTTTCAGTTTCATCCTTGATTTACTTAAGGAACCCTCACACTGTTCACAGGATTACCAAGGTGGATTTCTATTCAGGGTTCACTTAACCAAATATATGTGTTTTACCTAAATGCCCATTTTATTTAACAGATAATTGGTTCTGCTCTCACAGCTTGTGGCAGTTTTCTGGTTATTTTGCAACCCCAAACTGGAAGGCACCTGATCATTGTTCTCTGTGGAAATGGTTGGTGTATCAACATGGTAGAGCTCATGTAATGCTGGCATTAGAGCATGGGAGAGATTTGAGCAAGATTAAAAGAGGTAAAATCCTAGACTTCTGTTCTACAACACCTATTATTCACACAAGGGCAAGCAGTAGGGTTTTTTAAAAAGTTTAGGTTTTGGCCAAAAGAGTTTGGCCTGCAGGAATAACACAGGTCAAAGCCCACATAACCTAATTCAAAAACATTTCCGCTTTCAGGTTTCTGCAAAAGAAGACTAAGATTTTTAAATGGGAGGTTTCAAAACCTCTTTAACATCATCTAAAAAACTTTTTTGTCTCAGTGTCATATTAGTGTCATATAAATGTCTTAGTGTCATATACAAAAATATGCATGTCCAGTGTTTTAGAGGGAGTCTTCAAAAAAAAAAAAAAGTTTATTCAATAAATTTATCCAGTATGGAAAACATTTTGTGTTTTGCAAAGGTATAAGCAACTATAAGGGAAGCCGGCAGTGTCAACACTAGGACCCTTGTAAATGCTACGAAAGCATAACTTACCCGAGAAAATTCCAGCCACCGATACTGAAAACGTCTACTGAGGTTAAATATCCTTGAATAAACCATCCTCCACACCAGGTAGTTGGCAAGAGTCCTGTCAAATCAGGCATATTTTTATCAGACATGTAAAGTATTCACAGAGATACCTCTACAAACATTTTACCTGAATGGTGGAAATTTCACCTTAAAAATTAATGAGTGATGGCCAAATTGATAAATCTCAATTACACAGAAGAATCTGTATGATTGCAGCCATTTAATATATAATTGCCCCATGATAACCATCTTCTAGGGATTATTTCTAACAGGTCCATCACCTAGTATGTCATTTTTAAGTAATGTTTTTTTCCAAAAGGCAGCTTTCATTTTCCTTTGAAGTGGCAAGAACTCTGTTATAATAATAGTTGCATAAAAGTTCTATCCAGAGATAACTGTTTTTTCTTTTGTAGATCAAAGTGAATGTTATCTTCCCTCATTAGTAGGGCACATAAATGGTAACAGAATAGATAACAGTCCATCCCATATACACTATTATTATCTCATATTTGTATCTTTCATTAGAAGTTATCAATATGCTTTGAAAACTTCTATTATTCACAAAGTTATTAAAGTATTACCATTCCTATTTTGTCAGATAGATAATTGAAATACCAAAAAAGAGAAGTCTCAGTAACAAAAATCTTATAAGAATGGAGGCTGAGAGATCCAGGAAGAGCTTGTTTAAAATTCCCAGGAGATCTGACATCCATGCCCCTTTTCTAAAACTTCAGGTACCTGACTGGAGGATTCATCCAGCCTAGACTGATCTCTCTCCATGTTCAACAGTGGCTGTATGAGCTAAAGGTTCATTCTGAAACTTGCAATTCAACTTCAAACAGTCTCAAAACAAGTTCAACAATGGCCTACACATATTATTCTCATCTTCTTTTATACATGACATATTTTTCAAGGATAGTCATTGCTTCAAAGCTATGGATACTCAAATATTATTTGCTCCCCACTGGGATACACATAACAATTTCAGCAAGCCATAGACTTCCCCATAGGTAGGAAAATTGCTTCTATGCAACTGAAGATCCTGTTATGGACTGTCTGAAGAACTCCCCCATCTCTAAAACTCCCATTTCTGCAATCTCCCATTGCCATAAGTGTGGGGCAATGCAGCTGTTGCTACAGTGTCACTCCATTAGCTTCACTCAGAGACACATCCCAAGCATTTGCCTCCTCTGAATCATAACAGCTTGGAAATACACTTTGTGGACATGCTGTCTTGACAGCAGCATTTGCTTGAGACATAACTTCAGTTTTGCCTCTAACCAAGCTCCAATCCACCCACACAGAGCTTTCAGCTCAAGATACTTTGCTGCATCTCTCACACTGGGTATATTCCCTTTTAATACACAAGTATATTACATAGTGCACCTAAATGCCCACAATAATCATAAAAAACATATGAAAAAGCTTTTTTAGCACGAATAATGTACATTTATAAGACAGTATATGTTACAAAGCCAAAATAGTTAGCTCTGTTTAGATAATCACACCATTTTGAGATAATGTTCAGGGTCATTAAAAATTCATTTCAACCTATGAAATACCAGAAAGTCCAGATTATTCCCTTAACACATTTCTGAAAATGTGGAATTTTCTCACTCAATGGCAAGTGAAGCACCCTAAAGCACTCAGTTCTCACTGTTTTGGTAAATGACTCGAACTTCCAGAAACCTCACAACAATCTGCCTCAGATATTTCAGCAGAGCTGAAGAACATCCAGCTGTAGCTACTCCTGCAGCAACAACTCCGTGTATCTAAAACAGCATTTATACAAGTCCCACAGATTACAAGGTTAAAGACTTGATTTCAATCAAAAGTCTTAGGTAAAAAACCTCAGTTAGATAGATCACTATCACACACTAATTATGTATTACAATTTGGTACTTAATCACCACAAGGATAAAAACCAATTCTCTCGGCTGTGTGCCCTTTGTTCTCACACAGCGGTGTTTGTCCTCACATTTGAGTTGGGGAACCCCTCTCAAATTGGTAGTGAATGAAAGACTGAAATTTCTAAAGGCCGGGTCTCAAAAAGTTGACCAAATGCTTATGTCAGGTATAAGTAATGAAGGCAGATGACAGTTGCAGGAAATCTCTCATAATTACTTGAGGTTTGTTTTAATTTGGGAATGAAAAGCCTGACACATGCTAAAACAAGCCAAACAATGGCCTACATATATTATTTTTGTCTTCTTTTATACATGACATATTTTCCAAGAGTCTCTGTCTGATGAGACCATGATAATTCCTGATTGTAACCACAATAGAATCCACAATGCATAAAACAACAGGGAGGTTTCACTTGAAAATGCAGAGGTATGTTTATTAATGGGGGTGGGCAGCAGGGCCAAAGGTTGAGGGGGTTTGTTGTTACACGTTTGAAGGGCAGTGTGCTCTAGTTTGTTTTTCAAAACAAAATAAAATAGTAATTTATCTGAAATTTTTTACCTATTTGGGGGATGATTATTTTACCTTTTGGGCTAACTATGCAAACTTCAGATCATTTGGTTATCTTCAGCTGGCTTGAAAACTGACACTTTTTGCCTATGAAGTTGCTACAGTGCATATCTTGGGGTGATTTTCATCCCAGTTTCACAAAAAAGTTCACTGAGGCTCAGAGAAGTTAATTTCTACACATGGAGCAAAATCCAGTGCAAAAATAAGACATAAAAATTCTCTCTGCTCCTTCGATGAGACCAGAATATTTGTTGTTGTAACCTTTCAGAAGAGTACACTCTATTTTAACTTCCAAATGCCTGTTACAGAAAGTGTAGGCTCACTCTTAACCAATATGACCCTTATTGTGACACACACTCCCAAAGGAAGTGGTAGAGAGCTTGTTTGCTGGGACAGTTAAAATTATACCAGTGCTTATGAATATTTACTAAAGTACTTTCTGTCCTGTCTGAGAATAAAGTAGGTTGCTCATGTAAAATTCTGTGAGTTTGCAATATTTTAATCAACAGACATGGTAGCAATTAAAGAGGACAGATTTAATATGAGATAGGTGGGAAAATTAATTGACATTTTAAGAAAAAGATCTCTTTCCCAAATTTTAGATATGTTTGAAAATTGTACTCAGAATTGAGTCACGAATCAAATTATAAGTACTGAAAAGCTTTTGTTTCTATTGCTAGAGGCACTAGTTCAAGACAAATTATTGTAACTTCTCTGCCTCATTTTTCAGAGGAAGACTAAGACCAAAAGAAGAGATCTAGTGCCTCCATCCATCTCTAAAGAGAATTCCTCATATGCTATATGAATTAGAATTCTTCTCAATTAGTAGTCCCATACTGCAAAGATATGGGAAGGCAAGACAAAGGAAAAGGGGCCTACAAGAGAGCTGGAGAGGGACACTTACAAGGACATATAGTGATAGGAAAAGGGGGACTGTCTTTAGACTGAAAAAGGATCAATTTATTAGGAGGAAATCCTTTACAGTGAGGGAGATGAGGCACTGTACAGGTTGTCCAGAGAAGCTGTGGATGCCCCATTCCTGAAAGTGTTCAGGGCCAGGCTGGTCATCTCCTTAAGGGTGGGTCATCACAATGGGGCTCTGAGCCACCGGGTTGAGTGCAAGGTGTCCCTGCCTGTGGCAGGGGTGCTGAAACCAAATAATCTATAGGGTCCCTTCCTATCTAAACCATTCTATGAGTCTGTGAAACTAATTATCCATTCTGAGGTCTACGAGAATGATAAAGCTGCTTCTTTCAACAGCTGCAAAGATCTCCAGTAAAGATGCAATTTAGAGTATCCTATTTATGGATCACATAAAGCACCGGCACAAAGGTAAGCGGGAAGGGATATAAGCTCCTAATTAGTGCCAGCACAGTTCTGTCTTCCCCCTCACATGGCACAGTAATACTGGAGCTCTGCCATTGCTCGTTTACATCACAGCTACGTACACACACCTCTTCTTCCTGCAATAGAGATATACCCCATTAAAAATTCATGGGTACAAAAAAACTGAAGGAATCCCTGAAGACCTCTTATGAAGAAGGTGTGACTTCTTTCAGCACCTGACATGACTTAGGCTAGCTGTCTCAGAGCCGATGGAAATTCCAGCAGGCTAACAGTTCAGCTTCTTGGGCAGCTTGATATGGAGAGCCCTGCTCCTGGGCTGGAGTCCCAGCAGTGCCCTGGCTGGGGACTTCAGACGGATCTCTGAACCACACTGCTGCACCTACTGCAAGCTCCACACAGTAACTTCACAACATGCAGTCAAGTAAAATTCTACTAAATTATGCTGCACCACATCAATATCCTCTCTTCTAGTAATACTGCCCTGTGAATGATTTCACAATTCAAGATTGCTCAGCAGGTTCTCTGAGGGAGAAATTTTTAATACAAGGATGTGAGCCCATAGAAGTTGCCACCTCCAACACAGAGAACTGCTTCTGTAGACAGACTTTTCACTCCATTCTTTCCTCCACCTGAAAAAACTTCAGGAACTACTTTACCAGATTACTGGGTAAAATACTGGGGCATGAGCCATCTTTCTGTGACATTTTGAATAGTACCCAGGCTAGCAAGATGTTCATCTGGGAAACTGACACACAAGGCACTGGAATAAAGTGTAATTTAGAGATAGCCTTGTAACTGAGAAGAATATGAATTTGGTGAAAGTACCGGCTTTTCCTAATGACACTCCATCTCCTGAAATGATGAGAAGATAATGCACATTATGAACACTGAAGCAAATCTAAAATTTTGAAATGCTTTTCTCGGAATTATATTGGCCTAGATGTTGATGTGCTGATCAGAGTTGCAAGCAAGATGGAGCAAGCCTCAGCCAGAGTTGGCTTACAAGGTGGATCCTAGGCATTATGTGACTAACACCAGCAGTTTTATTTAGCTAAAAATAGATTACAAACACACTTATGCTAGCTTTTTATAACCTTGTGTAGCTATCTGCAAGAAATGTATCATTTTAAGAAACATCCCCAACTGACATGAATAGAGGCTTGTGTGTAGGATTTTTTAGGGGAAAACCCTCCCAGTCAAGGCCTGGGCTCCGGCCAAGCCCTGGCTCTGGCTGGTCAGGAAGTGTGCTATCAAATCCAGGTGTTTCTGTGCTAAAATATAATCAAGTCACTTCCACTTGCTAATTTGGGCCTATAAAAGCTGGACCCACTTTCAGGGCGAATTTGGAGACCTCAGCTATGAGTGGACACACTGCATAGGATTTTCCCAATTGCTGGGAAGGATTCTCCAGGTCCTCGCTGTGAAACGGGGCTCCCCAGCAACTGCAGACTCTGGATGATGGTGAAGTATTCAGGTAATTGGTGATGTATCTTTCTCAATAACTATCCTTTCTCTCATACAGTAAGGATTAGGTGCATTACCTTGCTTATTTTTGCTTGCTGCTAAAGCCACACGTGTAGTTTTATTGAATATATCATTTTACTTTTGTGTTGCCTCAATATTCACAGTAAAATAAGACCATTCTTTCCATTGGTGTCTGTGTTCTTTAAATTGCCCCCGTCAATTGGCAGGGCAGATGTTTACAGTAACAAATCAAATCCATGTTGTTTACCTTTACTAAACCTTTAAAATATCATATGGAGAATGACAAATGAGATTACCTAAAAGAAAATACCCTTGTTAAGCTTTCAGGGCTCACCCTAGAGGGAAATGTTGAGACCTCATTGTTAGGAGTTCACATTAAGATGATTTCCTAATTTTCTCAGGCCAGATAGCAAGGTTACCCCTTGAGCAGACTCTGACATTTTAAGTAATGAACATTATCACCTAATAGAAAAACATGAGCTTGGTTATCATGCCTAGGCTGTTTGGATACATTTTACACACAAGAATTTGAAGCCTGCTTGGGTTCAGTTCAGCACTATTTGCCATTTCCAACATTTTATGATGCAAATTTCTTAGGGTAAGACTGGGCAGAAAATGCCTAAGCCATTAACACTTATTACATATGCAGTGTGAATATACTGGAGCTGCTTTTGCTCACCCTCTCCCCCCGATCTGTGGGGTCACAAACCTGGTCTTGAGCTTTGCTAATGACAGGCATTGCAATTTATTTCTGGTCATTACTCCAGCCTCCTTCTGCCATGACACACCGGCTGGCTTAACTTCTCTTGAATACTCAGATTTTCCCTGAATAGGAAACTAATGGAAAAAGTCTCCAGGTATTTACTCTGTAGTTACAGAATATATTTGCATGTAAGTGTATTTGTACACATGGAATAACTAATTCCCTGTTATCTTGCTAGATATGCATCCTATAAATCACACATTTATCCCCACTGATGTAACTAACTTTGAGTCAGAAAGCATGGACAGCCCAAATAATTTTAAAAACTTTTTTCAGTGGATTAAGGTTGATGGCAGTAATGCTCTTTATCTGAGTTTTATAAAGAAATTATATTTGATTATCTCTAGGCAAATCACTAGTTTTTATTTTTCTTATTGTTTCATTTGTGTGCTATTTTTACAGTTACTATGAATTAATGCAAGCATTCCACCACTAGAGACACAGAGCAACAATGTAAGAATATCTTTCTTTTCCTGAGATACATTTGGTTGTGGCCACACTGTACAATCAGCAAAGACTACTCTTTGGAGACAACAGCTTAATACTTTTTTTAAAGTTCAGCAACATGCCTCAGAGAATGAATTATCACAATTCCCTTAGATGTCATCTATAAGGATGTTTCAAATGGGATGTGACTTTTTCATCACTGCCCAAAGCTGTCTTGCTTCCCTGTGCGATGCACCTCTACCATGTCTATTCTGAGCTACCTGCATTTTACAACTGTTCTACAGGTGTGAAGGATTTCACAGGCTAAAAGACCCTATACAAGTTAGAGATGACAAATGCACCTGTAAAGAGCAGCTTTACTGCAACCTGTGTTATCCATAGAACAAAGGTGTTGAAACTGAAAATTCTTCTGCTGTGCACAAGGTAATATCTAAATCCTCGTTCAGACAAACCCAAACAGACTGCTTGCCTAGAGCCTTGATTCCAAGAATAGCTGAGACTCGTGAAAGAAAAGAAATAGAAAAAGCCCAGCATTTGATGTACCCTTGTAAGTGTGGGTGAAACCATCATAGGATCCTTACTTTTTCCTTTCATTTTCTAGTATCCTGAATAAATCTTTGAAGTACTGGGGAACACGGACAATCACATTTTCTGAAGGACCTATATCTTTAAGCTCAGGATAGAGTTTGGTGTCAATCACCTTCTTGATGTATCCCAGCCAGTCAAACTGCAATGACAAAGAGAAGGCTGGTTAAAGCAGATTATGAAGAGAGATGATTTATTAATTAAGTTGCACCTTTGAAACGAATGTTTTCAAAGCTTTACTTATTAAAAACTTAGAAACTGTTGCACTTTGTCATTACATATGTTTTCAATCTTCATTAAAGTTGGAACTGTATTTAAAAGAACATACACTATAAATGAGCACACACATTCCTAATTATATTCTTTAACATGATGCTCTGAACACTAAAGACAGTTTTAATTATACAGGTCAGATATTAAAAGAATAATTTTTCAATTATCCCCAACCAACCTGTGGAATCATGGCACTAAGCTCCGATATGTTCATTTTATTGTACATCACCTCACTTGTTCGATTTTCATATGGAATCATGATCTGGTGAAGAGAAAAAAAAACCACAAAACCATGAAAACAAGAATGATCTTCCAGAGACTCTTACGTCATTATTGTCCTTCATAATCCTGGTGCAGAAATATCTCACCACCTGTTTTCCAAGCATTTATGGCATTAACCTCCCTTTCTGAGGATTGCATTTAACTAGATGAAATGGAACATAGTTCCTTTTAAGTTTAACTTATTACTGGGAAATTTAATGCTTAGCATGTCTTCTTTGAACATAGTAGACCTATTTAGCTCTCATTATGCTAAGGAAAGATAAGGTAATTTGTAAGAGATAAAAGTACACCTTGACCGTTAATACTTATTCAACCCTTCATATCAAGCAGAAGCCAACTTCAGGTTTAATGGGTCAAGTCTGAGATAGGAGCATCTTCATAACTGGAAGTGCATCTCATGCTTTGGATTTGAACATGTTCTTGCTACAGCTTTACTCCACCTGGGGGAACAGCCAGATACACACAGGTTTCCCTTCATTTCACCCCATCATTTTGATTTCCATGGCAGGAAACCCGAGTATATAGGCCAAAACTATGAACTAAATATTCTACAACCAGCCCTCTCATCTAGGTGACCAGAGGAGCCAGATCTCAAGTTCCTCTGCAGTGTCCAAGGATACAGTAGAAGAAATCCTAAATATGAAACAAATCCTTCCTTATATCAGTGACATAAAGGACATGCGGACTTCAAGAAGGCTCTATGGTTCATAACAGAAAAACAAACCAAGTACAAGGTATAGCTCAAAATTTTCTCAGTGTTCAAGAGAAACAAAAATTCCAGATGGGAATTCCAGGCCTGCTCTAAGGTAAATCCTATACAACAGGCTGTATGCAGGCTGTGCAGTCTAAAGGGCAGAGATTGACGCCAGACTAACCAGACAGCTGGCACTTCTCCAGCCAAAATTCTCCAGTAAGTGTCTGTGGTTTCACTATTGCTCAAGCCACATAGGAAAAAAAATCACTTTCTTCTTCCGTTCTGCAAATTTAATTTATCTGACAAATCTTTAAACTCTTCTTGAACCCATTTACTCCCCTTCATCTCAAAACCTTCCCTCTTTCTTCAGTGATCCAAACCTAATAAAAATCTTCCTTGTACACAACAGGCCCTCTCAAAGCATACCACTCCTTCCTCTATCCAATGTATTCTTGCTGCCTCTTCCTGAGCATAGAAGTTCTCTGTTATAGACATTTACTTTAAAAAATGCACAGGAACACAGGACAAAGTAAAACATTCAGTGACAAACAGGAGTACCTCCATCACAGTAACATGTTTTTATATATAATCATTATGCTCATTAGGGATTGTGCAACAATCCATGGCCATTTATTCATGCCCAATATCTGGACAGGTATTAGCAGGATTATTGTTACTGAAAGAAACCATAAGTAAGCATGGTTTTTTGCATAACAATGTGTACTATTGATCCTGAGGGTTGTTACATGATCCATGTCATCTTATAAGGCAGTTTCACTTACATACTTTGTGGATTAATGCTCTGTAAGACACTTGTTAGGCAAAGCATTAGAGGTACCAGAGCTAATGATGCATCTTCTTATGCCATCACTGATAAACAGAAGAAATATTTACTGTTTTTCAAGTCTACTGCATCACAAGGAAGTATTTGCACATTAGTCCATCCATGTTAAGTAACTGACAATGAATACTGGGCTTTGCTTAGAGGTTTGACAAAATTTCATCCCTTTCAGCAGAGAGATGGGAACACTGATTGGCTGCTATTGTGGGTGGCCCTCACTTCTGTACAAATATGCCATCAAGAAGCATCCTGTAGACTGCAACAGCAGAACCCAGATAAAAGTCATCTGATGCATCACCTGTGCTGTGCAAAGGCTTCTCTGCTAACAGGAGGCCACCATTTCACAGGGATAGCTTCTTTCCTTTCCAATATGAAGGAATACTCAGCTCAGCTGGCAGTTCTGCAAACCAGTGTCAAGTTTGTACCCTTACTTTTGGTGGTGTTCCAACTCTGAGGCCAACACTTTTCTCTAGTTTTAGTAGAGGTTAAAATTATAGTGGACTTGGGATTCCTGTAGTAGTGATACTGAAACAGGGATACAGAGAAGCAAAAGTACTCCTTCAACCTGCAATAATCCTGAGGCATAAATTAAACTCTATGAGGGGGCAAAGATGTCACTAAGTAAATGTCAGAACCAAGTACCAGATTTAAATACGCTTAGCTGTGCTAAATTCAGTTGATCCCCTAAATTAAAACTCATGAGTTTCTCATCCACTCTCCCAGACCACCCCATGAAAACACTTCAGGAGCTAAAGTGGTGTTAACTGTTACCACCAATCTCTCACCACTAAGCTCTAATATCCCACCTTAGTCTTGCACTGCTTTTAGACTGTTCCACAGAGAATCAGCCCAGTCTGCTTCTTAAACAGCAGGGTAACATATTCTCAACACAGGTGCACAGCAGGAGCTCAGATTCTACCCAGCTGCAAAATTACAGAATCACAGAATCACTTAGGTTGGAAAAGACATTTTCCAAGGTCTTGAGCTATATCACATTTTTCCAGCTGCACAATGGGTACCAGTGAACTGGTGTAGATGCATTCAGTTGGAACATTGATCTCATCACCTTTTTGGGGAAAGAGGCCCTAAATCCTATGGGACCATTCTCAGGTGCTTCCACAGTTTCTGACACATCAACAACCCCTCCATCTCTGCTGCCATACGGATCTCCACCCCCCACCTCCACTGAGATGGCACACCAAAGCACCTTGCTAATACACCTTCCCTTAAACTTTGCCATACCACCCCCAGGCTTGCCTCTGGTGAGCCTGCCTGGCATTACAATTTAAAACACCAAAGGTATTTGGCTAAGGTTTTTTTTCCCCTGAGAATAAAATTTACTGTTTGACAATCAACTAAGGGAGAAATACTATTCATCCTTTCTTCATCAGAATCTGCTCCTTCCCTTCTGCTTCTAAAAATCCCTATTCCGAATGCCATTGATATAATGGCTTTTTTGTTTCAAAAAATGATTACATTAGATTACCAACCTCTGCTATTTTAACTTCCAGTCTTAGAACTGATTTCATATCAGATTCGGCTCGGGAAGCATTTGCACCCAGGAGCACTGCTGTATCAACCATGAACTGCAAAAAGGCATCTCGATACTGTAAAGAAACAGAAACAGTGAAATTACAGGATTTGCTTTTGAGCAGAGCTGTAGCAGTATACCAGAAATGCCCAGCTATAGGAAGGAGTACAATACTTTCATGCCTTAACAACCAAGGTTGTGCTTTCCTTACCTTGAATGCCAAGCAAGTTAAAAATGAGAAATAACACTGTAAAAATGCCATGTATGATAGACAGAGACACCTGCTGTGGTGTAGGGAGTACAAATCTCAGGAAATGCAAATGACACTTCTGGATTAGACTGACAAATTTCAGCTCTTACAAATGGGTTAGACAATGTGTATGTATGAATGTACACCAGTATTTTAGGCCAACTCATACAGTAACCACCCATAGGACAGAAATACTTGTATACAAGTGCGAGCTTCATTTAGGAAACTTTGCAAGAGTGTTTGTGGTAGAGGCAGTGTTTTCTGATAGATACCCTGCAAAACCCAAATCCAAACAAAGCACAACCCTTTCTCAGTTTGGAGCTCAACAAAACAGAACCAACAATGAAAACAGATGAGGGGGAAATGGTGGCTCTATTTTCCAGCTGACAATACTTACAGATTTGGCTTCTGTGGTATTTTCTAGGTAATCCTCTCGAGATGCCAGAGAGAGGCTTGCTTGGTCAAGCTGTTAAAAACAAGTAACATTTAATAGCTAAATTCATCAGATTGAAAGGTAAATTGTTAAGAAGCCTTGGAAGGGTGCATGTTTTTCTGGCAATTATGGTATATGTGTGCAAATACCTAATACATAAAACACTCCACCAGCCTGAGTTCCACAAGATTTTAAAACAGCAGAAAAATGTTATGCTGTGCTGGCCTGTGCTAGATATTAACTAAATTGCATTACTGTGGTCTGGGGAGCCCCACGCAATATCAAAGCCACCTACAGAAAAGCATCACAGGTGTGATTCAGGTGTTTAAAACAGCTAGATCAGTGAGTAAGAAATGAAGGACCGCGACTACAGGATCAAACCGTTGGTGGTGATGGCCATGCATCCATCCTATGCCTGTTTCAGGGACACAACAGTCAGCTTGGGACCATACCAGTGTATGCACTAAATGCCCCTGAGGTGCTGGAGCATGTGAGCTGCTGAGTATCTGGGAGGTATCATTAGGTTTTCTTGACAGAAACTGAGGTTACACTTTTGAGATTCACCCTAGACCAGCACTGGGTGCTGTATTTAGCTTTTTGAACAGATGAGCTAAAACAGCTGGATACCAGACAGGATTGCATGCACAGGACATTGTTATGTCTCCAGTCCTTTAGCTAAAGGTGTCTGGTAGTCCAGGTGAATCTTTGACCTTCACTTATCCTTTTCATCTAAACATGGATCAGATTTGCTAGTCTACAGTCACCCTAATGTTGGAATTCAGTCTGAAAGTTTGAGATCTGCATTTAGTGTTTTGAGTGAAACATCTACACGGGAATATTGCATACTGTTTCAAATTCCTAACCAGGAAAAACTCACCATGCAGCACATATTTTATAATTATTAGTGGGAACTGAGATTTAATAAAAATTCTCAATATGATCAAATTAAGTTAGGGTATGGAAGACAAAGCTGAAAACTTCATTCAACCAGCTTCCAAACAATGAATAAGACACAGACTGGAGCAGAAACAACTGCTTTGATGTTCTAACATTTTTGGTTTGATGCTGCAATTGTTTCTAAAGATAAGTCTAGTGAAGATAGATTATATTTATTCATACAATTACACATAAGTCTTTTTCAATCTAAATCTTTTAGGTTAAGCTATTTCTATTTCACATTTTCTACATTTATAAAAATACAACAAATAAACAAAACTCAGAATTTAAAGCAAATGAATAAATGTAATCTGAATATCTACTAGCTGATGTTCACAACCTTTAAAATATACTGTAAACAAATAAATCATCCTCAAAAAAGAGTAATTGTGATGCTCAGTGCAACTCTCATTCTCTGAAAAACAGTATCACTTTCTTTCTCAGCATAAGGAAGCAAAAAGAATATATTCTCATGCTTTTTCTAAGTGTGTCTTGGCAATAGTTAATTTCAGATTATTTGGTGAATTTCAATTATGTGACTGTTACATTAAATGTTCATCCAAATTCTCTGGGCTTAAGAATTAGATTTGACAACACATTAAACCAAGAGAGCACAAATCTGAGAAATAAAGAAGTTAACGAACTGCTTCAGCACTCATGGGGGGAAAAAAAAAAAGATAATGTTGAATGCTGAACAAAATTTTATTTGGAGTTTCCACTTCTTTTTGACCCATTGATGATTTTGCAATGCTGAACAAAAAGAATTTTGTAATAAAGCCATTTTCACAAGCAGATTGAAATACCCTGTGGTACATCTACACCTCTGGGAATTTGTTAAAACATGGGCAAAGTAGAACACTGGCTGATGCATTCTGCAGATCAAGGTCCTAAACAAATTAACATCAGAATACCCTCGGAATAATATATTATACATAGCATGTAGTGCTTCAGTTATTTAGATAGTTAATTCTTGGGTGCCTCCAAGCATAGCAAGTGAAGGTACTGTTAGTTATAAATAATTTCCAAGACACCAGCATTGAGCGTGTCCCTGCCCAGACGTTCGCTGACAGGTGACTTGAACTGTAAGACTATGACAGGAGATACCCAACTAAACATCTCCCTGATTTTACTGCTTCTGTTCTGTTAAATAAGTCTCCAGCTGAAGAAAGCTTGACAGGATCTGAACAGCATCTTAACAGAACGACATCTTTAATACAGCAAACTGTTGATGTGCTGTTGACTATCCAGGAAAATGTCTTAGAGATGGGGAAAATTTACCTTTCAGCTTAATACCAGTTAAATGCCTCAGTCAAAAGACATATGGAAGAACTGACTTAGAACTGACATCCGCTCCAGTACAACCACAGTCCCTAAATACAATGAATTCCTGGCTACATTCCTACAGCTAGCCAAGATGCTAGCAAAATAAGGGTCATAGATCCTATTTTGCTGTGATGAATGCCATCATAACTTTCTTATTTGCTCCTTCTCTCTTGCCTTCATAAACCATTTTCTTGTAGCCGCAGAGGGTCTGCTCTGGCTACTCATCTGAAGTTCTTAACAATGCATTTGGCCCAGGCACTCAGTCTTGCCACAGTTATACAATTTTCTCTGGAGTTTTGTCAGACTACAGGGAGGCAACATTTCTTGGGTATTCTTCTTACTAAACCATTGTGTAATGCCATTCACTGTTAACAAACTGGTAATGTTTTGGTCTAAAAGCAATAGCATCTCAGGAAAAAGGTAAATTCTCTATTTCAGGTTTAAAAACATTTGTGATAGATCTGTAAGTAAGGTTGTAAGGTGTCTGTTGTAAGGTGCTGTGTAAGCATCAGATTTTGTGTTTCCATCTCAATAAAAACAGCTCAAGTTCAAAATATCTGCTACTGATAGACCATTTTTCATCCTCACAGACAAAAAGCATTTTTCATGCCATTGACAAGTCATAAACAGCACACAGAATTAGATATTGACCTCTCATTCTCATGCACATAGAACCTGGACATTGGTCTACTAGGACCATTTTTGTGGGGTTTTTCCATTTGACAGAAGAAAACAACCCATACAGAAATGCTTTTCGATAGCACATGGCTGCTCATGGCTTCTATATTCCCATCAATTGGCACCTGTGTACATCTGTAAGTCAGTAGATAATAACACCAACAATGAAGTGTAAACATTTGGCATGTAAACACGCTTTTAAAAAAGCAACCATAAAATACCATGCAAAGTAAGCTATTAGATATGCTATATTGTACCTTAAGGATATAGCGATTGGAGATTTTGTCATCAGCTGCCACATACAAACGGATGAAGACAGAGCTGCTGTATTGGCCACGAAGAGTTGCCAAGGCTTGGACTAAGCTGAACCTCCTTTCTGACCACAGCCCTTCAGGCCCAATATTGGATTCCAGCACAGGCCAGCGGAAAGGTGAATGCTTCAGTATACTTAACAGGGGTTTCACATCGGCTTTTTCAATTTTATCTGAAATGTCAAAGTGTGACAACAATTACATTCCAGACAATTCAAGTCCAGCAGCAGCCACACAAGTCAAAGATTTATTGGCATAGATTGATTTCCAGGCAAGGCAATCACAATAGCTGAAACCCAAAGCCTCTGCTCTGCCTGTGAGCACAGCAGCATGGAAATCCAACTCTATTCATCTGTATCAAGAATAAGAGAGGCAAACCAGTGACTTTCAAAAAAAAGGCAAAGGCTGGAATTAAGTAAATTTTAAAAACCCCACTCCTTGCTTAGGAACTAGCATAGAAACTTCACTGTTTCTGGGGAGGGGAGTTATTGTTCATAACCAAAGCTATAGGGGCAGCACCTGGGCACCAAGGTTGTGGAGCAGGCTGTCTCAATTGCTGGCAGTCAGACTTGGGCCATGCTGGAAGAAAACTGTGGAGAAAATAAAGCCTGAAAGAATCAGAAGGGCAAAGGGGACTTCCAACCTTTCTTTCACCTGTGCAGCTACCTGAGGGTAGTGATGTGTCCCAAACTAGCGTACATTGCCTTACAGCAACATTTAAAAGCTGAGGAAAAGGACTCTGCAAACATGGCTAACTTGCTTGACATGCAGATAACTCAAAGCTAAAGAGTCCAGGGATGTCTACACACAGTGCTGGGGTAGTGTTTTGATTAAATAGATTTACAGAAATGTAGAAGGTCAAGAGCAACAGGTTCTTGAAAGTATCAGTATGAGAATTTCATCAGAGGGTTCCTCTGATTAACCAACCCCAGGCACTAACCCCACAACCCTGGGGCACAGTTTAACATCCTTTTGCACAGATATGTATCTCTTCACAGTTCTGACAAGCAGAGGTTTCTCTAAAACTGACTTCTTGTGCCTGGGTGTATCTGAGTCTCAATAACCAGCTTCAGAAATGTGCAAAAGAACCTTTGCATTCAGTTGAATCCATATCAGCAAAATCCATGCATCTGCAGAGAGCTTCACAGAGCTCTGCAGAGAGATAAAAAGCCTGCTTTTATAAATGCAGGGAATCAATCTATGTCCTTCTCAAATCAATCAACTTACTCTCATTCATGCAGGATGCATAAAGGGTCTTGGCCTTCTGTACAGCTTCACTGTCTCGTCTTTTGCTGATGGGTTTCTCTAGCAAAGCTGAAAAAACAAATAATTTTTTTCAATACTGTGGAATATGCAGACACTGTTTGCCTGTTTCAGCATTTAATCATAGCATTTGTTTTATTAAGTATGAGGCTCCATGTGGATTTTCTTAAGCAGTAGCACAGACAAAATTGCTCCTTTTTCAATCCCCAACAGAGAAGGATTTTTTATTTCTTTATTTTTTAAGAGAACTTATTTAAAGCCAAATGAGAGATGCAACTTATTACTCGTCTTCATAACCAGCTACCCTCAGTAAACTGAGGGGACAGGCATTTGTGGGGTGAGGGCGGGAACCAGTACACAGGGCAGGGAGTCAGGCATTTTTTCAAGTGGCTCAGCTTCTGGTGTTGGTACATTATGAAATCAGGACCTAATGGAGAAGGTTACAGGATCCAGGAGCAAGACCACTGGTGTTCACTTTCACCAGTTCTGGTGCTGCTGAAAGAAAGCAGCAGAGAACTGCCTCATTGTCTGTCAAACACACACAACCTCAGTCTTGTTAAAGACACAGAAAGCCACATGTCCAACTACTTTTGTAAAGCTGCACTCTGTACACACACTCATCCTCACATCACACTATAGTTGAAAATATCCTCAGTGCCCAAAAGCCAAACTAACTTTTCCAAGCTGTCACCTCTCTATGTTCCTTGCATCCCTCACATTATGCTGTGAAAGGGAAATAGCATGAAAAGTGCATCTGAATCTCAGCAGTCCCCTCTCAGCTGCCTCAAACTGTTCTGTCCAAGTTTTAAATCAGCCATGATGCAGCTGCAGATACAAAGTACTGTGGCTAAATGCAGAGGCAGCTGAGCTTCAGAGAGATCTGTCATCTTAGGTGCAGCACAGCACGAGCACTTCCATGGCCAAGAGAAGCAGGGTAACTCTGAGCACAGCACAGAAGCAGGGCTGCCAAATTTGTTGGACCTCATCTGGTTTTGCAAGACCCAAGCAGGTCCTGCACAGCATCACCTTATTACTGGGACCACTGGAAAAAGTGGCTTTGCTGATATCAGGCACCTCCTGTTGTGTGCTCAGCCAGAGCCAAAAAGCTTTGAAAAATTTAAGACTCCCTTCCCTGCACCATAGTACCACCCAGAGCTCTGGGTTTCAAATGAGCAGAGACAGCATAGTGTGAATGTGCTGAAGAGCATTCCCTGCAAAAAAGGGGGAACAAAGAGGAACACGATTCCCAATGGCCTGCCAAAGCAGGGAACCCCTGGGACTTCATAACACCAGCCATGGCAAAACCCAACAGGTCCCACACAGAGCTGAACCAGGGTCAATACACCATTATTCCTCTGCCAGAGCTGGCCTGGGACATGCATGGAAGAGGTGGTGGTGCTGCCACCCAAAAGCAGCACCCTCCTGCAAGCAGCGGCAGCTGCTCACTCTCCAGCCCTGCCCTTTCCATCATCTTGGCCAGAGTCCACCCCACAATGCCTCCTCTCCTGGGAGGCAAACTTGGGTGGGACTGCCCAGTTCTGCAGCTGAGAACAGCCTTGGTTTGCCCAGCTTCATAAAGTATTAGGAGCTCAGTGCTTGAGGCAGGATTTTAAGGCACTTATTTCCCAGAATTTCCATAGCACCCTGAGGAACCAGCCATGCTGAACCTCTTAGATATTCCCTACCTGAGCTCATGTGAGCACTCAGGGGACCACAGTACAGACTTCAAACTGTTTCTTACTCAAGGAATACCATAGTGATGAGCAAATGCCACTTATTCTCTCCCTCCTATCCATTTTCTCCTTAAAAAAACAAACAAACCAATTGCTCAGCTCATTTGCTTAGACCCTTAACAGATTTATGAGATCATTCCCTTTTAGTTATGAATAAGATTTTTCCCTAAAAATACTTCTGGAGAAGATAGCTTTGGTTTCAAATCTGCAAATATTTCCCAATTTGTTAAATACCATATAACTCAAATCATCAACATATATGTTCAGTGTGCACAATTCTTAGCAGCATAATCAGATCTGTTCACCTTTTTAAAATGGCATTTTAAAAGAAATTATAAATGAACCCTCCATAAAACTAAGGATGAAAAACTACCCTCCCATTAAAGCCATTACAATAATTTCTGTCTTTGCCATTGAGCTGTACAACCATGAAATTTTGAAGCTAATAAAATTCAATTGCTAAAGCTCAAGAGAGATACAGAAGATAAAAGCCAATAAAATCAGCTCTAGAGATCTACTCACATTAATTTGTGTTAAAATCAGACCTGGTGTTTTCCCATCAAACCACCTCATTAAGTGACAGAACGAAGCTGTAACACTCCCTGCACAATTGCAGAGAATGAGATGGGGTAGATGCTGCCACCTTGCTCAGAAGTCTTTTATGAAAGAAAATCAATTCTTGATTCTGATAACGTAAAATCCAGTGATCAAACACGAAAGACTTAATAAGATAGTTGAATCCTGTGAACACAGAAACAGAGGATGTGATCCATGGATGCTCTTTAGACTATGGAGGTTTCTCAGCCTTAACCTCAAGTTTTCAGAAAAATTTAGAAGTCCAAACCTGGAGCACTGCTCACATCCGCATGATTTCTGTGTTAGCTAGTATAAAATCCAAATACAAGATTTAGAAATTTTCTTCTTATTTAGCTCACAAATACATATGGATTTTACGTGTCCTTGAGTATTTAAATTCTTAAAGATGGATAGCAAGAAAAGGCAAGAAGCACAGCATACTGATCAAAGATATATGTAATCAATTAGTCTGTCTAGAGGTTACTTATTCACAGAAAGTCACTACTGTGACTGAAATCAATGTAGGCCCATCAAGATCTCTTTAAATGAGCAATATTGGGTCCTCTGAGTAGCCTGGTCATGGCTGCAGGCTCTGACAAACCCTCTCTGTACATAGCATATCTGTGTGGGTCGATGCAGGCTGCTCTCTGCAGGGCAGCCTTTGGGAGGGCAGCAGCTCCGTCTCTGCTCAGTTCTCAGCTCTCCCAGGACCCTGCAAGCTGAACAAACCTGTCCCAGGGCCATCCCACACTCTCTGAATGGTGCTTCATCTCCTGACACATGACATGGGTTTCAGGTTCTCATCTGCTGTAAGGGAAAGGGCAGCCAGTGACACACAGAGAGCAAATTCAGCCCCTCTGAAAAAATGCACCTGAACTATAGCTGTCTGAGAGGACTCTCTTTCCACCTTGAAAAACTGTAATAGTTTCAGGTATTTTCTGGTTTGTCCCCAAAATGTAAGAAAAACCTATGTGGTCTTTCAAGGGATAGGAAGAGAAAGACTACCCAAGATCAGTTAATGCTGAGCCTCATAAAATATCACAGACTTGCTGTTTAGTTCCATTTTTTTTTCCAAGCTCCAGCTCTCACCCCTCACTAAGGAATTGTGTGTATTCATCCAAATCCACTGAGAAATTCAGTCTAGTAGGCTTTCTTTAAGCACAGTTTCCTCAAATTTTGACCTAGTTAGGGAGATCAGGGCTACCAATATCTTGACTAAAAGAACTCAGCACTGAGAGAGACATTGAGCTTGTTCTTGGAGCTTTCTTTCTTTTTGTTTTGGGGTTTTTTTTAACTCAGTTTTCTTATTTCAAATTAAAAGTTCTAATTCCTTAAAGCTATCTTCCATTTTAGGACAGCCAATGTTTACCTCTAAAGAAGAATTTTTAGGAATAAATAGTTTTTATCAGATTAGGAAATACACATCACTCCAACAATATTGAAAAAACACCCTTAAAGTGACAGTTCAATTGTCATCTCCCAATTGAATGACACAGTGCTAGACATAGAATAGCAATCTGGTTGCAGAGGTTAAAAAAAACCCACAATCTAAATTGATTTCCAGCCATCTGATAAAGCACAGAATTGCTATTAACATCAACCAAAATTTTACAATTTATTGCTGCTACTGAGTTATACCACTAGCCTGCCTGCAAAGCAGAATATCATAACCAAAAATCACCAGGACAAGCAAAGTGAACCAGCACAGCTTAAACCAGCTGAATATAACCCCATTTCCTTAGCCAAATATCAAGTACGTGTTTGAATGGCTTTTCTAGCAAAACATCTCTTTTTCAGTTACATCTTTCACTTCCTTCACTTTTAAATTCTTTTCAAAATCATTCTCTTTGGGATAAAAAAGGATCTTGGCCTCTATCACTGACCTCAGCACCTCATTGTTCATGTTTCTATATGCACAGGATGCCCAGATGCAAGATTTATATTTCCCTTCACATAAAACTTAGTTATGGCAAGTGTCAAAACTTATTGGCAATTCCACTCCACAGTGCTGTAATAACACAACTCATCTCATTAAGCAGCTACCATATGCACAGTCAGAAACTGTCTAAAGGTGTTCATGATATCCTAAACTTCCTGAGTTTACAAATGGCTTCATCATTCATTTTGTCCTACCGAGGGGCTGAGGGTGCTGAGGTTCCCATTGCAGTCAAAGTTCTTGAATTTCTGTCCCCCCCAGGTCAGGCAGGTTTGCATCACTGCACTCCCTGACTCTCGTATGAAACAAAAAGACTTGGCATCACCAGCAAAAAACCACTCCATGGCTGGGAGAGATCCTCGCTTGTCTGAACTGGAGATGCTCAGACACACAGTTAAGGAAAAAAACCACAGCTGGGGGTGGGGAGCTGGGAAGAGAAGGGAAGGAAGAGAGTTTATATTGAGTTGACTTCACACAGTTCTCTCTCAGGGCAAGAGGGCTAAAAAAGGCCAGCTTCCTGTGGTTCACTACCCTCAAGTAAATAGCAATCATCTGCTGTTAAAAGTGAGAGCAAGGCACATTACAAAGTAAGCTTTGCATGTGTGTTTATTTAACTGCATACTATTCTGAAGCTGCTAAGGATAGTCTTGTGGCTAAGTGTTACCTTTAATCTTACTTTCCATTTCCAGCCCTTGTTGATTATCCAGCCCACTGTCTTGCACAGCTTCACTTTGGTTTTCAACCACCATATTTTATTTATGGCACCAAGAAACCCTGTACCTTTCCATCTTATGACTTGGAGTGCATGAAAAAAGGATTGTAAAACCAGATTTGCAGAGAAAAGAAACATGCACACCATTTATTCAGGTTAGAAATATTGATTCAATTTATCAGTGTCCTGATCAGATTGTGTGTATACTATACCCTATCAGACAGTTTGCTATAGATATAGCTGCGTTGAAATTCTGAGAAATACTATGGTATGCATGAGGCTTATTTCCACTTCTAGTGGGAGAAATATAAGTTTTTTCTGCACTTTGCCAACCTAGATATGGAGAAAACATTGTGCTAGTAAAGACAGTAGCATTTTTTCCATTATTTTTTGTCCTTATCTTTTTACAAACATTTGCTCTATGTGGAAAATGCAAACTCAAGTGTTTGCACAGTGATATCTGAAAATGATCTGAAATTTATTATAATACTTTGTATCTTGAAGAAAAACAACTCCATGTGCAAACATCCCCCAGAGAATATGCTTGGACTTTAAACAAAACAAAAATTATACAAGAACCCCAAGAGACATCCCATTTCCTGGAAAGTTGTAACCCTTGAGGAGTGAAAAGCTAGAAGCAGACAAATAATTGAGCATGAACTCCCAGGGCAATGCTAGAACAGACAGCAGTCTTGGAGTGCAAAACCAAAGTATCAAAATGAGGAGAATATCTTAGTGTTGTACACAGGGTGGTGAGACAGACAGGGACACAGTCTGCCCTTTGGCTGTCTGAATTGTAAAAACAATGTTAGACAGTTGGACAGAGGGCAGAAAAATATCAAAACAACTGGGATTTTTCTTTGGAGGATGTGGCTTGAGAAATAGAAGGGAGGGACCAAAAAAAAGCATGCAATGAGGGAACGTGATTTTTCTTACAAGAGGTGTGAAAGGGTGATGGGATCACAATATCAAAGCACCTTTAGAAAACGGTTGGTGCCAGAGAGGTCTGTAGTTTGTTGAAAAAAGGCACAAAGAAAGCCAAGTCTTGAACGATGAAGACAGATTCAGCAGTGACAGTGATTAACCACTGGAACCGGCAACCAGAGGAGATAGTGGCTTCTCCGTCCCTTAATATTTTCGAGACTTGATGCTTTTTTGGGAGATAAACTTTACCCCAAAGTGAATTATGTTTTATCCCAGTGCAAACTACTGAGCTGCATTACATGGATAAAGTAATTGTCTGTGACACAAAAAAGGTCATAGGAAATAATCTAATGGTTACTCCTGGAATTGCACTTTATACATTCAGGATACAGATCTCAAAGAACTCTTAGACATGACAGACCAAGGAGACACAGCCATTATCCATTGTTGCAGATAAAGAAAGTGAGGCACAGATTTCTCCTTATCTAATTCACGTTAGAGTCCTACTGATTGGAACAGTGCTCCTTTATGACTACAAACCTTGTTGAACTTGATCCAGATGCTCAAAGAACTTGATCCTTTGGAGATAGTGAAAGCCCCTCAGTCCCACTTACTTCAGAGACATTGGGAGTTGCTTGGCATTGCCAAGACGATGCTCAGTACTAAACTGAAAGCAGCTTGTAATGCATTTTTTTTGGGATCAGACTCACAAAGCAGCCCAAGGGCCTACGCATCAGCAAATTTATTTGCAAATACCTGATGACAGAGAATTTCTCTTTCAATTCTTGAGCAATAAAGACTCTGCTCTTCCCCTTCCCCTCACTGTGCTCTACAGCTATAGGGATTGGGTTTCTAAACCAATGAGAAACAATTAAAGGGCTGCTCCCATCTCCAGCTATCAGTGACAAGCTTTGCTTTCTCCATAAGTTAACACTGTTATGTGCTACATCTGTGAAAACCTGAGTTATCTTTTGGAAATTTGCAGAAGGTCCTCTGATGCCAGCATTAGGTTCTTTTAAGGATATTCTGTGACGAATTACAATTTAAATGTAGAGAAAAGCCTTCACAAAACATTGTTGGAGTTTAGCAATCAAACCAAACACACAACACTTCTGTGCCGAATGTCATTCCCTGAGGTCCCTGAACTATAAGATAATAATGATTAACCTAGACCTCCTCAAGAATGTTGAACCCTTGATTCCCATATTGTCTTCACACTTAAGAGCTATGGCAAAAGAGACCCAGAAAAGTAACCTCTAAAACCCAGGTATCCAACTACACTTGTGCCACTGGGGATGTCTAAGGATTCCAACTATGTCATAAAGGCACTGCCCTGTCTTCTAATTCTCGTCACACTGGGTTTAAGAAGCCAAGTTCAGTATAGTTCACAGAGCAAAGGTTCAGGCAGGATGCCAAAGGGCACACAAAATATTTTAGAACCACACTGCTGTCACAGAAATCACAGCTAGACAAATGTACAGTTTAAGTAGTACAAGTTCCAAGAGTAACCATTTCAGAATGGTTTGGGGCCAGCTGACATTCATCTAGAGTATCTGGTTTCCAATTCCTTCTTTTCAGAACCCAAAGTGAAGGGGAGCTGGCGGTAAGTGGTAAGTTTCATTGGCAGTGGTAATGAGTGGTACGTTTCATTGTGCCTAAGAGGTGCACAATGTTCTACCCCAAAATAAAAGCACTGGCCACAGCATATAAAATTATACCCAAGACTGCTGACATCACTCGACCAATGGTAACATTCCTGTCTTGATACATGAAAATAAGAATTTAATAGACTTCAACAGTCCAGGTTACAAAACAGGAAAAGAATAAAATCTGATACATGTATTTTTATTCTCATCAGTTTGGAAACCTGACTCTTATAGCTGTAGTAGGGTATAGAGGGGAGAGTGAAGAATGTATTACATATATATATAGATATAGATATAGATATATAGATATATATATATACAAATATATCTATGTATGTTCTAAAAGGAAGTGACAGACTTGACTGACATTTCAAGAGGAACATATTTCTTGGGAGCAAGACAAGTATCATCAAGCCAAGATTATTTTTAGAGTTAAATCTGTTCTCTCAGAGCACTCTCCTGAAAAAGACATGGATAACTCCTGCTTTAGGACACAACATTTAATGTTTCAGCACAACTTTATCCCTCTTAGCAGGTTTATTAGCACAGGTCAAACTCCCACATGAATGCACCTGCCCAGCTTCCACTTCAGAGCTGCTTTGCATCTGGAAGCCTTGGAAGAAGAGCAGGGCAAGATCTTGCCTACCTGGAAAATACCACAGAAACAAAGCTCAGTGGATGTGCAGATGCCTGCTTACAGTTCTCTTCTGACACCTGCTTAACCCAACCTCAAATACATAATTCCAAGACATTAAATTCCTTTATGCCTTCAAAACAAAAGTTGTGCTGAGAATATCTCCTGATACGCAGCTTTAGCATGCAAAACAACTTCTTTCCTCTAATAGCAATTGATAGCAATATCTGATTTGTAAGGCTTCCTGAAAATATGAGCTAACCTAAATTTATTTCTTTTTTCACAAACTAGCAGTTCTGTTAATTGCTCTGCAGTGCTTCTTGCTAGTTCAGGTATCTCATGCAGAGTTTGACATGTGCAGTCTGGAGTCCTCTTCCCCACCAGACACTACAATATGTGAGTTCCAAATGATTGGTTTTCAAAAAAAAACTTGTTTCCAAAATTCCAAAATAAGAAAATGTTTAAAGATATAATTTTCATTCCTTCACAAGTGAAAAAAAAACAACAAAAGCAATGAAAAATTTTCTCCACACTGTAGTAAAATAATTGTCAAGTTGTTATGGATGTTAAGGCTCTTCTTCCTTTTTTTTCTTTTCCGTGTCTGTAAACAATTGTCAGTTTGGGAGAACAGGAAGGGAAGCAGTCCAAGCCTAATGCAGTGAAAAATACATTTAATTGCATTTTTTAAATACCTATTTTGAATTTCTGATGAATAATAGTCTAGATTTCTCTACTGTTTGCTATATATATATATATATATATATATATATATATATATATATATATTGCCCAGCTTACTCTTTTTAATAAAATCCATAAAAAGTACACAGAATAGGTTTATTCCATNGTTTGCAAAAAAATCTTCCTCTATATGCTTAAAACTATCCTTGCCTAATTAAAGCTTTTGCCTTTGAGTTTAAAGTAAAACAAAATAGCAAGTCAATACACCCTTCTGGTGCGTATAATGCAACTTTTAAATTTTTCCAAAGCATACTTTATTTTCACTTCTATGTCTTTTAATTCCATTCTTAACCAGTCTTCTACTACTTTTTGCCATTTTTCTCTCAGTTGCCCACTGCAAATAATCAGGTCAGCAGAATCATCTTACTGGAGTACATAAGTGCCTGAAATAATCACTCAAAGTAAATTTCATATCGGCAAACTCCTTGTTTGAATATTCCCACTTCTTTGGAAGGCAGAAGCACCCAGGATGTTGATGAATGGGGCCATTAGACACTTTGGGAAGGTCTTGTGTTACATAGCCTCAGATATTAAATATAATAGTTTCCATATTTTCAAACCAGTAACTTTTTTTCTTTAATAAAATGACCAATGTATTCTGCAGCTCCATGAGTTCATTCCTCAGAATGGTCCTTGTGGAGCTGATGCCTTAATCTAGGCCTGCCTAACTGTGTCTCCTCCCTTTGTTTATTTTGTGAGCTGGGGGGAGAGGGCTGGTTGGTTTGTTTGGTGGGGGAAAGTTGGTTTTTTCGCTTTTTTTTTTTAAGGTATTTAATCATGATGAAAACACCAGTTATCAATTCAGAAATTATTTTTTGTATTTGATGCAATTAATGTCCATCAGCCAACTTCTTGATGGCAGCATCCATCTCACCATGGATAGAGCGGTGACTGTTGAAAATAACAACCCCTCATTATTAATTCTTCTGATATTCCGATGGAACATTTAAATTATTATGAATTAATTTTGCATTCACAAGGATGTCATTAATATGTATTTCCACAGGAATTCATGAAGATCTAATAATTAATCAATTCATATAAGTTCTAGTTCCCAAGGAACATAAATCAAGTAAATTAAACAAATATTCCCAAATACCAGTTTCATTAAAGGATGCTGTATTTAGATAAATAAACCCAACTAATATACTGACATTCTAAAGTTCCCCCTTGCCCCTTGAAAAGAAATTCCTCAGTTCTTTCCTTGAATATCCATTTTAGCAATATGGAAGTTCTCATGGAAATAACATTCACACAGCTGTGCTTACATAAATGCTTCCTAATGCTGTTCAGTGACCTAATACACAGCACATTTCCTAAATGGAAATGCTGCTTGTTTACAGTTTGAGCATTTTGTAAATTTTCTGAGTTTGTATATCAAAAAGATAAGCCCATCATGTGAGTTCCTCCAAAAGTCAACATAACTGTACACTGAGTAGTATTGCCTCCTTCCCTGCCCTGCCCCTCTGGCCTCCCACTATTATGCTGTAGGGGATATCACATGTCTTATAATGTTAGGCAGAAGAGTTTAAACCACATTTAAACCAGAAAATCGTAAATTTCCCAGTTGTTACAAAAATAGGTGGAGCTCCATACTAAATGGCAGCATTACATTTATTTCATTACAATAATACTTTCAATATGTACTTGTGGAATTATTTTTTTTTGTCAAAAAAGGGAATTAGATGTCATGGATTGCTGTGCCTTCTAAAGTATGAATCCTCATTCTGTAAAATTACCCACCCAAACACAGCCATCAAAAATTTTGAAATTCAGTATCTGCAGGTATGAATGATATTTATCATAAAACCCCCAGATTTATTGTAAATTTAGTGGAAATACTGTGCCACATGTGGAACAGCAGTGAGCAGGGTGCCCCATGTTGGTTCTAGCTGAGGGCTCAAAGGAGGATGCCATTCCAGTGTCCAAACCAGGGAGATGCTGTGGGAATCCTGTGGCTCAGTTACTATGCTGCCTTTAAACCTCATTTAGGAACCAAAATTATCTCCTCTCTGTACTCATGGTTTTCCAGAATCACCCATTACAAAAACCACTTTCATTTTGAGCAGCCACAAAGCCTGGAAAAAGTCCTGGCTTCTCCACTTTTGACTTAGGTATGTCTTTTTACCCAAAAGATATTAACGTCTTGCCCAGAGAGATTTACCTGACTTGTGCCCCTTATGTTTTTTCTTACATTCAGATAAATAAGCCACTACAGGAAAGATCTGGACCACTGAAAAAAAAAGTGTCTGTACTCTTGAAAAGAGATCTATTTATTGCAGAAAAGACCAAGCAAAACAGTATTAAGTTCTATTGCTTTTTTCTGCTTTCTTGTTATTCAAGAGCAGCTATCCAGCAATATATTGGAGGAAAAAGCATAAATATCCTCTTTTACTTTAATTATTGCTGGTATTCTCCCTCTTACTTGAGGCAGCTCTCAAATAGCTCAAAAACCTTTGAAGGAAACAAGTCACAAGAGACAGGTCAGCTAATATGGAAACCTGGGGATGAGTGTCAGCAGCTGCATTACAGATTTCATGGCATGCATCCAAACTATCCCAGTGGCCCAACTGAGCACCATTTGAATGGTGGGAGACAAAAAACCCAACCCCAAAAGAGCCCTGTGGCACAGGGTCCCCTGTGCAGGACAGCGACCACTCAACAGTAACTGTTCAACACCAGCTCCTGGGATCAGTCTGAACAGATATCCTATAGTCAAACAGTATAAATTTCCAAAGAGATATTTTTACTTACTGGTTTTACTTATAAAGAATTTATTTTCCAAAGAAAATCATTGTAGATTATCTTGGGAAAAGTTGCCTAAACTGCCAAGATATTTTGTTTGCTGTCTGTCTCATGTTCTTTAGAAACCCACACACTATATCCTCATAAAAGGCCTCCATTTCTTTCTGTTTACCACACTGGAAGTTCCTCATTCTAAACTGACTAAAATTCAGAAAAAAGCCACACTACAAAGCTTAGCACAGCAAACCAGCCTGAAGTAGGTGTCTCACTGAGCCAGGAACAGTACGGAGACTTAATTTGTAAATTGTTTTCCACAGTCATAAATTAAATTTAAAAGGCCTAGAAGACACGTTCACGAATTATTCACATAATTTAAATCAGCTCCTTTGCAGTGCTGAGATTTAGGAATGTTTGTGTAGTTTTGTTTTGTTGTTTTTATTCTAATTTATTGCTTCCTGCATGGTCACTCAGAGAAAGGAAAAAATAAGCCAGCTGTACACCATTGTACTTCAGACTTCAGAGAAAGGAAAAGAAGCTTCTGTGTTCACAACCAACATTCACCATGGGTAATAAGCACTGAATTACTTGTCTCAGACTTCCAGCTCTGAATTGTTCACAAAAAGCCACTTGCATTTCAGTGGTAAGAAAAAAGCGCTCCTAAAACCTTAATGGAGGTCATCAAATTAAAATGGAAAAATTCATGAGGAATACACAATAGCTTTGCAGGAAATATTATGGTAAGTGGAAAAACATTTCTTAACTCACAGACTCACTGCAATCTTGATCTGACATAAGGCTGAAACTGTTGCAGTTTGAGATGGCTTTTGTTCATACAACACAGGCCACAGCCAAATGATTCTTCCCCTTTTGAAGCACTTCAAGAGCTTCCTCATCAGAGACCTATTGGACTCTAGGAGTGTTTGCTCTCAACCAAGAAGAGGCACTTTTTAATGTGCCTGTGGTCTGGCTGGGAAGGAAGGGCTGGCTTCAAGTCAGGGACAATTTGGTCCAGCCAGGAATGGTTAACTGGAAGTAGTTTTGCCTCAGTCCTTTCCAGGACAGTTCTATACGAGACAGTTCTATAAGAAACAGTTCTATAAGAAATTTTAACTTAAATATTACACATCCCTTACCTGGATTAGGGTCATAACCCAAACCACAAGCCTGTGATTTTGAGATATTTTTGGCTCTCCACAATTATCTTCTTTACATTCCTCCACGATGCCTGAAATCCTGCTGTAGGTCACATCCAAAGAAAGACCTACCACTACTTTCTTCAGGCTAGAACTTTATTTATTTGGTATAGCCAGGAGATCAAAGTGACTTACACATGTGGTTTGTGGATTCCTCTGAATGCAGAAAAATAAACCGAAGTGACCCTCAAACAACGTATGGAAAAGAAATTAAAGGGGAAGTGATGATATGATTTTAGTTTGAATGCATCTTAAGACAGCTAGAGAAACCCATGGGAGCATTATATATGTATTCCTACCCCATTATAAACCCAAGTCTTAAAAAAAAATATTTTTAACTATCACATTATGTTCTGAAGATCTAGAAGAACCCTCAAATTAATGTTTCTAATCCTGATCCTTCAATCAACCAGAGATATGCAGACAAAAAATCTACCACCCAGTAGTTCCTAGCTATTTTCCATTGACCTACTACCATTTCCTCTCTTTGGAATTCCCTATTAAGGCACCAAAAACCTTCACCGATACAGAAAAATATTCCAGCCTTTTTTGAAGCTAACACCTGTGAAGTTGTTTCCTCTTGTGACTCTGTAACCTAAAGAAAACCCCAAAAACACACACGAAAACCCACAAAAAAAGAAAACAAAACAAAATCCAAGAGCACACACACATAAAATCAAACAAAACAAAAAAAATTCTAACAAACCAAAAAAACCCACAAACAAACCAAAACCAAACCCAAAAGAAATAGTAAAAAATGCTTTGTTCTCAAACCTGCTAATACCTAATGCAGGGCTCAGTAGATAACACAGCTACAACTAGCCTTTTTTTGTGAGATAAAATTAATTCTTGCACTTGCTACCCATTATCTACCAGAAGATCTTCTTCTGTAACAAATGCCCCAGAACAAAAAGAATGAAGCTACCAGAATACTGAAGATACACTTTTGCAACATGTATAACAGGTCTTTGACTAAAATCCCTTTCTCAGGAACAGGAGCAGGCTCAGGAATATTCAGGGCCCAGAAAACTTATTAGATGTTCAAATAGTTTATTTTAAGTAACATAATTTTTTAATATATAGCCTGAATAAATGTTTCCATCTATATCACACCATCAAAGAAAATCAAATATGAAAAATGTGTCTTTCTGGCCTAGCCATGTTATCACTTTAAGATTAATAGTTTTCTTTAATATGATAAGTATTTCAGAACACAGAACTTGCATAATTACCAGGTCTTTAAAGACTGAGGCTTTTTTAACCTACTGAGTGTCAAACAGGGACACTTAGCATGTGGTACAAAGTTCTACGAGGAGTTCTTGAAGAAGGAGAGATTAAATTGGCTTCCAAGGTCTGGTTAGCCCTATAACTGTTTCTCTATGCAAGAGTTCTTCCTCTTGCTAAAACTTCTGCTAGAAAGGTTGTGGTCATACACAAGTTAATAACTCAGTGTTGAGATAATTTATTGAAATAACTCAAGTGAAAACACAAATATACCTACAGGCTGAAGCTATGCTTGTTATTTCAGCTACCAACACTTTCCTTTTTCCTTTTTTAATTACAAAGAATGTATTTTGGAAAGTATATTAAGTAAAAAGTCAAGGAGGAGGCGGCAAATGTTATATGAGAAGCACTCCTGTACATCAACCAGAATCTCACATCTTTCTCTCTATCCATGGCAAGGGTCTCTTATTAAAGAATTATACACCCTTTATTTGATATGGAGTTTCCACTAAGCAAATACTTCTCACTTGTATGTTTCTTTCTTTCCTTGTGTTTTTCTAGCTATGGACCAGCAACTTCTAAAGGGACTGCAGAGAGAAAACCAAATAAATATCTGGCTTAGCATGACATCCTTGATTAGGACCTGTAAAAAGAGGAAATTAAGGATGACAGTCACAGCTTGCTACTCTATATTCAATTAGGACTGGCCTCTTTGTGGCTATGGTTCATGCAGGATGTGCAGTTATCTAATACAGCACAATCCTGGCAGCAGAACAATTAGAATGCAAAGCATAACTTAAAACATGCTCTGGCAATATTTTTTTTGCCTTTCGTTGTGACATCTTCAGAAGACTTTAAACAGAAGTCTTGCAATCATATCCTATGCTGAAAACCAAAACTCATATTCTGAAACCAAACGCAGCTTTTAAAATACTTAATGATGCGAAAACTGAATACAAGAAGACTGAAGAAAGCAAGTGGAGAAGGGCTTTGGTGTCTACACACACACATGTACAAAATCCAAAGAAAACTAAGTGCTGTATTTAAGCATTAAATCCTAAAACTGACCTCTGCTCTGCGGTGAGCTCAAGGCAGGCTCTAGCGTCAGTTAATGTGTCAATTATGTGCTCAAGGTGGGCAATGCTCCAACACACCACCAACAATATTAAATCTTGCACGTCTCCCGTCTTTTGTATGACTCACTTCTAGCCAAGATTATAAGAATCTGGCTGGATTTTCCTACCTAACAATAATCATCACCCTTTCTCCCCAGCTGGTCTGCAGGACTTCCTGGTGAGGTGGCCACGCTGCAGAGTAAAGCCCAAAGTCAAGTCACATGCAGATTAAAATACCTCTCTTCCTACACATTTCCACCCTGGGGCTATTTTTGCCTCCAGAAACACATTCTTAAGCAACTTTCTGTTTCACTGATGATAGCTCAGGTACTTCAGTGGCAGCCTGAATGGCAGCGGGAAAGTAACCCAATACCCAATCAACCCCCATCTCCGGAAGCCTATGAATTGCCTCTGCCACGGGCTAGGTGAGTGCATTGGAAAACATCACTCTAGTTTGGCCTTATTATATTATTTCCTGCTGTTGGCCACTGTTGGAGACAGCTTGCTACACTGGACTGATCTTGTCTGATTTTGGGACATTCTTAAGTATGTGTGCTGTTCTCCTGCACTCTGGTTTGACTATCTACTGCAAGGGGGAAAGAGTTAAATCCCCTCATCTTTTCCTTTTGGTACCACTTCATCCCTCCATTCTTAACTGGTAAGATTTCCGGTAGTTGTATTCTTCCTCTCAAATTCTGTTTGTGCTATAATTCAGTATCTCTCAATGAGATTTTCAATAGAAACAAGAAAAGTGTACTTAAAAGAGAACATCAAGTCAGGCTGTTGGATGTTATCCAGTGATCAAAAGTGTGAAGATTTTGGTCATTCCAAACCCAGCCAAGCTACACTGGCAAGCTAAGCAAATACTCTCAAAAATTCTATATTTACCCTTTAGTTTGAGGTCCACATTGTGTCGCAGCCAGGGATAAACACCATAGTTGGACATATCTTCAGGAATAGGGTTATTATATATCCAGCCATCACATGCAAATCGGTAGAAGTTTTCACATGGATCCACAGATTGATTTATCTTGCTCAGAATGCCAGCAGCTGTAAAATGATACCACAGAGATTTTGTGGAACAGTTTTTCCTAATCAAAGAATTACACAAGGCTGCAGTCCAGAAATGATGATTAATGAGAAACAAACCAACAAACAAAAAAGACAAAATATCTGCAATGAATCTTCTTGAGTGCCATACAGCAATGCCAACTGAACATAGTGCTACATGAACAAGAACTGCTGGAGCCAGACATCTGAAGACAGGCTCTCCATTGTTGCCATGATAGAATTAATTGCCAGAGGAATTCAGTAGCAATACATATTAAGTAGATTGCAATTAGCATTTCAGTAACTACGCCCTGTTTACCTTGAGCTGAATGCTGCACGAGAAAACAAATCAAATTCTGATCTACCATTCATTGGAAAAGATAACTGTAGTATTTTCAGCTCCGTTTTGTGACTGCTTCCCCACCAGTTATTATTGCAGGTAAAAGGCAGGTGGCAAGAGACAAAACATGAGCAAGAGTCTGACAAGCCCAAGATTAGATAGTTTTGAGTACCTAATCACAAAATCCTAGAATAGTTTGTGTTGGAAGCAACCCTTAAAGGTCACCTAGTCCAACCTTCTGCAATAAGCAGGGACATCTTCAACTAGACCAGGTTGCTCAGAGTCCCATCCATCCTGACCTTGAACACTTCCAGAATGGGGCATCCATAACCTCTCTGGGTGATGTGTGCCAGCGTTTCACCACCCTCACAAAAAAAAATTTCTTCCATATAACTAGTCTGAATCTACCCTTTTTTAATTTAAAACTATATAAAATCTGTGTCAGATCTGATACAAAAGCATCTCCATGCTTAACAATTCACTTGCCAGCTTTCTGACTACTGGAAAGGAAGCAACAAAATATACCTGAAGGTCCAGTCACCCAGCATTTTGTTTCCTATTAAAAAAAGAGAAAAATAACCCCTATGGGAAACTGAGTGAACCTGGTTAGAGTAGCATTAGACCAAATTAAAACATGAATTTAAATTGTACAAAATAAACAAAACTGAAGCAACCTGAACAGTGACTTTTTTTAAAGTTTGGGATTGTTGTTTTTTCTGCCTCATTAATTAAGCTTTCTGAGTAAAATGTGTAATGGGAAAAAAATAAAATTGTATAAATATCTCATTAACATACTACAATCATGTTATAATTGAGAGGATAAAATTGCTGCTTACCAGCTTCAATGCATTCTGGAGTCAAACAGTACTGTTGCTTCGGATGAAACTTTATAAGACCTTGGCTAACTGCAAAATGGAAAACCATAATGAGATCATTTGCAATGAATCTTGAAAATTGCAGCTAAATGTTGTGTACTCAATCATTCCAGTATCAGCACAGCCTCTGGTCCCAGTGCCTCTCTGACTACATTGATTTAGAACACTTAAAATGTATATTAAGTAATGTTTAGAATGTACCTTAAGTAAATACTACAGCTTGTACAAATAATTTTCTCCTCCTGGTCCTGCTTTCTCCTTCCCCTGCCTTTGCTCTCAGGCAGCTCAGAGCAAGGGCTGTCTCTGCACAGTGCCTGGAGTAGCATCACTCCCTGAGAGTGAACAGCACCACAATAGAAACAATTCAGCATTGCTGTCATTCTCCAGAGCTTGGAAACACAGGAGAATAGAATGCCTTGGGTTAGGAGGGACCTTAAATATACTCTAATTCCAGTGCCCAGCCATGGACAGTGACTTGTCACTAGAGCAGGCTGCAGGGCTCACACTGCCCAGCAGCAGCACGGCACTGCCCAGCACAACCCAGCACCGCCAGGACACTGCCAGGGTCTCCTTATCCCAGCCTGGAATAAAGCAGATTGCAATGGGTGCAAGGATAGCTGTGCTTTATAAGGCATAACCCAGTTTCTGTCAGAACCGTCTCCCAAAGGTATTGTAATTGCATTTTCTTCCAAAAACCTTGCTGAGAAGAACTATGAAATTGTCAGTTAATTTTGCTCATCTTTTAAAAACGTGTATTACAACTGCCATGAAATTTAAGCACAGGAATTGCTAATTTCAGACATTGCTCTCAGGCAGCAAATATGCAGATAATTGATACTTGGGAATAGGAAGGGAGAATCCCAAGGGGTAGGTGAAATAGGACTCACTAGATGTGCTCAGTAGGCATAAAGAAATGTCTCATTATATCCATTATCTTAATAACAGTCTATGGCAAAAATAAAAAAGCACATAACACTGAACAAAAAAAAATTCAGCAACGGAATATATTACGGTACCCATAGCTTTAACAGTGCTGATAGTTATAAAGCAATCTCTGCTGTAGTTATATATCATTCAAAAGTGATAGAAAAATGTGAAATGGCATTTCAGCCCAGGAAAATTTTAATATAAAAAGTCCTAAAGGTAGAATTGAATATAAAGCTGTTTCATCTCTTCCAACCCCACCATTTGAATGACAATTAATGACAAAAATAGCTGGATTCCAATCAAAGTATCTCAGAAAATAGAAATGTGAAACTATTTCTGGACAGCTTTTCCAAAGCTTGCATTGGCTTAGTCAAACACAACACCTCAACCACCTTTGTAAATTAGCCAAGAAATACACAAGATTTTGAGGCATACAAAGATTGTAATTGGAATATTGAAGAACAGTAGGAAATAGAGAAGTGGAGATCTCCAGAATATGATTTTGAGCCACTACAAATATTAACTACAAATAATGGATAATGTCCCTTTTAATTAAGTGTTGCACTCCTCCCAACTCACCTTTTTCCCTGGTTAGAATTTAGCCTTTTAGAATCCATTCAGGTCTTGAATGTTTGCTTGACTTTTTTTCTTAACAAAGCAGAGAAAGGAGGGAAAACCCCAGACATCATTTCATTCTCAATCTGAAGCAGCCCTTGTGGTTTTGATACTTATAAACCAAAGCAAAATAGCATTTTGATTGGGAAACTTACAACTTTATCATTAGAACAAACTTTTTAAAAATCTTTGGCAGTAACATTTCCCTTTCAAGTAATAGCCAATTTTGACAGAAAAACTGTGTAGTTTTGTTCTCTCGCCTTTTTATTGTTAAGAGAAGTAATCATTACATTATAACTTAGAGTAATGGTTATAACCCTCAGTGTCCTAGCTTCTTCCTTGATAAGCCTGTTTCCAGATTCTTAAGCAAATACACACCACAATTAAGTTTTTAAAAAATAAATCTATAAGGGAAAAGGCATACAAATGTACAGATGAAAATAATGTGAACATTCCTGTGATGTGAGAAGCCCAAAGGAGTACCAAGTCAGGAGGAGGGGCTCTCAAATTGTGATTCAAAGCTGCCTGACTTCTCACCCAAGGGAACAGGAGCGCAGTCTGCATCCCCCAAGGAGGAGGTGGCTCCTACCCCGTTACAGCCCCACTCCAGCCAGAGTGCCACAGGCTGGACCCCAGCAATGCTGAGCACTGCCCTGGTAGCTCCTCACTGAAATCACAGGGAAGTCACACCCAGAACAAGCAAGGAACAGCAAATAACAATATCTGATTCTCCCATATCCTCTTAGACTTATAGGAATAATTGAACTATGAGAAGACGAAAGAAGGAGAAGGCTACATTTCACTATTCAGGCTGAAAAATTGATGTCAGGTGTACCAGAAACAGCCAGTTTTGCAGAGTAAATGAAAACTGAAGAAAAAAGAACATCTTGAGGTGCCTGAAATATTTCACATGGACAGAAATAATGATGTCCATTTCTACAGTTTAATAAAACTAAAAAATAGTTAAGCACAAACTTACAAACAAACCCCTGACACAATGAGGTGTGGAAACACATAATTGAGAAAATGTTAAACCAAAACAATTCTACTTTTTTTTCCTTTGTTCTTTAGGTTGAAAATTGCAGACAATTTCCAAACAAATCCTAAAAGCATTTTGGTTGACCCAAGGCCAGCATTTTTATTTTCTTAGTAGTTATGCCAGTGAAAATTCTGACACTGAATCCCTGGCTACAGAACACGCCACAGGCACATCTGGAAAACTGTCTGTAAGAATGAATATATTTGCTTGAATTTTCACACCTGGCCTATGCATAAAGCAGTTCTATCTCTGAGAAGCAATAGTGGTAAATGTCCATTGCTTTTTTTGCTCTAAGCAATAAACAATCAAGTGCAGGCAGAAAGAAATACGGTCTCTCCATTTTTACTCCCTGATGTTTATACTGCATTCTTTAAGTGAAAAAAAATTTTTTTTTATTCTAGAAAGTTCAAGATTCAAACTTGCTCATGGTTATAAAGAGTTTTGTTGAATTGAATGGGATCACTAACAGAGAAGTTATTTGCCTGCAAATGTTGCAGAATTTGCTCTAGAGCAGAAAAACTAACCAAAAATGAGGCCGGTGCTTTAAACATTCTATAGAGAACCTGGCATTGTTTTCTATGTTGTGACTATAAACAAAGCAGATGTTTCAAACAAGACCACAAGATTATAAAGGATTGGAGGAAAGCAAAAGATACGCTTAGAGGCAAGGTTTCCTCCAGTCTAGGGAAATCTCTGCCGGTCTGAAGAAATGAAGAGTTGGGCCGAATTATTCCAAAAGATGATCCAACTCTGCAAAGTTCTTACAGGATACAACACAGCTTCCTCATCTCTGCTTGGAGTTTCCTGACACATTTATACTTCTACACATCATTTTAGAAATGCAGGCATATGCTTTCAAGTGATATTCTAATTAAACAAATCTACAGATGATTCCAAATCTGGGAGAGAAAAAAGTAATTCCTTCTCTATTGCATCTAGTTACATCTTATATATCTGATCAAAATAATTTAATTTCATCCTAGATGCACTCTTTATGACTTTTACAAAAGCAACTTTGCAACTCACCATAGAAGAACAGAAAGATCTAAAAAATGTGCACGCATATGCACTATTGAAGCTTTCTACAGGAATTTTAGTCAAGCCCTAAATTAAAACCAAATGAAGGAAAACCCAAAAGATTCCATAAAATGTGTGCACTACACAGATTCATTTTCAGGAAACAGAGAATATTACTCCACAGCGGTCACAACCTGTGAATCCATAATCAGCATAATCTCACCTGCTTCTCTCCATCCTGTGAAAGAACCCAGTTCTGGTCAGAACACATTCAACTGAGTATCCAAATTTAAATTCAGCATTCAAAAAGTTACACAAGCTCACATTGCATCTCCCAGCTCTAGCGTTCCCACAACAAGAACTCCTTTACTGACACATATCCCTTTCAGGATAAATATTAAATGGGGGTAGAGAAAAAGAGCCTGAGATTTTCACTAAAAAACATTGTGAAGCACAAACACCAGCACCAAGCAGACAAGCTGGGGAGGGTTGTGTTCAGGTTAGTGTCAACACTTCCACTTACCCAAGAAAAGCGCGGTGCCAAGCACAACAGTGCCACTCACAAAGACACCGAGGGCGATCCGTGTGGCTTTGCTGGCTGCTCCCCTGGCCTCGGGTACTGTCTCTCCTTCCATTGGGATAGCTAGGGACGTGCTTGCTCTCGCAGAAATCTGATTTTTCCCTGCTGCTGTTGTGTCAGTGTTTCAACTGTTCACAAACTGTGCCCATGAGCTCTCCTCCTCCTCCTCCTCTCTCCTATTTAAAACTCCAAGTTTCTGTCATGAACCATTTCCTAGGCACTTCCTGCTCTCTCCCTCTCAAAGCAAAATCAAATATAAAATAGTAGCTGTCTCCTACGTTTTCCTCTGCCCAGGAGGAGGAAAGGCAAGCGGTGGCCACAGATCGTGCAGCCCTTGCTGCCTGTAGAGCCTCTATGAGCCAATCGCTCAGCAGTCCCCCTTATCAGGGGTTCCGAACACGAGCATTTCACAACGTCGCTGAACAGATGTTTTAACTATTCAAAGAGCTGCAAACCCTTTCCAATCAAAACAGGATTGCTGACAACTTCCACAAACACAAGTCTGATGGAAGGTTTTCTTTTTTTCTCCTTGCACTTATTTAAAAAGGCTAATTATCTGCTGACTAAAGTTTTCTCTTTTTAAACCATTGCTGCTGCATCATTTGGCTTCACCAGAAGAGGTACCCACTCAGCAGACAAATCTCTTTTTAAAGCTTCCTAAGAACTCTTAGAATATCATGTAGCATTTTATTTCGGGAATTTGGTATGTGACACTGTGTGCCAAAAATCACAGTCAAGCAGCACAAAGCAATAATCAGCACAACCTACAGAAAAGTCCTGCTCTAAAAGCTAGATCTGTTTTTTTCCAGGCAAGATATTTCAGTCCTTGCTCACACACAACAGGTTTTAAGAGATGATCCTATGCTTCCAAGTCAAGTACTACTGTAAGCTTAATGGAAAAGTATCTATTTGGCACTTCAAGATGGTGGGGAATATTAAAAAACATTTTATTTATATGGATTTCTCAGTGGGGTAGACTTGATTACATTCATAAAGTAAAAAAATTACCATTTCAGGGTGAATTCTCTGAGCTGAGCATGACATTCAGCCCTCTAAGGTGTCCTTGCTTTCTCCAGAGCTGGGCTCTCATACAAAACAGAAGGATGCAGGGAGAGGCAGCACCATGCTCCTGCTCTCAACAACAGCTTACATGCCTGAGTTACTTTTATGGGGACTTACAAGTACTTATCTCAGCCCCCAACCATCCTGACAAAAACCTGCACAAGGAGAGACAAGAAAGACATACAAATGTCACAAAATGTGTGTGATAGCAGTTACCAGTTTGGAGACTGAATGCTTTTTCCATGTGAATACCTGCACACAAGTTGTCCTGAATGTCACATGGACATAAAGGGAAAACCCACTTTATCTAGAAGACTTAGAGTTTGAAGGTCCTGAAATCCTCACTCCTCAACCCCCTCTACAGCCTCACTGGCATCCTGCAAATAAAATGCCCAGTTCTTATTCTCATCCCTCTTCACCAAGAAGCTCCAAGAGGGCATTTTCAACTCTGCCTGGTACAGCACAGAAAAAAAGCATTTTGCTCCTTTTCACCTGCCTATTTGTCCCACGTATAACCCATGATTTTTGACATTATCAGCTGAGGCAGGAGAGGGAAATGATGCCACAGAACCAGGAGGACCACATGTCTCCCAGCAGAAAAATTGCTATTCATGCATGAATGGGTCCATGGGTGTGAGCGATCAGATCTCTGGTTATAAGCAATACTCAGCACAAGACTGTTACCAGCACAGATTTGAGAAGGTATTTTAAGTGACATTGGCGCAATTGAGTCTTCATATCAGAAATCACTATGATCTCAAAGGGGCTGCTGAAAGGGCAGGGCGTTGACACAGAAAATGCATGGACATGGTGTGATCTCAACACTTTACCCACTGTGTCCACGATCCGAACTCTGAGTAAATCTCAAAAGGACCTTTTGACAAGTATTGCTGTTGGTTACCTGATGGTTTTCCTACTGAACCCCTGACACTACACATGCTGAGCTATTAGACATATTCATACTGACCATCAGCTTTATATCCCCCCAACCAACATTGAATTATCACATGCCTACTCAATTCCCCTATAATTTCTAAATTTCAAGTTCTGCCCCCTTGAGAAGTACTAGTATGTACTGAACATCCTGCTCTATCAGTGTTTCGCTAGCAGGATTTTGATTTCAAGAATCTCTTTTCAGGACAACAACAGGCCAGAAACCAAGAACAGCTTTCAACAGCACAAAGCAGCAGCCAGTTTTTTCTCTTTGGAAATCTGTGTTGGGGGAAGAGGGAAAGGAGAGATAGGGAAGCAGCAGGGAGAGGCTGGACAATTCATTCCCCTCTCCCAAACACCCAAAGAGAAGGCGAGGATTATGGGAACATGGAAAAATCCATGTTCCCATAAAAATCCAGCAAGCTCCAAGTACAGGAGTCCTCTGAAGAGTCAGTTCCAAGCAGCACACAATCCTTGTGACAAGAAAAATCACAAATCAGCTGTCAGCAACAGAATGACTTTTCCATGTTTCGGTTTGTGGGCTTATTCACAATGTGGCATAGCATAAGGGTCCTTCCCTCTGGCTGTAGAGCCTGGCTGTAGTCAATAATCCATCTTGGCTTCTCCAGCACGTACAGAGCTATGAATTTATGGCTAAACCATAAACAGCTGCAGGCAACAGCTGCAGAGGTCCATTTCTGGCAGTGCTTGAAAAGGTGCTCGGAGCACATGTGAAGAAGTTCCTGACAAAATCTGATGATCTGTGACAAAAGCCTGTGGAATTTAACTCACATTTTTGATGAGCGTTCTAGGATTTGGTTGCCTTGCTCATCCCGAGTCCAGTGGCTCTTTGGCAGGTACAGGATACATGGCCACACTTACTGCTGGATCTGCTAACAGCACCCCTGGCCATTGCAGCCCAATAAGGCACTTAATGAGGCTGTGCAAAGACTCTGCTAAACATTCATAAAACACTGAATAGACATAGCTGGGGAAAAAGTAATAACTAAATTCTACATGCTCCAAATCACTTTTCATTCACTCAGAATTCCATCTGACCAAGATCCCACTCAAACACTGGAATCACTCTGGCACCTAAAACAAAGCCAGGACAATGCACAAATGATTCCACCCATGGTTATATGCCAGAGCTGGTGAACCCTCTGGAGCATGCTCTGGGCTGAACCACAGACATCATCCCAGATTCTAGAAATGGTCTGTCTGTGAATATAAAGTGTGTATGTGCATGCACATGAATGTACACTCACAAACACACACAAGTGTGCTATCCTGCTCTTCCACAAGCAGACCCAGTTCTCACTTTCATCCATCATGTCAGAATCAGAGAAGAGCACTTGATCAGATCTAAAATCAATAGGACCACTTCAGCCTCTCCTCATGTAGCTTGGCTCAAGGAGGTTTGATTATTTTCTTGAGGTTTGATTACTCAGTTGATAAAATCACACACATTGCCCACTTTTCACTGGAACTCTCAAAAGCAGTTGCATAGGTGTTGCTGAATGTCCAGAACAGCAAAACAGCCTGAGGTCAGCACATGGTCAGCCCATGAGCCAGAGTACTGTAAAATATTTAATCTTTCTGGCATTTAGATAACTACAAAACATATAAAACAATCACTGATACTTTTTAGACAAAGAGAAAAAAATCCCAGTTCACTTCTAGATGTAAAACCCAACATAACACAAGTACCTTTACACCAATACATGAGTTACAGACATTGCCTCAGAAGACACTGTTCTAACGGTGCACATTAAAGACTTGCCCTGTCTGGGAGGTGCTTGATGCATTATTTTAGAAGCAGTCCCCAGTCACAGCATCACAGCTGTGGTTATGTATTATTGAGCATTTTCAGTCCGTGGTAAAAGGAAAACACGGCTACCATCACACTGATGGAAGCAGAGACACCAGATACAGCTTGAGTGGCTTCCTCAGAGAAGCAGAGGTGTTTGCTTGCTTCATTGAAAGAGATTAATTAGTGTGGGTCAGATAAAGGCTGTATTCCATCCCATTTCAAGGGTTCCACCCAGGGCCTTGAACTGTTTTTCAAACCATGCAGCTGTTGTAGCCAGAACCGGGCTTTGCGTACACAAAATGTGCTTGAGAAAAGCCCAACGTGTTGCATTTGAAGACAGCTTGACCAGTTGTCATCAGATCTCTGAATTTTACAAATTACACTCCTTTGGCTACAAAAGCTGCCAAATTTCTGTGCTGCAGCCAACAGAAACCACAGTCTGGCACTAATTCATGTCCTTTATTCATGGGACAGATACAGCTGGAAATAAATGACTCCATTGTTTCCCACTGGTACAGCCACATCACAGAAGGCCTCAGTGCATCTGTGAGAATGAGGGCCATTAATTAGGAGTCGATACTGAGCCAACAGGATTTGCAGGGCTCCAAACACTGCTGGTGGCAAGCTTTTCCACTAACTATAACTGCAACTGCAAGGAGAACATCCCGCAAGGCAGAAAACTTTGTTCTCCAACATTTAATACCCCAAATCAATTTTCTTTTCTTTTTCAGTTCCAAGTAGACTAAGCTATTCTCATTAGTCCAAGAGAAATTTTCCCTGCTGCAGGAAATATTGTATTCGCTGACCAAAACGTGCTTATATCTAACCCAAACAGCAACTGACTATGAAACCCAACATCTGGGATGATCAAAGTTAAGCCACTCAAGTTTGCAAACTTTTTATTTGCTGTTTTTGAAAAGGCACTTTAATGAAGCAATGCATATGTCCTCAAGCAGAAAGAACTGCTTTAGGTCTTCCGGCAATTTTTCTTCAAGAAGCACATTAAATTCTAGCTAAACCAAACACTACTTCTCCTAAAGACCACATTCGCACTACAAGGAGAAAATGTTTACACAGAGCCATCACATGGGCATCCTTCCCATCTGTCATCCCACTGTATAGATTAAACAAGGGTGCATGCTGACATGGGCTGTGGAAAGGCATCTCAGCTGGGGATTAACAAATATACAAGACACCCTGGGCTAATTCAGAGAAAATTTTTGCTTTTTTCATATAATCTGACTATGTACAAAGGCTGTAAAGACACTGAAAAAGACATTGTTGGGAAATGTTACTTTTTCAATGGCCACAACTGTAGGTGCAGGGTAGTGGACAGAACACAAATAAATGTCTGTTGTTTCCTTTAAAATATTGCATCATTCCATCAGAGCTTTACCCACTTATTTTGCTGTGTCCAGATGTTTGCTCACAGCTGTCAAAGTCTATTTATATGAACAATGGAAGAAAGAAGCTTGGTTGCCAAGGAGTTTGTGTCCCACGGATGAATTTTCAGGTGTGCAATGAGACATACATTCACAGGCATTTTAAATTAAAAGAGGAAAGCCACCAGCCCTGCATGTGACTGCTTTCAGCATGTACCTAAGAGGTCCCTCCACTGTGACCTCCTGTCTCTTGGAGAAGCACGACTGCCTCTGTAAAAGCAATGGCTCCTGCCTGCTCTCCCACTTGGATCTCCAGCAGCACAAATCTGTCTTTGGCAGCAGCAGAGCTCAGAGGCAGCTGCAGCCAGGAGCAGAGCAATCGCTCCACAGAAGTGCCACTGAACAGGTAACAGGCACTCTGTCACTGCTATCTACTTGCTTGTGCTAACTTTTGTAGGAAACCAGAAAAAGTGGAGCAAAAGCTCCTCCAAGTGCTTTAATCCTGAGGCAGTAGATCTCAGCAGTCCCATCAGATACCAGCTCTGGTGAAAATTCTGCTCACACAAGGGCTGTTGGGTCACATCTCTGTGCACAACAAATGCACCTACCGAGGGCTTGTGGCAGAAACAAGAGACCTTTTCACACAGGCAAAGAGTTGTCAGAGTTTGTATCTTTGAACCAAATCCCCACTGTCACCCTCTGTCAAATTTGACTGAAGTTGACTGACAAGTTCCAGTGTTACTTGGCAAGACTGAGTGGCAGAGAGGGGGCACAGACAGGAAAGCACGCCTGCATAACCTCTGTTTTCAGAAGAAAACAGACTAACAAAAAAAAACCAAACAAACCCCAACCAAAAAACCAAAACCAAACAAACAAAAAAACCCCAAAAATCAACAAAAAAACCACCCTACCCACAAACCTGAAAAACCGAATCCTGCTCTTCCAGGGTATTGGTACAACCAGCTCAGGGTCTTCCTGAAGTGAGTTTTATTTCGAAGCATTTTACTCGATTGAGTTCTTTTTCTTCTTCCTCATCTCAAAAAGAGATTAAAATTCATTTTGCACACAGCTAAAATCCAGAAAAATCCCACCTTTAATAAGCTGTCCTAAATAAAACGCCTCTTGACAATGTGAAATTTTGTGCGCTATCAATTCAGTGGAGGTATTTCTAGATATTGTCTGTTCCTGTTCCCATCTTGGTGCAACTCCAGCAACTATGTGCATATTTAATAACAATGAAGAGCAGCCCCTCAGCAGAGTTTAAATGCATTTAGTCAGCAGGTTCTTGGGAAAGGGGAGACCACAGCCAGATCAGGTTAAAACCACAGCATGAGGCCCCACGAGACAGGATCATCAAGACCAAACATTTGCTTTCCTGAAGTTGCAGAAATCCTCAAAAATCAAACAGTTAGGCACCAACTATAATTATCTTTACAAGTCAAATTACTATGTCTCTGACAGCCCTTCCCTGAAGCTTCCAACATCTCTATTTCAAATAAAGCTTTGTTGTCTTCTTTACTATTAATACAAGGCAACAGAACAAAATAAGGATTTCTGTACTGTCAAACATACCCAAATTACTTGTTAGAGATCAAAAGCTGGATCATTATGTGGTATTGCTCCCCATAAATTTTCACTAACCTAAGAACAAGTAGCTGGATTAGGGAAACTGATGAAAGACACTCAGTATGGCTCTAACTAGCTACTCTTAGATATTTAAATAACTATGCAAAGAAATTAGCAATACTGTTAGCAAAGTTAATAGCAATGACAGAAATAGTTGTGACCAAGCTTGCTTACAGGGAAGGAAAAATATGCTGACCAAAGCTAAATCCTTTTCTACATCTTGCAGAAAGGATCACAGTCTTCTGAAAAAGTTTCCTTAGCTTCTTCAATATGCACTTCCCAAGCAAATGATGGGATCTTAGTCCACTAAAAGATGCTCATAAATTCATGGGTCTTTAATAATTCAATGCTATTTCTGCTGATGGTTCTTTGAAATAACTGCAAACATGATCAGCCTCTTCCTTGGCTGGACTGATTGACTGAAATAGGACATTCATGATTCAACTTTACAGAAATATTCAAGTAAAACTTTCACTAAGATCGTGCTTCTAATAAAAAAAGTGATAGATGTGATAAGTGTCTTGCAATTTGGACTACCAACAGAAATAAGATTGGCCAGAGCATAGTCACAGCATCCACTTTACCTAAGCAAAAGTCTGCAGGCTGGCAGTAAATTTCTAAAAACAAAATAGGAGTATCATGGCTTTTGAAGCAGCAGTTAATGAGAGAAAATAAGAGCCTATAGAGGCATATTCCATTTCCCCAAACCAGAGATAAAGCACTCACTGCCACACTGAGACGCACAAGAGAACCCCCTACTGGCTTCCCAAACCTGACTTGACTCCATATCTGGGTACAACCCCCACCATGCTCAGGGCAGCTGGGAACAAAACACTGGCAAGACCTTGATGAGAATTGCAGTGTGCCAGGGGCATCAGAGAGATCAGGATCCAGGCTATGCTGTAGCTGGACAGGATGTGGTCCCATAGCCCAGTATATCAAATGTTTTAATTGAAAAACCTCCATTTCCTCACAGGTCTTGCTTACACTTCCTAGAGCCTAAGACCTGCTCTTCTTACACAGGCTTTTCCTAACTTTCTCTGGTTCCAAGCCTTTCCCTGGAAAAGCAGTCTAAAAAAACACAGTGCCATGTTCCTGCATTTCACCAAGGTGCTGACCATTGCTGAAATGAATTCATTCCCTTTGCAGTCACTACTCACACTTTCCAGAGCCCCAGCACAGGTTATCAGGAATGATGCAAATGCAGCTCTCTTCACTCTGAGTCAATCAGACAAACTCACAGACCTGTCCAGACTTTCACAGCGTGATGCCGGGACTACATTTTCTTGGGGCATTGCAGCCTTTGCCTTTGGAAAACATGCTCTTAAGAGGTATCAAGTATTTTCAACCTCATTTCAAAAAAACATTTATGGCTTACTGCTTTTCTTTTAACCACATATTTGTATTTCCTATATCTGGGCATAAAAGTGAATATAAAACACAATTTTAAGTTAAATAAAATACTGAATGAAACTCATCCACTGTTGCATAGATCTGGATGCACTATAAAACATTTAAAGCTATTCAAATGTATTTTGATCAGCATGACATAAAATGTATTTTAGCATGTTTGAAGTTCAGATGTATTTGAATATCCTTTGTTCACAATTTAACACTCAAGAATGGTCAAATTTCTGCTGTTCACTGGAAGATTGATTCACTCACTGCCATCAGACAGCCAGGCAGGTGCTGGAAAGCCAGGTTATAAGCATGACTCCAACCTAGACCATGTTGTTCTGCTCTCCCAAATAATGTATGTTCAGTGCAGAAAAGCACTTCTACTGGACAAAGGAAATCATCGTGGCCCACACAGGTACCCTGCCACTGTAACTCACTGAGCAGGGGCTTACCTTTGTGATAGCATATAACAGCACTCTTCCTGCAAAGGTATCTAAAACTACATTGCTGATTTTGCTTGTAGTAAAAATAAAATTAAATAATGGGCCTCACCTTTCTCTCTTTTTAAAGAATAGAGCAAAAAGGATCAAGAGCCAGGAAGCCCATGTTGCTCAAAATGGGTGCTGTCCCCACATCTTTTAAAACAAATTCCTTGAGAGCAAATGTATCTAAAACTTGACTATCATTATCATATCTTTAATCAAGCCTCAGAAGACAAAAAATATCAGTTCATGTAAACAAAATCAACAGGGGAGCCAAATTCCTGACATAAACAAAATTTTATTTGAAAGTTTTGAAGGCATGAACGGCAAGTGATGGCAAGTAACTGAAAAACAACACACCCCCTACAAAGCTACACGGACAGCAGAGTACTGACACAGTTAAAGTTCTTCATTCCCACTGGATCAAAGTTACTGGATCACCTTTTATGTGCTCCCAAAATTTCAAACTATTTGAAACTTCTGGTTGACTGAAATCATGACACCATCAAATATTTCTAGTTGGAAGGGACCCATAAGTGTCTCAGTAGATGGGATAAGAGAAAGACAAGAAAAAACCAAGGGCTAACTCCCTTAACAGCTCTTCTCTGTATTTCTAAAGCAGGTATAAACCACGATGCTCTGCAGCATTTACTTGAAGTATTTTTCCCATATCCTGCACCTGGTGTGACTTGCTCCCCCATCCCAGCACCAGTTCCCAATCCTGCTCACCACTGACGTCTGCCAGCACAACTGCTTGTCTGGCAACATGAGGAACCAGACAGGTCCATTTTAAACACAGATTGTTTTTTCATCCATTCATTTCAGCAGTGTAGCTGAGTGACATTAGTTTCTCATCTCCCTTTAATGTCTGCTTGCTTGTTTTTAATCCCCTTGGTTTGTCACATGGCCATGGGAGAGCTCACTGCAACTCCCACAGCAGACAGGACAACACAGGGTCAGGCCAAAGCAGTGAGAGTGCAGAGATGGCTGGGACCATTCACATGGCACAGCTACTGGAATAAATGTCTTCACAGCAAACCCCTCATATAAACTGTAGTGTTGAAGGAACGGGGTTAAACAGATCTTAGAAAACACTCCAGTCAAGAAAGTCTGAAATATTTATCTTTGAGAAGTTACAGCTAATTAAATTTCACTTGCATTTGCAGCACTTCTAGAAACAGAAGTTTAGAGAGACAGAGGACAAGAGGGACTCTGCACCTTCTAGTCTCAGCAAACCTAAGGGTTAGGTCTGTATTGGGGGCAAGCTCTTAAAATAGTTCTAGCACAACCCCTAGGCTGAAGACACAGACTACAATAGAAAGGCTTTGGCACTAGCTCAACTCTTTAGATTTAGCTCAAGAGCACAACCTCTTTCGCTGTTCCAGAAGTTCCAAAAGTTGTTAATATTTTCATGCCTCCAGGGTAAGCAGTCAGCAACTTGAAAATTGGACTCTTCAGTCTTAATGAGGCTGTCTCTTGCCCTACTTACCTAGAAGAGCAGTAAATTCCTACTTATCTTGTTTGTTTTCCCAGTCACTTACACCTAATGCACAACACTTTCTTTTTTAAAGGTTGCAGGTGTTCCAGGAAGGCATTCCTCCAGCTTGCATATGTTCCTCCAGAGAAATCCAGGTGACAAGTGTCCCCTGTCTCACCCACCCACTATGAGCAGGGACCCCCATAAGCAGGTTGTGGGCTGCAGACTCCCCTTGTGGTGAGAACAGTGGTGTACCCACAGCCATCAGCCTGTTTTGTCCCTCTCCCTGTCCTGCAGCTCTGGCTCCCGTGTCTCCTGTGTCTGGCACTTCCAGAAGGGAGGCTCTGGGCAAGCACTGCACCTCACATCTGCATTGGCCTAATATGTGCAGTGTTCCTGACCTGTTCTATCCTTAGTGCCCAAGTGCAAACAGCACCCACAGCAACCTGGCCACACAACACAGGGAAAGGGCCCAACTGTGTGAACACAGGGCAGGAGAGGCCAGCACAATCACTGCCCATTCCACGTGCTGATGCCTTCAGCTTGTACTCAGAAGCAAAATCTTCACATCTCACGTATGGTCTGGACTGTACACTGACTCTAAGGCAACCTCTGTGTTAAGGCAAGCTCATTTGTGTCAGAACTGGTATAGATCATCAGTGGGGATGCTGGAATATAACACCATCACATGATGTTTTGCTCGATTAGGCAGTTGCAGTTTTGATGCAAAAGTCTATGTCTTTGAGAGGATGAGTAAGGGGTTTGGTGTCTGTAAGTGTCCAGCACCTGCCACCCCCATCTCCCTTGTGCTGAGGGGTTTTGGGCTAGCTTGGGTCAGCCTTCTGCTTTTGAGGTACTTTCAGCAGTTCACAGCTCACACCCCAGAGTGTCTGGGACAACAGAAAACATGCATAATGAAAGCACAGCATGCCACAACTGGTCACCAGGGCTCAAGGAGATGTGAATGTATAAATGCAGTAACAACCCAAGGACGACTAAGAAAAATGTCAATCCTACAGGCTTCCTGGAGAGGGGGTGAACGCCTCCAGCCTGTCAGCATTTAAGAGGCATTTGGGCAATACCCATTAACAACATGATTTAGCCTTTGGCCACGCTGAAGTGGTCAGGAAGTTGGACTAGATGTTTCTTTTAGCTCTAGATGTTCCTTCCAGGTGAGCTTCCATTCCACCCATCATTTTACCAGTTACCAAGAGAGACTTGGGGAGAATTGGTTGAATTTGTTGCCAGTTAAAAATGGAGGGAAGTGAGCAACAAAGATTAAACATTCCTCACAGCCCAAGTCTTTTTTTCTTAGGCTCAAATGCACTCCCACCCTTTCCTTGCCCCACTCCCCTGAAGGGCTCAAGGCACAGGGACTGTGCTCAGTCACTACCACCAACTCTACTCTGCTGCTCCATCTTCCACACACTTTTGCCCCGCTCCAGAGTGGGATCCCTCCCAAGGGCCACAGTCCTCAAGATAAACCTGCAGCCGGAGGAGCTCAAGTTTCTTCAGGAAACAGCCGCATGCTCCAGTGCAGGGCCTGTGGAGAGCAGTGTGGATCCCTCCTCTGGCCGAGGCCGCTCCCAGGGCTGTAGGGAAGGCCCTGCTCCCGGGGAGTCCTGTCCAGGGCAGCGGGGCAATCTCTCCTCAGGTGCCTGCTGTACTTCGTCCCCTCTCCCCGTCACCTTGCTGCTCGCAGGGCTGTTCCCAACTCTACCACGCCACATTTTGTCACTTCTCACCCCGGCCCCGCCTGCAGCTCCACCGCTGCCAGGCCCAGACACCCGGGCCGAGGAGCCCCATTCACCTGCACCCTGAGTGACCTTCTCAGCTGCCTGGGAGAGACAGGCACCTCTTCGACTTTGGAGCAGGAAAGAAAGCAAAAACCAGAGGTCTGTGCACCCATGCCATTTCCCAGCAGCCATCAAACTGCATCCAGAGGTGCTGAGGCTCCAGCTGCAGGTGAAGATCTGACAGAAACAGAGTAAACTCAGTGGCCTCTACAGGCCTTTGGGGGTTCCCTTTGTGGGACCTGGAGCCCAAACCTTAGGAAGAGCAGCTGAGGCAAGAGGGTTTCTCTAGCCTTGAGCAAAGAGACTTGGGACACATTATTGCCCTTGTAGCTACCTGAAAGGAGGGTGTAGTGAGGTGGAGTCACTTTTTTCTCCCCAGTAACAAACATTAAGACAAGAGCCAGTGGCCTCACTTAGTGCCACAGGCAGTTTTACACTGACTATTAAAAAAAATTTTCTTCACTGAAAGGGCTGTGAAGCACTGGAACAGACCGCCCAAGGAAGCAGCTGAGTCACCAGCCCTGGAGTAGATATGGCACACAGAGACACGGTTTAGCGGTGGCAATGTTAGGTTAATGGTTGATTGTCTTCATGATTCTATTAAGTGCATCTTGACTATAACTTAAGATACATGGCTGTCTGGAAACCAGCTGCAGAAAACGGCACAAGATAACCTCCCTTTCCTTAGTATTTAAATGCTATATATACGGAAAGAATTTTACAATAGCAGTAGAAACATTTTACTTCAAGACAGAGCTAAAGATTTCTAGTATTCTGTCCTTTCTAAAAAGAAAAGTCAATGCATGTTCCTATATTACTGTGTCAGTCTTCATTGCGATTTTAAACAATGAGCTGTCAAAAATTTGTTTCCTGAAAAAAACCTGTCATCCCTCCACCCCAAATAACTAACCAGTGGTTATAAAATATCATTGAAAACACCTAAGTGTTACAAGACATGCCAGTCATTAAGAAGTAATTTCACAGGATGTCCCAGTGTGAAGCTTAAGAGCAGAATCAGGACAACGCACGGAATAATTTTTCAACTCAAAACCATCAGGTCTGATAATTAACTAAAGTTAAATGGGACAGTGTTGGATAGCATTAGCAGCTACCAGAACAACAAAAAGCTTCACAGAGCTGCACACTCTCATCTTTGTTATTCCCATCTACTAAAACTATTGCTTTATTCCATTGGTGCACTTCTGTGCCTATACAAAGAACAGTTGCACAAAGATGTTTCCATTACACATCAACAAAATACTTTTTTATTTGGGGACTGCACAGGCACTATGGCACCCTGTGCTGTGCATTTACTGTTAAATCATGAAACCTCCTCTCAAGTAGCACACAAAGTTGTCATGGCATGTTGAAGTCCGATGGCTGTAGCAGTGCTTTTTAATCATTATCACCACACTGACCAGTTCTGATCAATGTTTCCAGTTCCATGAGCTGAAGGCAGAAGAGACACCACTGGTATCCTTCTGCCTTCCACCCTTCCCTGATCAGTGACAATCCATGACAGTTAAATCCCACAGCTGCCTTTCCTGTGGGCTTCATGAAATTTGTATTTATTTGCTTCAGTAATCAGTCTACCCTTAAACACTCCTTAATCTGAACTTTCCTTTTAGTCTTCCTTTAATTTCCAGCAGTTAAGCTCTTTTCCTTCTAAAATACTTAGAAGACATCTTGCACTCATTACTCAGTTTAGAAAAAAAAACCAACAACGAAACAAATGCAACTGTTTCCAATTTCTCTTCCTTCTCCATCCAATACCATCAGAGGACAGGCTGGGCAGTGTGACTGGCACTCTTTTTTGTATGTCCAGATGTGTTCCCAAATCCCCACACCCCATCTGTTGCATTGTCTTGTTTCCTGGCTCCTCCTCCTGGCTCATTGCCTCACTTCCTTTCCATCTTACTGCCTCTTGCCCCTGCATCTTTTCATCTCCTGAACTGCACAGGAATACTTCTCATCACACTTCCAATGATGGAGTTCATTTCACATTTTTCTTTTCCTTTTTTCTACCTTCTCCACTTCTATTTCTGAAGCTCAAGTTCACTGCAATATATGACCACTGTATGAACTTCACATCCTCCCAGTTCCCATTCCACATTCCTCATTCCTTACTTCCTAAAGCATTCCACATTTCAAAAAGGCACTCCTAAATTGCTCAGTGCTATTATTAATCACTGCAGCACTTGCTTACTTTGCTACTTCTCCCTTGCTCCCTCAGCATCTCTAATGACTCTAACTACTTTTCTCTCTGTGGGCAAGGTTTGTCAGCTTTCTCCTATTACCCACAGGCAACATCATCTGCAGTCTCCTATTCCTCAATTAAAATAAGAAATTGAGTTCTCTTCCTCTCACCCATCCCCTCGCCTTGCTCATTCCAGCAAGCTGTCAACACTTCAAATTCTCAAACAGCAAAAATAAAAAAGCAAGATACCTATCTTCCATCTTCCCTGTTGTGCATGTAGGTGCTCCAAAATTACTCCTTATTCTACCCTCAGTCTGTATGCAAGACGTTTTTTCCCCTCAGAAAGTTAAGCCTTCCCCCTTTCTTTTTCCCAACTATCATGCCTTCTGCTATCACTGTACTTAACGCAGATGTAAATACTTCTTTCCAGTTAGCTGGAATTCATGTAAATCTGTCTTCTGGAAGTCATATGTTTCCTTCATTGTATGGCATTATTCTGGGGTGTGATTTGGTAAGATCAGTAACTTCTTTGATGTGCCCATCCTGTTCATGCCCTTTTCACTATTCCTTAAACTTCTGTGCCAGTTTCCATCATTCTCCATGTCACACTGGCTTCTCCTAAGCCTGTCTCTTCTCTGTGCCAGGCAGTAAGTCACGCTCACCCAAAGCCAACTTAACACTTCAGCAGAAAAGCTCAAACTGACACTTAGAGACCTCCAAAGAATTCATACCTAAAACACTGTACAGAAAATTAACTTTCTAGGCAAATATCACTGAAGCCTCAAGTGATTCCCTCAATTACAAATAGCAGTGTGCTGTTCCATACTACAGAGTATCTTATCTGAGCATTTATTATATGGAAAATAACTGAATTTATTAATCTGAGACAAAAAGGATACTCAGTAAAAGGACCATGAAGTACCTTTATGTGAAATGGAAAAAGGAGGTACAATGGTAAGCATCATACCCACCAATTCTGTCGTTTTAACACTGAATCCACAATGGATTTAACAATTCAAACACACAAGTAATGATAGCGTACCTTTATTTTAACATGTGCACTGCACTGATGCAGTAGATACAATGCCAGCAGTCTTCTCCTCTCACAAACTACTATCACTTGATAACTTCTAGATGGAAGCAGCATTTAGTGCAAAGAATAATTAAGAAACCTCTAATGTTAACCGTATCTTGGTAACTGTTCGCATACATAGTGCAGCAATGATAGCCATTTCCCAACTGGCCTTAAACATGGAAAACTGATCAGCTATAGCACTTTGCATCTGAAAATTCTAACACAGAGACTTGTTTTTCTTTTTAAAAAGTCTACACTACAGCAACAAATAAATAAAGACTGACAGTGTGTATATATTTGCTCAGAATCAATTCAGCAACTTAAAAAAATATAATGTTCAGTGTTTGCTGAATTGCTTTATACTGCATCTATCACTTCAAAAACACTACATAAAAAAAGTTAAAGAAAAGAAATTCTTCCAACTCTCTACATACCCTATTGGTTAAAGGTTGCAAGCACTGCTGCCCCTCACCTATGAATATGCAATTCAGGTCCCCTGGTCATTCTGGGAATCTTTATAGAACATCTCTGCACACCCAGCGGCTCCCTGTGCAGCGCTGCTAAGGGGAAGTACAAGCTCTGGTACAGCAAGCAGATTAAGTCATCTTCCAGCTCACAAGTTTCCCTGCTAAAAACCAAACCACCCCCACTGGTTGTGACTGATTTCTACATCTGCCAAGCTCCCCCAGGAACACAGGTGCTCCGAGCTCTGTCCCCATAAACACCTGGGTGCTTCATTTCACCTACATGAGTAATCACACTAAGAACCAATGGAAATATTCATGCTTGCAAAGTTATGGATACACCTGTTTACAGGACATCTGCATTCATTTGCAGCTAGACAATATACTGATTGCAGTCCTGGATCATAAATGGAGGGTCTCTACTAGATTATAGGTAATAATATCAAAGGATTTTCTGGGATGCCTACAACAGCTAAAACACTCAGGGAAATGCAGGACACTTTATTCCTGTTTAGAGGGAAGCTCTGTTCTTTGGGAGTATTTAGTGATGCACAACCTAAGAAGGCCAGGGAAGAACTGTGCCCCATGTATATTAGAATTAACATTACTTGAGATAATTTAAAAGAGTAAGACTGAAAAATTCTTCTATTGGCTCTCCAAACTGAAAATATTTTAACAATTTTAGACCAATTATAGACCAAAGAAAAAGCAAATGTTTGTAAGGCTTCTAGTATCAGTCTGGAATTCTACATAGGCTACCCAGATTCCATAAGCAGTTTATATACGGGGGATGCAATAAAAATTTTTCTTTATGTATAAAGGACAGTGTTTGTTTGTTTTGTTTTCATTAACAGTATCTTGGGGGGACAAATCAACACTCCAATAAAACTGAGAAAATGTTGAAACTGGGTGTTGAATGAAACATCATTATTGTTCAGGATTAGAATGTTTAGGGAAATAGTGCACTTTTTATTTTACCTTGGAAAAGTAAAAAAATGCACATAATGGTTATATCCTTCTACCTCCTTTCAAGTGGGATTTTTAAACATAAAGGTTTTAATTAATACATAGCAAATTCTTACAAAAATATAACTTCTGACAACATGAGAAACTGATAAAGAAAAATGCATTTTCTTTCAGAACAGAACTACAATGCACAGCAGCTTCCACTGATTTTTACACTGCAAGTGAACCTAACTGAGCAAGAGCCTCACACAATATGGGCCATCTGTGGCAAGAGAGCCATCACTGACCCTACAGAAGCACACACACTTGCCTCAAAACATTCAGTACAGGTGCACATAAAGATAGATCACACCACACCCACATTTCTTCACCCTCTAAGCCAATGTTTACTTCAAAAGTATAGTGCTTCCAGTAAGGCTGGGGAGAATATATGCCCACAAGAACCTCATTACACTCAATTTCTTGCACTGTGGTGGAATGAAAACCCAGCCTTGATCTTCACGCTTCAGTACAAACCTACTGTTAAATCCGTATCAGAATCCAAATAATCAATTTGGATTGATCAGCAGAAACGAAAGAATTCCAGGAGGTAAAAGGCCAAATATTCTTCTGCAGCCAAGATTACAGCAATGATGAATGAAACTAGGGTAAACAAAAATTTAAGACTGGCTTTCTTCCCTTGGCAACAAATGATTTGGAGTATCCTCAGAAGATTTTCTTTTTAGTTATGCCCTTCTCTATATGGAAGCACTGCAGTGTTCATTAAAAAAACCAAACAAAAACCAAGACCACACAAAAACCCTCTCCCATCTTTAAAAAGCACCATAGATGAAAAATCTGTTGGAAAAGCAAAAACAACAAAAACTCCATTGACCACCCTTCAGGGATGAAATGCTAAAGATGTCTTTTTTAATCAACCAGTTTGTGAAGATCTACAAAAAAATAAAAAGGATCACATTCTAAAGGTTCAGTGCAGTCAGCAGCTATATAGTTTTGCTGCTTATTCATCTTTAAGTTGACTTCCAAAAATAACACCCTAGCTCGTCAAAATATACATTTTCCATTTGCTTTTAAATTAAAATAATAATAAAAAAACATTTAAAGAATTCACAATCAATAGCATGACTAAGTTTCAGGATCATCTACAGCATATAATTTAAAGGTTCAAGATGCCAATATGCAGCATGTGGCAGGCCTATATGCTCCATGCAGCATGTACATTTAGGATAATCTCAAATAATCTTGATGTTCAGATGTCAGTCTGTTTCTTCCAAATCGTGTAGAATACCCATCTGGAGAAAATAAGCAGTTAAGGAAAAAAAAAAAAAAGGCAACAGTACACAGTTAAAATGTAGTTCTTTTTACTTATATTTAAATTCTGAAAACTTCTGGTAGCTCATAAAGGGTAGGCAAAACACTCAAAAGTGAAATCTCTCTGGATTCTATTTTTGACTCAGCAGTTCAAGGATGCCTACACTTCAAATCACACACGTGTTCCATCAAGGCCTGGTAGTCATAAAGGCAAAAATAACCAGTCTCCCTTAAACTGTAAGCTTTAAGGGCAAGTATCTTTATATCCTCCATGTTCTTTTGTCTAGAAAATGTGAGGTCAAATCTGAGCTTCACAGAGAGCTGACAATAATGAGAAGCAGGAGGACCTGGTTAGTCAGTATGGAGTCAGCATGGGGTCAGTATGGAGGCTGCAGCACAGAAACAGTACTGGGATTAGAGACAGAAGGGAGGCAAAATGAACACACAGAACAGAAGAAAAGCTGTGGCAGTATCACGTGCTTAATGTAGTAAGAATAAGCAGATCCTGGAAAGATGTTTCCTGTCAAGAGAGACAGGCACAGCAGGCTTCACCCCACAGAAACACTTCCAGGAAAATCCTACAAAAGCAGTAAACACTCAAGGCAAATGCAGCTGGCAGAACCATCTTATAGCAGATCAAAATGCCCCTCTCAAGCTAAGGGCTTGAAGTTTAAACTTCTATCTCATTATATAGCTTCCCTGCCACCCACAAATTGAAGAAATTCTGAAGGATTCTTTTTAGGAATGGGATGCTGCTGAGAAATATGCATACTCCTTCACTTGGAATATTTTTTTCCAGTAACACTAACTAGTAATGATTGTTAGGAATCACCCTGTTCCCCATTCCCCAGCCTTAAAAAAAAATCAAGTCTGAGCTGTATGTTCAAGAATAGATCTACCAGACAATATTTAAAGATCTGGATCATGCTAATCTATATGAAGTTAGTTTCTCATAGTTTCTTATTTTTGTAAGAAAAAATAAGAAAATAAGAAGTTATGGCCTTGTCCCAGGAAGCATTACCCTTATCCCTTACCTTTACCAGTTTATACCCTTACCAGTTTATCCCACATCACACACACCACTCAATAACATTAACAGAAACACAGCCTGTTCATGAAAGGTGCTGATCATTTCACCAGCTGTGAATTTATAGCATTTTTAGAAAACAACTCCTGCAATTATCCTCAAAATAAAACTACAATAATTCATTTACTATGAAAAAAGCATTAATAGTGTTTAAATCTGAGCTGCCTTTTTGCTTGAGTTCATTACCTCCAACCAATCTATGCCTGCTTCATTTATTAATACACACTCTCCAGTCTTTTCCAGTTTTTAAGGATACAATTCCATGTAGGAGGGAACACACACAGTTTCTTTTGAAAACTCCACTGGACAATAAAGCCTGCTAAGCTGTTCTTCATACAGAGTCAAGGCATCAGTCAGATTGATACAGTTTCCCTGAAGAAAGAAAAAAAAGTCCCAGTCAATCACACAAATAAGCAAAATTTCAGATGAATATATACATTTTGACATTACTGCAAGGCTCCTACATACTTCAGAACCAGATACATGCTGTTCTTAATACTTAATATTTACAAGGCAAACACTGAACAGCTTGTCTTGATTCTACCTACAGCAAACAACAATTTGTACCCTTTCATGACAGGATAAGTATGGGGGGATTATCTATATTCTCATTAGCAAAAGCAACCATTATATTAGGGCTTCCAGTTAAAATAGACCACCATGTGTTGTTTACCTATAACATCTACTCCATAAAAGTCTTCTTTATGACTGCTTAAATATATCAGTAAAGAGTATTACAACATCCAGATTTTCTCAGTTATTTAACACTGCCTAGGATCTTACAATGTTTAAATGCACTATTTAAAAACCTATTAATTTTAAACAGATTCTGCCACAAAGAAGAAAATCTTCCATATGCAAATATCACAAAATACACCAGATTATATAGAAGTCCTCTGGCTGCAGGCCACATTGTCTTGAGTTTCCACCTGGTATGCTTCTGAAAAGGAAGTGATTCCTAGGACACTTTTTTTGTCTTATATGTTTGGGTAATATTGTTTAACCCGTAACTCTTGGAATACAAACACATCAAGGATTTCAAAGAATGAGGAATTAAAAAATAACACCAAAAAAAACCACACCAAAAACCCAACACCACTCCCCCCTGCTCCTCCACCCCCCCCAAAAAACCTAGAACAAAAAATCCACCCAATTTACCCCAAGCAACTCCTATTTGCAAGCACTACTTTGTCTCAAGCTAAGTATTAATAGTAAGATAACAAGCAGATGTTACTGCAATGTATACCTGGGATGCCCATATGGAGAAAGCTCTGATTAGAAGAGTGAATTCTCCATATCCATAACATGTTTGAAGATTTAGCAGTAACAGTGAGCTCACAGAACACCAAATTGAACAAGCACCAACTACCCAAAGCAATAAAAGACAGTTCAATTTTTCAAAAGAAAGTTCAATTTTTTAAAAAAAAAACTTGGTCAAGTTTCATGCCTTTCTTGCCTTTGTAACTGAGTAGACTAGCAAATACTTTACAGCCTGAAATACAACAGTTTTAGGAAGAGTGTGGCAAATAGAAGTTATTTGGAAGTTATTTAAAGTTATTAAAATTAAGTGAAGTTGAATACAGTCACCATTGTGTAGTCTACAAGTTACTCAGGGTTTTGTTTCTAGGTGTGAGGCACCAAATGAAGACTCACCGAAAAGAAGCATATGTTACTGTGGCACAGCACAGTGAAAATACAGTCTGTGATTGTGGTCAAAGCGGAGATATTGTTAAAGGCCCTGTGCATACTGACAGCCAAATGGATTGATTTGTGGTTTTCTACTCCATCACTTTCCTGAGGGACCTCCAGCTCAAACCTACAGGCCCCGAGCAGGATAAACCAACCAAAGCTGTAACACTACACATCAGCAGCAAGTTATATGATGATTTTGAATCCCTACTGCCCACACAGCATGTGCCAGCCTGGCCGTATGTAGGGCACGATGAGACATCTTCAGGAGATCTGAGTCCCACCTTCCCCAATGCTTGGGTTTACTAGCATGTAGTATAAATTCTTTTACCTTGAACTAGAACAAAGTCTGCTTTCCTTTTCTGATTTTTGATCAGTAGAAACAGAAGCATTAACCAGCACTTTCCAGAGTTACTCTCAAAACAAAAGTCCTCAGCTTCCCCCCCACATTTTACCACTTCCAGTGGAGGAGCATTTGCCAGAGAAGATAAAAAGGAGAAAAAGGGAATTTTATGTTAATGAATACACAGTTCCTAATAATCCAGCACAAGAGCCAAAGCCCCACAAAACGACAGTAAGAAATGCAGAATGACAGTAAGAAAAAAAAGAATCGAAAGAAATGGCTTCCACTTATGGAATGGGAGGATCTTCCTGCTGCTCTGAATGACTCCAGGAAGTTTGTGTGTACACACAAGCACACAATTTTGGGGGGTTCTCTACTGACTCTTGAATGCACTATCTTGTCCCTTCCCGCCCTTTGATAAGGTGTATCACCTGCATGTGACTGTGAAAGTTTTTAAAGTTGCACCATCTGCATTCTATCTCTAATGAAAAAAATTAGCTCCCTTACAGCCACAACATATTGAATATTTTAGGACCTCTAACTTGAAATGAGAACCCCAGGAACCAAGGACTTACTCAATGCTTTTTAAAGTGTCTGACTGCCTATGTTTCACACATTGTGTTGGCTCTGCTAACACACTGTGAAGCTTTTAAATCAAGGAGAACATTCTTTAAGAAAGACTTGTTTTACTGTGTAACTTCTTTTTATGGCTCCCTGACTTTAAGTGGCCTTAAAATGATTACATGCACATGGATGCAACTGAAAGTTAATTTTCACAAAGCAAGGAGTTAAGATGAGTTTGAACAAGCACTATCTGTGCTCTTTAAAACCATGTACAACACGCAGAGGCCAAAACAAGCAGAAGTGACATTTGAAATCAGTATTTCTAAACAGCTCCATTTACATTATTTTTTCCATGTAACAACATCAGATGATAACTAGAACCAAATTGTAAAATGTACATGCTGACTTTGGGATTTATACTATTTTTCCTACTTTTTATTGGTAGCATTTTTTCCACAGTGCATTTAAAACACTTCTGTTTCCAGTGGAAGTGATAAGAGAATTCAGTCCACTCACCTTCCTCTGAATTTTTTGCATCATGCTCAATTTTTTTTTGATTGTGCTCAAGTTCTCACAAGTGGAAAAGAAAACCTCAACTTAAAAAAATCTTAACAAAGAATCTTGACAATCCTCTCAGGCACATGATGCAATTCTTGGGGTTGTCCTGCACAGGGCCAGGAGCTAGACTTCGATGATATCCATGGGCCTCTTTCATTCCAGGAAATCCGATGATTCCACTCTATCATTCTATAATTTTTTAAAAATTGTATTTGGGAAAGCCCTTCTTCAAAAGAACTTGCATAAAACACATCTAATTGTAATTTTGCTCATATTGCACTAACCAACCTGTACTTGTTTATTTGGTATCAAGTTTGGGGATCAGAAACCAAATGAGATTTGTAAAAAGGTAGAAGACTAACAAAGCACAACAATCAACAGACTGCTGCAGTACTTGTTTAGTAACCAGTTATTATACAGAGGATTGTGGCAGGGTTTTTTTCTGGTTCAGCTGCCCTTTACCAAACATATCATTTAGTTTCAACATCAGACTGAATGCAAAAGCAAACTAAAAAACAACCTGTGTGTGTAATTTGAGTCATAAATAGAAACACGGCTAGGTAATTTACAGAGTATACCACTATTACATAGGAAGTTGAATAGGATACACAATGATAGAAAAGTATCCAGTTTCCCAGACTGTCGCTTCAGTATTTCATCATTTCTCCCTTCTCTAGCAAGAGACAAATCACTGCAGACATGATGGAAAACAAATTACAGGAACAATGAACACGCCAAGAAACAATTTTTACTCTTCAAACCCACAGCTCCCTAATATCCAAATCAAGATCTTGCCTAAAGGTTCAGACAACCTACCTGGCTCTTCTATCAACCTTTTTCTTCTGGAGAATGACAACAGGATTTTATAGGTCTGCATAGTTATTTTTTGTAAATATCTGGCTTTACTCAACATGAAGTCAAGCATTCCTAAATTCAAATCTATAAAACTTGAGGCTTACTTCAATAAAGTTATTGAAAAAATCACTATTATTAACACCTTTCTTTAAAAAGTGACCAGCTTTATCAACCAAGACTACAGTGTTAACAACAATGCCAATCACACTTAGATGTTCTAGTATCACTAAAATGCCACAGGGAACCAAGCCCAGAGTGCAGAGATCAGTCTAATAACCAGTGTTCCCTTTAACTCCCACTGCCTAATGAAGAGTTATGTGCTAGAGCAATGCATTGTTTGTTCTGAACATACACCAGATAACTCAAACAATAGCTAGTATTGAATGTTGTTTAATAAGGTTTAAAGCAGATGACTCACCAAGTACACATTTTCAAAAGAAAATTAACAAAATCCCTTTGTTTTATCTCTGACAGGGTTCAGTCAAATTTTCAACATATATAAAAACCCTACCAAATTCCTCTGCCCACCCCCCCCTTACTTAATCTGTGTTCCATGTCAAACAATTTGACAGGCAAGAACTGGGAGAATAATGGACTTTTTTTTTTACCCCTTAAGAAGCATCTTTCAGACACAAAAGCATTTGCAGCAGTTTTAACTTGGAGATTAACAAATCTCTGTAAGACCTTGTTGACTCTTTGTCAGTCATAAGACTGATGACTCTGTTTCACAGCCTTTGCATCCTGAGTCTACTTAGTGCTTGCACTCACTTCAACAGCTCATGCTTGTCTCCCAACATCGATGTTTTTGGGCTCTCCCAAGCCATACATTCTGCAGTTCCATGGGTTTAGTTTTTAGATTTCTACAGCAGAATGCAAAACAAATTTAAATAACAAATGCAGTCCTGCACAGACAATTAGAAACATTCCTTAAAATTAGTATCAAAGAAAGAAATTGTTTTAATTAACCCTGTAAGTTCCAGTTAACTCTGCCCATCTATAAAAGGGGATGTGTCCATCAACTGATTACAGGCTGAACTTAGGCCACCATGCTTCCTCCAACCCTCAGAAAGTAAACTAGTGACTTGAAAGCAGGTGAAAGGGTCCCTTTTCCATACTTGCCCATTTCTTACATGTCTTACCCTACTTATTGTCACTAGACACCTTTGTGACTGTATGGAAGAGAAGTTTAATTTTTATTTTTAACATGGGTTTCTATTTTTGTTTTGTAACGATGCACCAGAATTGAACATGGCCGTGGTTAAGTTTTATCCTTCCTCACTTCAGAGTGACTAATAAGCAGAGGGACACAGAGCATCAAACACCCAGCAAAGGAAGGCTTGAGTTTTGGGGGACAGGAAGAGCTGTTAAGGAGACAATGGCAGCAAACCTGACTGTAGATACCTCCACTGGCCAAAAGAGCAATTCTTTTAAAGCTGAACTCTCAGTAACAGAAGGAAATTAAAGCATCCATTCCTTAAAGTATCTCAAACTACCAAGAAATCACAGGGGCTCACATACGGACATACACCCATTCTTCCAGCCTCCATTCATGGTTCAGTCATGGACAATCTTGCTCCCTCATTGGAAGTGCTAATTAGAAAGCCCACACAGCAGCCAAAAAAAAGGAGTCTAACTATGGAGCAACATAATGATTGTCTGGACATTTAGAGGGTTTTATAAGAGAGTGGCCAGGAAGAGACAGCTTAGTGAAAGGCCACATGTTCATGTGGGAGAGACATGATCCCTTGCACCAGGGGTCATCGCTGTTTACTGGAACCTGTGAGTGGCCTGAGTTTCTATCCTGCCTGGGCTGAGTGACCCCAACCAGGAAGTCACAAATTCCTGTTCAGAGGTATTTTTAAAGGTTCCACTTCATAAACAGGCTAAAAATAATAGCCTTCTCAACCTCAAATGATTAGATCAACATTAAAAAAAAAAACTTAGCACAGAAAAAGGCATTTTCTTAACTATACACTATCAACTCAGAGACAACTTTACAATTAGTCCCTGCATCTTACAGAGCATGGTTTCACACCTCTTGGGACAATCCTCATGTGCTACAAGAGGCACAAGAAAGTGATGGTTCAGAAAAACAAAAACCACAAACATATCATGCTGATATCTACAAGTATACATATTCACTTGAAAGAAATCCCTTGGGCCATCTAAAAATCATGCTTTTGGGAAGTCCAGTAGTGTAAAAACACTTAATGCGTTCGGAAACATGTTGCTGGGAAGGTATATTAGAGATGAAACTGGACCTCAGGATACACCAAGGTCTTACATCCTCACCAGCTCCCATTTCTCTCCACTGTGATGGCTGGGAACCTGTACCCATAACTGGCTCTCCTTGAACAAGGTAACACTGAGCACCTTCAGACATGGCCTCTTATAGTATTGAATCATATCATTAAACACATTAAAGCACCAGCTTCAGAAGAAGGAAGAACGGAAATAAGAGCATGCCATATGACCACTGAACCTCAGAGTGGTGGAGTTATGTTTAACAGTAAGTTTTCCCAAAAAAAGCTTCAGGTCTTAAACCTACAGCTGGGTCTGCAAGTTCTGCAGGCCAAGGGCCCTAAAGCTCTGTGCAGATCTGTCTCTCTATACAGATCTGTCTCTCTGTGCAGATCCTGTGAAGGCTGCAACACTCAATATGGATGATGCTGCTAGAAAAGCAAGGGCACGTAAAGCATGGCTGCTATTCATACAAGTTTTTGTTCTAAGCTGTGATTACTGTTTGCACAGAGAAAGTATGGAGGCATTTTTCCCCAAATACACCCAGACACAGACTTAAAACAGCAGAGAATGACATCCATTAACTGCCCTTTTACATCTTTCCAGAGCTGAAAAAAAGGAAGAAGTCCCTCTTGCATCTTAGAATTGGCCACATAAATTCTTATATTCCATAGGAATACAAATAAGTAGTCTGAAAAACCTTCCACAGGCTGAATCTCTATAAATGTTAATAAACTACCAGGCAATACCGGTTACCTGCCTCCACCTAGTGGTGACAGGACATTCTGCACCAGCATTTGGAGACCACTTTGAGGATCACCAAGGAAGGAATCCCGAGGGAACCACCAGGTGTGTTAGAGGAGCATGCCAGAAGTAATTCTTTTTATAATGTCAGATAAATTATATCCATCTGGAGTTAGCACTAGACCCTGACTGCTGACAACTCCCATGCAGATCAGAACATTTTCTAAAACTTGTGCAGAGATCAATGAAGAGGTGATGAGCGTTTCCCTTTATTTTTCCCAGCAGTGGCATTTAGACAGTCAGGCACCAATGTAGCATGTGAAAGGCTAGCATTCTGTGAACACAATTCCACTTCCGAGTAAAGCATTTCTCTGGCATTGAAATAAATTACAACCTAACTAGATGCATATGATTCTGTTCAGGGTGCAAGAGGACAGGCTAAAAACTACAAAGGACAGAAATTTCCGATGTTAGTACAACTTTTTCTACAAGGTAGAAAAAGCAACTAGCTAGTAGTCAACAGGGCAATGATCCTTTTGCTGCATCTTTCCTATGAGACATTTCCTCATCGTAGCAAAGATGGGGCTCTAACAAGTAAGTAGATACAGCCCCAGTCACTTTTCTTGACAATACTTGGTATTTTTTGCTTTAGAGAACCAAAATGCAAACCCAAAAGGGGCTAGGGGTCACATGAAGTCCTGAATTTTAAAAACACAACTGTCTTAAAAGGCACATGATTTCTTCAGCAAGGCCTACTATGTGACATAAGCATCCTGGAAGTAGATAGTTTGAACAAAAGTAACTTAAATTCCCAATGTTAATACACGGAGCTAAAACCACTGGCATTTAACAGCAAACACAACAGAGCATTCAAAATCATTTTTGAGTTCCCAGTGTGTGACTAAGCTGCCAAAGTTGGTAGTGGTCATGTTTGAACTTCTGTCCATAGTCTAACCCAATCCTCTGAGTAGCCAGCTTCAATTAGTTTAATAGAATTTAAATTTTTTTAAATATTTTAAACAAACTTATAGACCGCTATAAACATTATTATAAAAATTATTAACAAAGTTATCATTTCATTTAAAGCACCCCAATAGTCTGTTCATCCTATGACCAGACTATTGAGCTGAGGGTGTGGTGGGCTCACCCTGGCTGGATGCCAGGGGCCCATGAAAGACTCACTGTCACTCCCTTGCTCAGGTGGAGAGAGGAGAGAAAAAACAGCAAAAGACTGATGGGCTGAGAGAAGGATGTGGAGAGGTAGCTCACCAGTTACTGTTACAGGCAAACAGACTCAACTTTGGTAATAAACTCAACTAATTTCCTCATCAAATCAGAGCAGGATAATAAGAAATAAAACCAAATTTTATAAACATCTTCCCCTACCTACCCCTCTTTTCTCCCCAGGATGAACTTTACTCACAAATTCTCTACTGCCTCCCCTCTGCACTGATGGGGAGTGGGGAATGGGGATTGTGGTCAGTTCATCCCATGTTGTTTCTGCCACTCCTTCCTCCTCATAACTTCTTTACCCCAGCGTGGGGTCTCCCACCATGGGAGACAGTCCCCCATGACCTTCTCTAACATGAGTAGGTCCTTGGGCTGCAGAATTTCATTACTTGCTCCAGCATGAGTCCCCTGCAGAGTCACAGGTTCTGCCAGCAAACCTGCTCCAGTCCAGTGTGGGTTTCCCACAGAGCCACAGCCTGCTTCAGGTATCCACGTGCTCTGGCATGGGGTCCTGCAGGGGCTGCAGGTGGATCTCTGCTCCCCTGGGAGCTTCATGGGCTGCAGGAACACACCCTACTACACCATGGTCTTCATCCTGGGCTGCAGGGGAATCTCTGCACTGGTACCTGGAGCATCTCCTGCCCCTCCTTTTCCACTGACCTTGAGAGTCCTCAGAGCTGTTTCTTTCACATATTCTCACTTCTCTCTCTGGCTGCAACGGCTGTTGTGCAGCATCTTTTGGCCCTTCAAAAATCTTATCCCAGAGGCACTGCCACAGTCACTGATGGGCTCAGCTTTGGCCAGCACTGGGTCCATCCTGGAGCTGGCTGGGATTGGCTCTGCCAGACATGGGGGGGAGTAGGGAGGGGTCCCCCAATACCAAAACCTGGCCACATAAACCCAATAGAGAGAGTTATTCAATTTTTACAGAGGATTATTTTAGTTCCTGAGGCCCAGCTGGGAAGGGGCTATAAGGACCATCAAATGGGCTGGATAACGCATCAGTAGATGTATCAAAAGCTCTGGCAGCTGTGTGCCCCAGTATTAACTATCCTTTTCAACACCTTCAGAAAGACTAAAATTGCTAGAGAACACTGCTTTTTATACTCCAGCCCTTTCACTGGCCATCCATTAGCCACAAGTCCAAGTTTAAGCTACTTCAATTTTAATATTGTTTCTTTCCCATCCTGCCATGACCCACCTTGTTGCTTTGGGACCACAAAATATAACATTGCATAGTTTCACAACAGCTAAAACCCACTAGGGCTGGATCAGGACCACTGTACTTTCTTTCTGTACAAGCAGATGATGGAGAGCTGACCTATCTCCTCCCATCAGGACAGGACATGCAGCAAAGCTGCACCAGTCTCCACCTCAGCTGGTTTCAGCTGCCACAGAACAACCCCCCTGCCCTCTGGCTACAGCACAGCCATCATTCCAGCCTTCAGCATAAGCTTCTTCTCAAGAGTGCTCCTGCAAATTCCAGCAAAACCTGTCCCCAGGCATACATTTACGCCCATTCCAATGAGGCCAGCTCATATCACTGTGTGTGCTACAAGTACAGCAACCACAACAGAACTTGCTCCCTTTCCAAAAGATTTAGCGTCCTCTTGATACCAATGTCTGTCATAAATATTTCCACTATTAACAGGACAGAAATGTCATTAAAACTTACAGTGTGGTACAACCATGTTAAACATCTATTTCAACCACAAGATAATTTCTCTTGCCCATACTACCACAGCAATTTAAAACAGAGCAGCATACTATATTGCCAGAAACCTCATCCCACAAGTTTTGCATTTCTTTATAATCCTGCACAATTTTACAGTAAACCAACTTCCTTACATTTCAGAGCTTAAGGATATTATTCCAAAATAAGGTACTTAGATTCTCCACACATCAGAAGAGTAGTTTATGAGCATGACAAAAGAAAATACAGAGACTTAAACTTCATTGAACCATCTGCTGGCTCCTGTCACATTCTTGCACAATTGCACACAGCTTTGTGGCATTCGAAGTTCAGGACAACATAAAGTATTTTCAGTTGAAAGCTATAACCACAATTCTATTGTCTATGAGGTGACTACACTGATTTTCTTGTCCCATTGCACCTATGTCAAACTCTTATACCTTAATGAGTGACAATTAATGAGTGACAAATTTTCATACTTTACACTCCACAATTGGAGACATGAGCTTAAAAACTATATATCTTCATAAAGTACACCATTCAGAATTGTTTAGTTGCAATATTCTGTAGTATGCCTTGCTGAGTCATAAATTATGCTTTTAACCTCCAGACAAAAGTGCTACAAATTCAGCTGAAATAATTAAAAAAAGATAAGTCACTTAGCAAAGCCTAACTTTCATGCAAAAATCCTGGATAAGACATTAAAGGGAGAAAACCACCTTATAGCAGATTTGTTAGTTTTGTCTTTTTTAAATGAAAAAAAAGGAAATTGCAATAGATAGAAATCAGTACTTTATTACATCCAGATGTTATACCTGTGTGAAGTATTTTCCATCTTGTTTCAGGACTTTCATTGAGAGGTCAAGAATCAACCGCAGAAATTCCCATGTGGAATCTGCATGTGCAGAATGATTGAAAAACAGAACAGCACATTATTGGCTTATTTACTTATCACATTCAAGACTTGCAAATTCTTAAAAATTTAAGAAATAAAAAAAAGCCTAGATTAAAAAAAAAACAAACGCAAACCATACACAATGGTAATAGTGACAGGAGTATTGTTGGTCTTCTTCATTGGAGTCTTCCATAAGTTACCAAGAAATTATAAAATAAGGAAAACTTCTTGGAGTATGAAGTCCAAATACTTCCTCAGGAACTACATGAGTTCATATTATTCCAGAGTAAGAGACTTAAAAGAATGCTAGGCACTAGTCTTTTCTAATATTAAAAAAAAAACCCAACAAAAAAACCCAAAAAAACCCAGATGTCTTACTGTCTTTTTTTGTCTTTCAGGCAAAGCTCATTTGCTTTTTAAAAGAAAAAAATTAAAGCATTTACGCAGCAAACTATCATGCAGCAGAAAGACAAATGCTGAAAACTCAGAAGTTTAAGAAAATAAATGAGATCTACCCTCTTCTGGAGATGTGGAGATTGGAACAGCCGTCAGATCATTAATTACATAATCAAACATTCTTCCTTCTTTGGCATACCTCTTCAGTACAGGAATACAGTCTTCAATTAGAACCTACAAGAATGAAATACTGTAGCTAGTCTTCTAAATACCATAAAACCGACCAGGTAAAAGGAACAAATGTGGATCCACAGAAATTCAGAGGGAAAAAACCCAAAATTAAATACACATTTAAGTTTAGGCTCTACTTTCAACTTTTTACATCATAAAAAAAACAGAGAAACATTTGTAGGAATTATGACAGTGACAACACAAGCACTCCAGGAATGAAGTTCCTAGATTTGTGACCACTGTTCCTCCTACAAAGTGGTGACAACAGTTAGCAGTTCCAACATATGAGTAGAATAAGGTCTTTGTATGAAGGGCCACTGACTCTCACAAGAGACTTCTCTGTTAATTTTTTGTATGGTTTTTTTTTAGCTCACTCCTGTAAGTTAATATCTGTGACAGCACCTGAGGATCAGTAATGAAAACAGAAAGACGTCAGATTACACTTGGGCTTGTTTGTAAGTGCTGTCAGATGCAGCACAAAGACCTCAACTACAGGGATGCATGACATTGTTGGGTTTTTGTTATGGTTTTCTTTTCTTTAAAAATATAATGTAAGTGTAATACTAAGGGATTTTGCCTGCAAATTAAAAACAATTGTTAAATGTGTATTAAAAATTTGGGTATTTTAAACAGGACAGAACAACTAAGAAACACGCATGTCTTCTGTCTTTTCAACAACTTAAAGAATGATTAAACACTACATTCTTACATCTATTTCCTATTTATTTCTAAGTTATAGCAAACATTCTCCTATTTCACCCTCCTTAAAAGCTACATATGTAATTAATTTTAGAAGTCTACAGATGGAGAGTTAAAATGGCTCCAACACAAATTCCAGCTATTAAAATATGCAAATGTCATACAAAAGGAAAAAACGCTCCCCAAATTTAAGTCAGAAGACCTATCCCCAAAACCTTACCACAGTAGTCTACCAAACTAGGTCTAAGTGTATTTGAAACACTGCTTATAATGAAAGAAAAACAAAACATTACCTGGTAGCACTCTCCTTTCAGATTGTCTAAGACATCTCCGCACGTTTTACGCATGTGTTTTTTACACCCGTCAATCACCATTTGGTCAATGTTTGAAGCTTGTTAAGGCCTAATACATTCCAGAAATAGTGGTAACAGTTTCTACTTCTTCAGAAACAATTCTCAAAGAGGTGCCATTCACAAAGGAATAATAAGATGTGGCTATTGCTATATATACTGCAATAGCCAACCCTATGTACTGGCCTCCAGATTCAATTAGATGATTAGGAAGTGCTTATTTTTGGTTTTAACCAGTACTTTCAATACCTTAAGATTATCACTATAGTGAAAGCCTGAAATGTGAACTGTAAGACTATTAAAAGCTCCATAAAGTTAAACTAGGTGAAAATTTTAACCTACATTCTTAAAAATAAATATTTTTAGTCTTAGCAAAGGGATCCCAAAACCTAGGATGATCAACATTTCATATGGCTAACATTAAAAACTACCTGGACTACAGAGAGTTGAAAACTTGATTTGTATTGGTATTTTTAAAACAGGGCTGGTCAATTCATCAATACAATTCATCAAGTCTTGACATTCCTATTGATTAAACTTTTTTTGCTTCTAGGCATTATTTTTTTATAGCTTTCTTTAGGAAAACAAGAGAACTCAAGAAAGCACAACTGAGTCCAATCCACAAACTTGACAGATCTGTCTTCTGTTATGAGAGAAAGCATCAGTCTGATGACAGAAGCATCCCTTTCCAGCTTTATGTAAACTGCTACTCAGAGTTATAGTATTGGATTGGGAATAGTAGTAGTATGGATTAGTTGCATAATGATGCACAAATATGTAGGCACTGGATCTCTCTAAGCCAACAAAAAGAAACTTCATTTTAGACCCTATCACATCATGCAAACTAGAACCTGACAGTTAACTGTGCTCAGGGCTAAGGTATCAGCAGAAAATCCAGGTTGATGTGAGTGATGAATTTGTCAAAGGATATCTCTACCATAGTAACCATCTTTGGCTTCAGTTTGACTATCTCACATAGTATACCTCCATCACCACCTCCTAGGATTAGCACTTCTTTCCCAGTGTAGTCTTCCTTTCCACTGCCCATTATGGCTTGAGTGTATGCCAGGTCACTTTCTGCCAGATCTGAATGGAAGGAAGTGAGAATTGGACAGAAACATTAATCTTCAGCTGTTCTCATTAACTGGTATTAATCCAGAGGTGATACAATACAGACCAAAGCAAGAGCATCTACAGAAACAACCTGGCAGAGACAGTCCAACTAATGAGACTCTTCTCAGAATCCCACACAGGATTTCTCCAGTTCTCCACGTGAGCCCAACAATGGCTACCTCAGCACTGGGAACTACTGTGTCCCAAGAGAAGCAAAGCTGTCAGTCTTTGCAACTTCATGCTCACGCTTAAAACTTCAGTGGGTTTTTACCTCAGATTCATCCAGCAAGAGACAGACCTGGAAATTTTTGAAAATACATTGTGGACCCCAGCTAAAAAGAGCAAACTAGATGCACAGCAGTAAAATCCCTGCAAGGCAACCAACATGACCATTAACAGCCAGGTGCTGAAGGGCTGTGCAGCTTTCCTTCTGCCAGCATTAGCTTCAAAGCAGGCAGCAGCACTCCCAAGTTGCAACAACAGGTCTGCACAAGGGCCAATGTACAGCAACATATCATGGCATATCCTATCACTCTGCCTGGCAATCACCACCTCACTTACGAGTGCACAACAACAAAATGAGACAAAGCATTATTTAAAAATTACATGGAAGGGAAGTAATGGCATACTTGCCTTCCTACAAGGCACATTGTCACAATGTTCAAGCAAAACCTCATCTCCACATTAAACTCATGATAATTTCCAGCTAGAATTATTGAACACCCAATTTGATGATTTCTAATACAATTCTATCTGGATCAGAAAATACCTCGAATGAATTCATTAACAATGCTTTTCAGCTGCCATCTGCACAGAAGCCCCTTTGACAGTTGCAGAAAGCTAATTGAATTGTTAGAAGTACTTCCAGTGATTTCAAAAAGCTGTAGTTCAATTTCTTAATTACTCTGCCATTAGAATGAAGATAGGTATTCTATCCCTGGGCAGCAACATCCTTTATTTACCACAGTTAGTCCTTTTCAACATCAGAAGTGAGAGATTTTACAAAGCATACTCCTTTTGTTGCTTACATTTTCTAACAAACAGCAGTCTCCAGCTTTAAAGAACAGTAGCCCACCTTCTCCTAAGTTTACTTTCAAAAATACAAAGGTCAGCAGGCAAAAAGTATCACATATAAACCAATCTCACATAAAGATTAACTTAAGAGTTTAGTTCTATTATTTTGAAGACGAGTCAAAAGATGTTCACCAATAAAACAGCAAAATGGTTTGAGACACAGCTATCCTGTACCTCACCAAACACAAAGTTCCCTTAAATAATCAAGGGAGCAGTAGGATTATACACATACACACATGCCAGCTCCCACTTCTTCATATTTCTTTAGAACTCCACTGTGTTTTGAAGACTGACAAAGTAGCTTGTTTTACTGTCAAAGAGAAGCTCTCAGAAGGCTGGACTGGTGACAAACAGGAAAAAGCTCATATAAAAGAACGGAGTGGAGCAAGCTCTGCTATAGAACACCATCTTCTATTCTCCTGAGCCACTTTCTGCTGCCAAGATACCAACTCTGGAAAAATAAATCTTTTTTTTTCCTCTATATTTTACACTGATCAGCCTGATTAACATCCTTAATATACAGGAGCAGAGATGTGTGTACATGCATAAACATCGTTTCCAGCATCAGAACCATAACCCTTAGGCATCTATTAAAACTGCCATAGCAGGATAGAAAACAACACTTCGGATATTTTCATGCCAGAGATCCTTAAATGAGATGATACTTACTAACATCCCCACTGAGAATAAGAATATTCCCAAACTGTTTTGAATGCAGAATTTTAATATTCTGAAAAGGTGAATCTTCATCATAAACAACTTCATCTATGTCATACTCCACCAGACGCCCATCAGCTGTGGGCCAGTATCTATCAATGACACCTCCTCTCAAAATGGATGGCAACCTAGAAAAAATAATATGAAAGATTACAAAAATTTGGAATGTCTATTTTAAAAAAAAATCCACTTTAAATATCCCATGGATTCACCTTAATAAATAATATTTACAAGAGGCATCTAAGAAAACCTGCAACACTTAACACTCAACAGATACAAGAAACTTACCGGCCATACACTAAATATACATAACTTGCTAAGGCACAGATAATGTAAATGGTTCTTTTTTATATACAACCTCTACAACATACCTGTGAATGTCTCTCTATTCAAAGAGACAGAATTTACATAATATTTACATATGATAATTTACATATGAGCCTCTATAGAAGAATCAGCTCATGACTAGAAATTAATGCAATACAAAAACAGAATGCAGGCAAAAAAACATGACAAAACCTCTTCCCATCTTCAGTTCAGTTAAGAATGCCATTTCTTTGACATTAAGTGGCTGTCACTCTGAAGCTGTACTGAGAGACATTTTAATACATAGAGAAAAAATGGACTATTAGTGTTTCAAACTGAGCTGAGTCACCCTGCAATGCATAAGTACAACTCTTGATATCAGCTGAAAGTCTGCATTACTTTTTAAAAGTGGTTCAAGCATCTGCAAAGATTGTTTTAGGTCTGTTGTTTGTGGGTTTTAGGTTTGTTTTTTAATTCCACAGAGATGTACCTCGGCTCAAATCAGTATTTCACCTGTGAAGACAAACTATCTTTGAAATGACAGCAAATAATCAAAGGGATTGTATTTAGGCAAAATATGCAGGCACAGCTCATCAGATTTCCCACACACACTTCAAAGAATTTAGGGGTTTTTTTTCTAGACAAGCTTCTTCTAAATTCCCTAGTGATTCCCCATCAGCATTCCAGAAACACTTCCTACTCTCAGCGAGCCGCCAGATGGCAGCACACAGCGGGAGCAAGAGCAACCCTTCCTTACCTCAGAACAAAAAGGCATAAAAAACTTCTCCAGCTACATTCATGCTACTGCAGTGTGCAACTGATACCAAAACGATGCAAAACAAGTATTTAAGAAAAAAAACCAAAACCAACAAAACAAACCAAAAACAAGCAAAAAAAGATGCTGAGGAGTGTGTGACAAGTTCCATGCCAGATACACTGTTCTAGGAGGTTCATCTTCCTATACCACAGTAATCAAAATATCTAGATCACTTCAGGCAAATGTCCTGACCCATTTTTAAGAAACTCCTATCACAGAGATTCCACAACCACCCTGTATCATTTCAGCATCAAAACAGCCTCAGAAAGCTTTTCCTCAAACACAAACACAAGATCATCTATGTTCATACACTGTGCACCTTGTGAGGCTTTACCAGGCTGAAGTAAAGCAAGATAACTACTCTGTTTTACATACAACTGATAAACAGAAATAACAATATTCAAGTATAATATCACTTTTCAAATTACTACCATTTTACTTGTGGTCTCTCATAACCTTCAGATCTACCTTCTGCCATAGTATTGCTTAATTGTTTTCCTATTTTGTAGTTTGCTCCTTGGCTTTACTGAGCCTTGTTCATTTTACACTTGCTTTTTACTTTTCTTAACCCATTTTCACTTCTACGTTCCTTCAAGCACCCGCTGCACCTTCCACCATGTGCATGCCTACAGTAAGGGCTCCCTGGCTTCAAGGTATCAGTCACTGCCAGACAGCCACCACAAAGACAACAACAAACCACATCCAGCATGAAAGTTGTTTAAGCACCAGGCCATGAGCTGCAATTTCAGTCCTTAAAGTTTAATAAACAGCCTTGAATTTAAATAATCCAAACTGACAGAGAGCTTGTAAAGCCCCCATCCATAAGTTATATTATAAAAATTGGCTACAAAACGTATCTATTTTCTTAGCAACTCCGTAAAGCACACACGCCCAGTGAGCACACTGAGGCACAGCAGAGATGTGAGAGAAAGAGCTGCAGGAAGCCTTGTCAGGGCAGGGTCTCCTCTACGGGCTTGAGCTTCATTTTAACGCTAACCCTCACCCCGGTCCCTGTGCCAGAGCTGCATTGCAGCTTTATCCCCACCTAACCCAAGTCTTTTGCCAATCCTTGACACCCAGCTCACCCTCAGAGCTGCCTCAGTACTGCAGCCCAGCCTGGCAGCCACAGGGCTGGGTCTGACCCTGGTCACCATCACCAGCTCATCTTGTCCATGAGCTGTGGGATGTGGCCCATATGGAACAGTTTGTACCTGGCCTATTCCCCTGCCACGCTTGGCTGCCCAGCCCTTCCAGAGCAGTCTGCTGCTGCTTCCAGGTTGTATTTTTTCTCTCACTATTTCATGCAATCATTACATGAAACTAAAAAATATCCCATCCATACATTCATTCTCCAGGCTATTCACTGCATCACAGCAAAGCATAACTTTCTTATTTTTAGTAACTATGCAGAGAAGCCACATACAGAAGAAGCAGCACAAACTTACCGTTTCACCCTTTTTATATTACCATGGAACAATTCTTTCATTCTTTCTTCTACTTTGTTTAGAAGCTGCAAAAAATAGCAAACATGAGGTAGAATTTGTAGATCACCACATAATGCAAAATATCTGTTAAATTAGTTTACCTGGAAGGCACAAAACATAGCACCTGCTATGAAAAGGCTTTGAAATGTGACACTAGAAGCCCATGAGTAACTCGCTGACCTCCTCAGCCTGCTTACAAGTGAGAATGTGCATATTACAGCAGCTGTCATCACTGCATTTAGCTGTTCTCCAGGACAACACAGCCAAAGAAGGAACATGAGAACCCTTTAAAGCTCCATTCCTGCTACAGCAGCAGCCTGTTCCCCTGCAATATCCAATGTCTAGAGCCTTCATCAGGGAAGATAAAGTTCTTTTTCTCCATGGCAAAAAAAATTGAATATGGAGGCTCCCTAACTCTCAGAACAGAATAAAAAGAAGTCTGACACTAATACACCAGATTGCAGACTAAGCATCTCACTTTCTCCCTCACTGCCCTGGGTAGCTGAAGTCTCAAGCCCTAACCAAGGCTGCTGTATCTTTGCAACTTTTACAAAGAACACTGGGCCCAATACTTGCAGAGGAGTGTGTGCATGCATGCTGCACTCACACGTATGCAACTTCAACAGGTGTTACTGTTCCTCATCTGTGAGCATCCAGGTTTGAACGGACTTTAATATTTTTAATCTTTTACCAAGATAGACTTTGACAGAACCGAAAAAGGGGGTCCCCATGCAGTTAGGTAATCCTAGTAAGATAAGCAACAAGCATACCTGATCAACTTCCTCTCTTCCTTTCATGTGATCATTGTAGTTCTGCAGATCCACCAACACCAATCCATGAGGGTGAATTCTCAAATTGGCAAAACTAAACAGAGAGAGAGAGAGAGAACAATGACAAATTATCAAAAATCAGAGTAAAGAAAGAAAACCTGAAACAAGTCACATTAGAATTCAAAATGCATATTTTTTCCCCAGCATCTGTAACAGTTAGCAGTGCCAGCTCAAGTCTTGAAGTCACGAAGAGCAACCAAAGTTGCAAGAACTTGCCTATCACTACACAACTAATAAAACCAGCAAGAAGCAAGGCAGTGAAACAAGGCGTTTCAGCCACAACAACTACGGTACAATAAGAATATGCTGCTAATCTTAATTCTTTAAATAAGGCCTGCTGGAACAGGCGTGTTGTTTTGGTTAGAGCTTTTTAATTGGAAACAAGCATTAAGAAAAACAACTGGACACTTTGCTTCCCCTGTATTTTCCTCTTCACTTCTGGGGGTGTGGTTTGGTTTTGTTTTGTAGGAGGGAGGGTGGTTGGGATTGGTTGTTTGGTTTTTTGGTTGGTTGTTAGTTTTTTTTTTCTTCACTTTTTATAGCAACTATTCAGAGACACTGATTGCATTCAAAGCTAAGTAAAAATTTGCAAGTGAGAAACAATAAGCATCCTGGAGTAAATCACACCTTTGACTGGCAAAGAAATTGCAGCAGCAAAGTCTCATTGATGAATACAGATGCAAAGCCAGCAAAACTCTTACTGTATATTTAACTACAGGAACATATAATGGCCAAAGAGCAAGGCTTCCCCGTGCAAAGCACATTAGGTGAATAAAGGGTGGATCTTCAAGAACTTGCAACAAAGAAAACAAGAGCTAAGGGCAGTGGGGAAGGACACAAGAAAACAGTGTAGCAGAGGCAATCCTTCCCAATTCTAGGGAGGAGAGAAGATAAAAATAAACAGAAAGGCTACAAGGGGATTCCAGAAAGGAAGGAGAGGGGGAAAAACATACACTGGAAAAAAAGAGCAAAAGAGGGAATGAGAGGAGGAATGGCTGAAGAAAGAAAGGTATTCAGGGATGGAAATGTACTAGTACAACACAAAAACCTCAGATAAAGCTGTATCATTCTCTGAATGCTCTTTTCTTTGCCTGCCTGCTCTTATCACCCCACTCAGCCCCAGAGGAAAATACAAACCAACTCTTGTTGTGACAAAGAGTTTAGATGACCTCCCATCTCCCCACCACTCCCACCTTTTTTTGTCCCTTCCAGAGCTCCTTTTGCAAACTGCCAGCCTCAACATGAACACCACCTCTCCCATGGTGCTGGGAACTTCAGTGCTTAGCTGCAGTCAGAGATAAAACACCGAACATTCTGTGTTATCTGAAGATAACTTTTGGTAACTGTAAAATTATCAAATTATGAAACAGACTGAGGCAATTCAAGAATAAAAACACTCTTGCTGGCTTTGGAACAGCAACGATCTGCAGCTCTCATGTGTTACTACTGTCACCCACTTCTCTTCAGAGGATGGGTCTGGGCAGTCTGAGGCTTCCCTCAAGAGTCTGCACACAGGTCTTGTCTCTAGGAAGGAAAGGCGTTTCTATTTATCACACACATGCACACCCAGAGCCCACAGACTGCCACCACCTTGGAGCAACCCTCCCTCCACCTCAGAGCTTCCCCACTAGGTGTCCTCCTACACAGGTTTTTGGTTAGGGAACACAAAAGCCTAGCAGAATTCTGTTTACATTATGGCTTTTTTTTTAAAGGAGAGAAAGACAAAAGAGTGGAACTCGGTAGATGGAAGTACTGGTCACTCCATCAGGTTTTGGACAAAACCATTCACAGCAAAAAGGGTAAAGTCCCAGAGCTGTGGCACTACAGACAGAAATATGTATACATGGTATATAAGACAGCTCTGTAATTTAATTCCCTGAAAACTGGCACAGTGTCAGAAATATTTTCACTGTTAGAGCTTTTTATCAGTTTATTTTCATATTCTAGTGGTTGTTGTTGGCACAAATAAGCACCAGATTGATTGTCCCATGACTCGAGCTCTCTTTTAATTTTCTACAAGAATCACGTAGCTGTCATACGATTCAACAGCTGACATCTTCGCTTCCCCTGTGACTCCATGAGAGCCTCAGTATGGGCTGTTCCTGCCTCTGCTTTGAAGTGGAAGACAAGGGGAGGCAGAGAAGAGAGCTGCTCTGACAGTACAACCACACAACTTTAGATTCATAAGTGATATGACAGCACTAGAACACAGAGGTGATAGCACTGCAGACTATTATTCACTTCATCCAATTGTCACCTCTACCAGAATAGCAGGGTCCTGACACCTGGGGCAGGTGGAGGAGACAAAAGGCAGACAGCAGGCTGGAGCAGTGTAGTGGGACAAAAATTCAATTTCCAAGTTTCTGGCTCATATTCTCCGTTAATTTATAGTTTAAAAAAAAAATAATAACCCCAAAAAAAACCACACACCAAAAAAAAAAAAANTGAAATTAAAAATTCTCAACAGTAATACAGTTCCAGGTTGGTTATACCTTGGTTATAAGCGATTTGGATGAAAACAGACATCTAAAATAAGCCAAAATGCCTGTAAAGATTTAAACATGCAGCCAACAGTACAAGTGTACTCAAAGCGAACAGTCCAGTACTGAGTAGTATTAAGGCAGTAGTGGTGGGCCAAAGCTGAACCCACAAAAGACTTACTAGCTTCAATCAGCAGACAGCAAAGGCTATGCTGGCTTATGTCACTTCACATTTGTCTGCTTGGCAAAACGCATATGAAAATGCAGGTTTTTCAGCAGCAGCAGCTCTTTTAACATGTGGAGGAGGGCTCCTAAAAAAGTGATAATAGTCTGCATTTTCTACATAGGAAAATGTATGAAAGATTACTTTAGAATCTAAATGAGGGGAAAAATAAAGTTTTCTTCAAAAGTCTCCCCTCCTCCCTCTTGTCTTTCTGAAAAAGACAATGACTGTTTTAAAAATAAGCCACCCACTGCACTTTTCGTGCGTGCTTGCATGCAATTTCATAAAAGTAGTGAGAAAATAAAAAAATCTCAGCAAGGAGGTATCCTCTTCCTTTCCATTTGGCAAGGAAATCTGCATCTGAAAAGCTGCCCCCGCTGTAACAAAGCCCCACTTGTTGCTGCACCTGCATACCTGTCCCATCTTCCAAGGCACTACTCAAGCTTTTTGTGCTTGTATGCTAACAAGTGTCAACTACAGAAACAATTCTACTGAGTGCTGCATCTACCTCCTGAACATCAGGAAACATCAGATGTCAACAAATAACTCCAAACTGCACAAATCAAAAAGTAAGTGCTGGAAACAGAACAGAACTAGGAAGCAGAGATCAAAATACTCTAATCCAAAATGTGTACCATCCTACCTTAGTTACCTGTACTGAGCAGTAAGGAACATTGCAATCCCACGTATCCAAGAAAGGATTTCCTAACATCACCACACTCAGAGAATAAAACTGGATAGACAGACAGGTACCTAGAAACTCCACTTTACCCATCAAAGCTCTTCTCTGCTGACTAACATTAAAACATAAAACAGAATAGTTCAAGTATTCCAAAAACAGCTTGCTACTAAAAGCATTACCAGTCAAACTACCCAATGAGAGAGGAAATAAAAATCTGCTCATACTAGCAAAATGTAAAATTTTTTAAAATGGCACAACATTGTTTCACTAAAACACTCTTTCTTTAAGTATTCTTCACCTTAATTACAAAGTACTTGAGGGATCTTAAGGAACAAGGCAATCACATTTCTTCATTATACCGTTAGTGCAGTTCTGTTTTTACAGAATAGGAAAATTAAACCAATGAAAGCTACCACATTAGCTGTTGCTGATTCCTACCAACTGCTTCCTATTCAGCCCATTTTTACACTCTGGGTAACTCCATAGGCAACTGCAACATTTTAGCCTGAAACAAAGAGCTGAGGAATGTTCATCCTGCTCCTTTAAAATATGCTGACTAGCATGCAGAGTGGTTAGCAAAAGACTAACACAGAAAAGAAAAAGTAAACACACTCCCCTCTCCCTTAACAGAGTTAACATATTCATCATCATCTCTGTGACATACAAACTAAATTCAACTGGGTAAAGCTCGCACTGTTGTGAACAGTGAAGTCAAATGCCAGTAGGATTATACTTCTCCAAACAAGAATTCAGGCACAGAAGTTAAAAGTGGGTATGTGCATAGGAGCCGTCAAAGTTTTTCTAAAAGACACTCTTCTACTGTAGAAACAATGACTCAAGTTTTAGGTTTTGGGGGTTTTTGGAAGAACTTGCAGGTGGAACATGACAAAAGAGGGAGCCTAGATGGCCAAAGGAAACAAACAAAAAAAAAACCTCATTGCTCTATGCAGTATAATAAAAGATTACTTGTTCACAAGCAGTAATGATACTAAAATAAAGTATTAGTTAAGAAGGTAACAATTTCCAAATATTAGCTGCAATTATTTTTCTCCTTAACCTAGATTTAACAATTCTTCTCAATCTGTTGAAATATACTGGGCACTATGACTGTACAAAGTAACATATACATTAAATGAGATAAAAACCTCACATATTTTAAACCTAACTCTTAACTGTTTAGTCCAAGATAGTGACATTTCAGTAAAAGCATGCTGCCTAATGTGACCCTAAATACATTCTGGAAGGAATCTGAAAACACACAGCTCAGAAAAATGAGACTGCTGGGGCCCCAAAACTCAGAGACAGAGCTCCACTCTGGCACATGCTACTGTTCCCCAGTGTTTGGGCAACGGGGCTGGCAAAGCAGAAAGGAGTGAGTCCATCCCCATCATTTCAGAGAACCTGAGTGGCTCAAGTGAGTCATTTCCTGCCCCACTCTAGAGCCTTGTGTTGACAACCTCATTACTAAATGTTTTCAGCTGAACCTCCCTCAATTAGGTTCTTTGTCAGAACAAATCACAAAGTAAATGGACCAGGTAGAGTTGCCACATATGACTTTTGCTTGCTTAGCTTTAGACAAAGGAGAATGGGGATCTACTGCTTTGGTAATGACAACAGGAAAGCATGACTTAATCCCCAAATCAGCTCCAATTCGTTCAACCAGCAGGGCCCTCCATGGGGCTGTTCACATGTTATTTTTGTCAGAGACAAACTTTCATCAACAGCAGTGCCCACAATTCCACAGTGTGCAGCACAGGGCACCCTGCAGGCCATGGGGGTTATCTCAGCAAACTTTGGAGTGTAGACACTGTTTAGCAACATATTACTATCTCAAATATTTTTCCCAGGGATTAGTACCCAGCTTGTTACATCACCTGCACATCTTTGTCTTTGTCATTCAGTCACCTTTGGCTGGCCAACAACGTGTTTGTGTGCACATGCTCACAAAACCCTTCCCCACTCCATCCCTCATCCTAGGGAACTTGCCACAAGTTACTGCCAGCCACCCTTACAACAACGGCTGCTCATGACATACCTACCCCTCCATCACAATTCTTTTATTCCATGTTTTACCACAAGCTGTGCTGGAAATTGAGTACACAAAAACGAAGTTTTGCAGGGGAAAAGGAGGAAAACATCTGCATGCCCTGGCTAATTTCTTCCTAGATGTGTCAGGTAAAATCTTTAAACTAACTAAAAATGTATGATATTTTAGGGCACTAAGATAAAGTGCTGACAAACTTGCTGGTATTAAAATAAAGCCTACTTAGTATGAAATCTTTCATGTGCTCATCAGTTCATTCTTACAACTTGTGAAACATGTTTGTTTTGCAAGGTTTTTCAACTGTCCAGTCTGTTGGGTTTTATGGGTTTACAACCTCATTTGCTTAAGTTAACTGAAACTACATCAAACAAATATTAACAAACTACACTAACAGAAATATATTGTTTAAGGTTACCTTCAAGTATAGAGACTTTCTACAACCAGAGAAAACAAAACTGCCGAGATCCCAAAATTCACAGAAAGTTCTCCTGCACATGTGTTCCCTAATTGAGAGTTTAATGGGGCTGGCAAAGCACAGAAAATACTTTAACTCCACTACAGACAGTAAGTTGTCAAACTAAAGTGAGAAATTTCCAAGGAAGATAAATCCAATCTGCACTGGAGTTCAGATGGCAATGAATACACCGGGAGAGCAATAACCATTGTTTATTAACAAACATTTAACATTGCACTATTAAAAAAAACAGGCACTTGCAAAGTGAACAATCTCCTCTTCATGTTCAGCTCTTCCATGCACTCTTGTTCATCAATCTTCAGTTGTGAGGTTGTATCACAAACCGCAAATCTTTACTATGCTCAGTATGCTCTCCTCAACAGCTTGTCTTAGAAGCTCAACAATAGTGGCTGGAGATATACAGAACCACAACCTAACATAACAGATCCTCCCTTCTTTCCCTGTAGGAAGGCCAGAAGGCCACTCTCCCATCTTCCCACAGGAGTAAGAATATTGTGAACCATTGCCTGATACAACTTAAGCTGCGTTTAGCTGCTGGACTATTCCATGTGTCATGCTGCTGGAAAGTATAAGGTTACCAACAATAAAATGTGCAGGAAACAACCCATTTAGACATCTGTATCAGCACTCAGCAATTGCTGAGTGATCTATTACACACACCTTTCAGAAAACAGCATGGTAGGGCAGTGGAGGGGAAATGGGGAGAATAGGATGCTTTCTATGTGAGGACAGCTCTGAAAAGCACCTAAAAAAACTGACCAGAAGTATTTCAGTAGAGTTCTCCAATATATGAATGGCCAACCCTATACTCAAAGCAGCAGGATACCCATGCAGTGTCTTTGCTTTACCAAGGAAACTGGCAACTTGACCAACTCTTCTGTTATCATCAGTGCACTGTACACCAATACACAGGTTCCTCTATCATTAATTCCTCCCCACCTCTCCTACACAGAGAAACCAACTTTTACACCCTCTTTTTTCCCTTCCCACATTCACTAGTATTATACTCCAGCACTTTCGAGAAAGACAATGCAACTTGCATCAACAAGTACTTTCAGCTGACAGTGCAACAAGAGCAATCAAGTCAGATATTTAAAAATTAAGATATTTTTAAGAACCTTTCTCAGAGATGCTTCCAGGTGCCAGTTCACTTATCTCCTGGAAAAGTTATGCAACAAAAGACTGTTTTCTAGGAAGTTCCTGGAACACATCAAAATACACACTTTAACTCTGAAACAGCTCCTTTAGAAGAGGCTGTCATCTAAAGGGGAATGGTCAGATGAGTTTGCAAAAAAGAAACCCAATTTGAGAATCCACATCTGACATCCCTCTCAAACTCAAGGAAATGCAGAAAAGCAACATGAGGCCATGTAATCAAATAAAGCAAACCTTTTAATCTTCTAACTTTTTACTTTCAGGTATATTTTAATTCTTCACAATTTGTAGAACCTTGACATTATCCTTTTAGGAGAATTACACGAAAGCCTAACTCAATAGAGAGGAGGGATAGAATTAGAGTAGTAAGTTACCAAAAGTGGAATCTTGATGAAATTATTCAGGAAAAATATAAAAGCACATGTAAATAAAGACAGAATAAACAAGGTTGTAAAAAAGCAAGATACAAGTAACAGGATTTTCTAGGCAGATCAAGTATAAAAACCAAATCATTTTGAAAGAAAAAGCCAGTACCACATTTGAAAAGCCAACATATAAAAACTTTGCAGAGCACAATTGAGAATGATGCATATCCACTTACTTGTTACCTTATTTTGGGTCCCAAGAAAGCCCCCACAAAAAATCCCAATCTAACAAACAACCAACCAAAAATAAAAAAACCAACAAAAAACCACCAAAACAAATCCGAACAGCAAAAACCAAAAAACAAGCAACGCCAAAAGCAGCAACTGCCACAATGATGTCAAGAACAGGTAATTGAACTGTAAAGAAATGAAGTGCAATAAAATCATGGTGGTTACTTATAAATAGACCAGATTAATGTGCACCACAATCAACTAACCCTCACACTGTAAAGCAGCATCAAGAAATAAAGTGAATGTAGTTTTGTTTATCACTTTGTCCCAGCAGACTCAGCTTTTGTGTCACTAATGACACTTACCACCATTATCATGCTGTTAATTACTTCAGAAGCTGCTTGAGAATTTGAAGCATATAAGAGCATTTAAATACAGAGACACAAAGCTGTCATTGTTCACATGCTAGGGTTAGACTCCAACAGGTTTAGACATACTTAATGGTCAGAAAAATTACAAATACATTGAACTGACTTGAGCTGTCCTGCATCTGGAAGGGCACTGAGACCAAGGCACCATTCTATGGTACAGACCAGACTGACCAGTTCAACCTTCTGATATCCAAACTGCAAGATGACATAGTCCAGATTATAAACAATGTTCTGCTTTATCATAGTTGCTTCATACACAAGACTGATAAAAGGATAGCTTACCCTTTCAACACCACAGGAGATACAATACAGGAAGAAATAAATGTTTTAAGGAAGGACAGTGGGGACATAATTTAGAGGAAGAAAATCCACTCACCTGCCATTTTTTTTGATGTAGGTTACTAAATAACCATGGTCTTCCCAATTATGAACAGTTTCTGTCATTCCCTGCTCCTGAAAAATGGGCTGTAGAGCTTTAAGAACGGCATTACAATCAGCTGTAAGATTAAGAAAGAAAAAATTATCAGTGAGGATTTTCCACTCAAGTTGGTTCAGCCTTTTTTAGAGGCTGAGAAGTTTTTCCTGGCAGCCTGGATTAATTTTTCTTTAAGTATCATTTGAACAACCACCATGTATCTTCTCCCCAACCTCATGCCCCCAGAGATATTTCTCACTGCATGGGTATCCTATCAATTTTCTTTTAAATCAGTTTTCACACCTGAGCAAAAATGGCTACCTGCTATGGATGTAATGAGAGTATTTTTATTACTGCTACTATTGGTCATCTACTGTATCACAATCCACACTAGTCTTCACTCACATAATTACTTCCAAAATCACTTAACACACAAACAGCAATCCCAGAAAGAAACCATAGCAGTGACAAGAAACTTCAAAAAAGCATTAAATTGTAGTACTAGGAAACCACAAAGGCATTGAAGACTAACCTATCCACTCCACCCCTACATAAACATCCTTTTTTCCAACATCCCGGTCAGAGCAAGTCCCCAGCTGAAATCTTCAGGATGCTATGGAAAAGACCTAGCAGAGCACACAAAAACTCAATTGAAGTTAGTCTAGCACAATTATCTTCAAAAGCAAGATGATGATTTGTCCATAAAGGTATTTCTTCAGTCAGAATACGCTGAGTTCAGGATCCTCAAGTTTGCTGTACAGTTTTGTGGGTTTTTGTTACCCACAACATAATTTTAATGAACAGTTTTAGCTTCTCCAAACAAGTGCCTCAAAAACAAGTTGCTAGTTTTGCCCATTTATTTTGGGATTGACAAGGTGAATTACTGGAGGATACTCCTAAAGCTGCACTTAGCACAACAGAAACAAAACTGGAAAGACTATCATCCCAGTGTCAGTGAGGAGACCTAACAAAACGTTAATCTACAGACTGTCCTAATAAGGCAAATACCATCATTTCTACTTTACAAAACACAGAACTAAGCCGCTATGGTCATGCACTATGTCAACAATGTAACCAAGATTTAGAGGAGCTCTACTAGAGAAATCACCTGGCACAGCCACATTAGGGAGGCACAGCTTACAACCAAACACTTCAGCACAGATACATTCCTCCCCATCATGACTTTAATAAAGAGGTATTCCCAAGGTAATTTTGTTTTGCCTCCTGCTCCCAAAATACATATACATTGGAAACCAGTAAAGGAAGCCTGCAGACATAATCAGCAATAGTGTCCAGGATAAAACAGTTGTACAAGCTATAGAGAGCTGAAAAAAAATCTATACCAAATAAATCAAAGTTGAGCTCATCTATCATCTCTATGCAACTCCACAGTAGGCTAAGCTAAAAATCTGATTACTTGAAACTTATGTTTGCCCATCTATAAACCCTGGACTGAATTACCCCTGAATGTTTTAACCAGTCAGACTGAAATGACTGATAGTGTTTACTTTTCTTCAAACACAAAGTCAAAAGTAAGCCAATTCCCCAAAACCAAGGATATTTATTAAAAGTTGAAAGGCTTTGCTTATTGCTTATACTATCTGATCTTGACACATGTTTTGAGATACATTTATTTTTCACACTCTATGTCTTAATCATTAACTCTGTGTTGCAAACTAAAGGAAAGTAAACCAACAAAACTAAGTTGTTAGATCACAGTGAATTATTTAACTGCTGGATCTTCCTTAGTCAGTAGCACCACTGATAAAACACCACAGCTCACTACCACCATGAAACTTCTTCCTTCCCCCACCTTCCTGTAGAAATCTGCATCATCTGTACCAGTAAGATTTTAGGCTTCCTATCCAGTGTCAGGCTCTCCCATGGCACAGGCAGTAATTAAGGCTCAGAGTACACAGCTTGTCTGCCCAGTAACCATGGTTACAGTAACAATAAGTGGGCCAGCAATCAAACCAACATGTTTTTCAGACATCAAAAGAATAGATAACTGGGGCCATAACTACAAGCCACTGCTCTTAAAGTAGTTCTGGTTCTAGTCTCTGCAGCCTTGCACTGGGAAGAGAACTTTGCAATGCTCGCTTTAAACTTGCAGCTTCTGGGAGGCATCAGCAGTTTTTTTGGAAAAAGTAGCAGCTGCTGCTCCAAGGCCAGTAGATTCACAAAGAATCTGTCACTTCAGACACGTGGCCCCCACTTCTCCAGTAGCATTTGCTTCCTCTTGCCCAACTCCTTTACCTTCTCCATCTCTTTCAAAACAAATGCCCATTTCCATCCTTTACTTCTAAAGTCACCACCACAAAAACATTAAAGAACTTTGTTTACAAATGCATGCTATACCCTCCCAGGGCCAAGAGTAAAATGATATGAAACCCAAGTTGAACTAGTGCCCAACTAACCCCCAAACCACTTCACTTCTACAGCTCCTGCAAGACAGTAGCAAGATGGTGAACAGACTGAAAGAACTGAAGTGCTCATACCATATTTAGCCTGTTTTCAACAGCTTCAAGGAATCCCGCTAGGTGCGTCTTGGCAGACACTGCAGGACAAATCATCACTGATACTCTTCTGCTCCATGAACATTCCAACCCCTCATATACTGCTCATCACTCAGCAGTAGAGTTCCTTGCTAAGAACCTAGGCACAAACTTGATTAAGCTCTTCCTATTATGCTATTAACTTTAGGAAGTTAAAACGACAAGATGCTCTTTCATCAGGTATCCTTTTAGTTATACCACACAAGATTTGCCTTGGAGGGTTAATTAATTTTCTGAAGTTGGAGATCCCTTTATAAAATGTTTGAGGCATAAGTGGTTTCTTGAAGGCATCAAGAAGTTTCAGCAATCTCAGAATTTCTCACCCAAATCCACTTGTCACCACCTCACTCCAAACTCAGATATGCTTTATCAAGCATTGATAAGCAAAAAAGGACAATGGTGATTAGAATGATAGGAACACCTTTGAATCTACATCTAAAGACTTATTCATGTAGTCACTGCATTTTTTTTTATTATTCAGGAACAAAAGAAACAAACTCTGGATATCAGGCATAAAATACTGGTTTAGGCATTTGATAACTATGTGGCAGAAGAAATGAAAAATGTCCACAGTTTCAACTCTAGAGAACAGGAACATAACCCACTATGTACAGAATTTGAGATATATGTATTTCTCAGGAGAATTAATGCCCAGTTTGGCCAGAAAGTTTTTGAACCCCTGCACATTTGAAGAAAAGACTTGCAGCAGTTGCAGATGATCCTCTGAAATTTGAGCAGCAAAGCAGTCAGTACTTGACAGTAATCTGTGAACATGAGAGCAAAGTCCAGAGTCACCATAAGCATCAAGTCCGGCCTCATGCATAACACTGGCTTGTTCCACCCACACACTTGAGTTCAGTGTTGGAGTGATCTGTTATTGAGTCAAACCAGAATATTTTTAGAGCTAGTCTAAGACTTCTTCATGCCCTATGGTTAACAAAATCTTAGTAAGCTATAGGAACAGATTAGTTCTCATTTGAAAATATTCACCCCATCTTCAACTTCATATTTTTCTGACCCTGATTTTAGATAATTTCTTCTAACAAGTGAGAATATAGCATAACTAAAACAATAGAACGTATCAAAGCACTTATATATGATTCTGCATCTGATGCATTTTTCCCTGGGTAGCTAAATATTCAATAGATAAAGGTGAAGGAAACTAATCAAATTAAGTGCTTCATTAAGAACACATTAAAGAGTTAGCACACCTTAGGAATCAAGATGCAGAATATGCTAATAGCAAACAGAAACCTGAACTGCTGGCATATTGTTTCAACTCAGAGCTGCTTAAATTATTTCAACAATTTTCAACAATAAATCCCTGTGTTTTGCAAGTCTCATATCCTTGCACAGAGGCACTCTACCTATCAACCCAAATTTTTCAAAAGTCTTTCAGGAAGAGGAAATACAGAGGCAGGGTGGGAGTGTACCACATACAGGTGATGAAGAGAATACATTCGAAAGAAGAGATTCCTTTCTAGCAGCTGAGGGGCAGGGGCAGTTCAAGAAGAGCAGCAGGAGGGGATGCAGCACACCTGGCTGCTCTGGCACTGAGCCCACCACAGTCAAACTGCTGGCCCCCTTCACCACCACCTACTGGAAATGGTGTCCTCAGGCTCACAGGTGTACAAGGGATCTCTCATTCACAGACTAATCCAAGGCATTTTTCAAATGCCAATATTCTATGTCAATCTCAATTCTGCAATATTTTCATTGTTAAGAGGTGTGCTGTAGAAATGCTTAGTGAGCAAATTGTTCATAAATTTTCAAATACAGAGCCAAGGAGAAGCTTCAGGCTCCCATGTATTTTCCATGTCCTAGATTTCCTTTAGCACCAGAGAAAATAGAAATAATTTTTTAAAAAAAACAAAAGTGTTAGAAGTCACAACAGTTTATGGAAAGTCAACAGCTGCCTCCTCCTCCTAGGTCCCCCCTCCATTGTACATGCGAGGATAGAGCAGTATATAATAATTTGCAGATAACTTGTTATCACTTAGTCATCAACTCCTGCATTGCAATCTTTTTCTTAAAACTTGAAAACTTAAGAACTGTACTTTTGTCATAGTTAAATGCATCTGCCTGCAGAAAATGAGTGAGCAGAGCACAATGGTGTTTGGAACAGACTATCTACAGAAGTTTCCACAGCAATATCCCAGGCTCAACTAAAGTCAGAATGCCAACAGTTGCCTAAACTGGGCCTTGTCCTCCAACATCAAAACACCACACCTCACAAGAATGAAAGTACCCCCTCCAAGCACACTCCCAGGCCCCTGCTTTCATTACTGCCCAGAACAAAGCAGGTAGCTTTTTCCTGACATGTTAACAGATGCAAATAAAAATCACCTGGCATTAGCAACATATACCTGCTGGGTATTCAGTTCTAAAGTCTCCCATCAGAACCCACACAAAGAAAAATCCTTTGTTTTGTCCTTGCCAGCTCTGCAAAAGCACAAAACAGCAGGAAGCAGAAAATGATAGTAAAATTATGCCTTTCAATCAATATGCACCCGTGAGGATCATCCTGATGTTGACTTAGACACAGAAGTCAACCAAGCATCTATGGCATGAGGCTTAAGGGGGCAGCAGGTGGGAGTAGTCATCTACTAATTCACTCATAAGAAAGCAAATCATCAAGTTTCCTAGTGCATTTAGTCTATTTATGTGTTACACAAGGTAAGAGTAGAAGGCTGCTTTTTCCAAAAGTTTCCATAGAACACCTCCCACACTCCAACTTTTAAGATTTCCAGCTACATAGTGAATCCAGCTACAAATCCAGCTACACTGTGTCACATCAGCAAGTGTATGAACTCACTGGCACATCCATGCAATCACCACAGCCAATGGGAGTCACTCCGTGCATCCAAGTGTCCTTTAGCAAACTGTGGGTAAAACAATCATGAACCAAAAAGAGCTCTCAAAGTATTAAAGACACCCAGCTACAAACAGGAGAATTCAACCCCCTCTCCTCCCCTGCACTACCACCACCTTTGCATTAGCTCCCTAATCACCTTCAAGGGAGAATTGTACAGAAGATCTCAGATTTTCAGCAAAAATGGTCTATGAGGTCCATCCACTTCCATGATGGAATAAATATATTTAAAAGAAGTTACTCCTTCACCCTTTCTCTACTTGATTAGTTGTATTAAGGCTATCAAAAATCCAATTTACTGTACACAAAACCAAAACTGATCTTGTTTAATGAATAACCCATGCTGTTTTGTGAATCTAAAATTCCTGAAGTTTTCTGTAAACTCAGCCTCAATAACAATACATTCCAGATTCAGTGAGGTTTAGGCCTTGCTGTTGCTCCTTAAAGCAAAAAATTCTAGTTACTGGACTACAATATTAAAAGCTTCTATTATCAAATTGCAGAATAATGGTACCATCATAACTCCAAGTACCATGAACAAGCACAGAAACAGAGCAAGACTAATTTGAAAGTGTTACACACAACAGCCATAACTAACTACAAAGTCAACTTTGTGAGGTGCCTTATCATTTGAAATCCATTGCATAAAAAAGTAGGTTTGGCTCCAAATCCTAGAAGTAATGTAGCAAAATTCTTACATTGGTAGAAATATTCCATTTCCATCTAGTCTTTTAGACAAGACCTTCTTTCTGAAAAGGTTAAATGATGAGCTTCTGCTACAAGGATAGGTAATGAAGTTACAAGAACCATTTCAGTACTTTCCATCACAAAACACCACAATTTGGAGTTTAAGTAATCTGGGAGAGCAGAACATAAGGTTTACTAGACTATACCACAGCATCCCCAATCTTTAACTGTATCCCACGAATTTGCAATCAAACACATTTAAATGAAGATCTAAAGATGGCTAAGAAGGTTGGGTAGTTTTATTCCTCATCATGTAGCATCTCTGGTACAAATGCTTTCTTAGAGACAAGAATCCTTGTATCAAGGAGCTTTTATTACTCTAACATCACCTCTGCTGTTTAAACTTGAAGCAGAAGCTGGGCACCTTTACTAGAAAGGAAAGAAAGTATATACGTTTTTTGTCATTCTCTGCGGAAATGCCACATGCCTAGCAGCCATGGTCATTCTACATCTATTCTATGGTGTAAAATAATAACCATGCCGTTCAGCGCTACTGAAACGCAGCACACACAAGCAGCAAAGGTAGAGGGTACAGCACAGAGCAGACCAGAGAAAAGGGGCAGAACGAAGAAACGAAAAAACAGATTGTGAAAGCTCCATAAAACACTTTTCTGTTTTGCCCTCCTCTTCACATGAGCCAAACTGAAAAGTAAAGCATCAAAATAAAAGTATGTGTTCATGCTTTCATATAAAGCTGGTCACTAAGTCAATGTGTTACTTAAATAATTTTGCTGTTTGCATAAAATACAAGCACATTGCACATGAAGTTAGGTAGGCTAACAAAACCTTTTCAGCACAAATGAACACCTGTCACTGCAATATACACGTTGAAAGAACCAGAAGAAAGTACTTGCTACTAATTCAGAGCTCATTCACACTCTGAAGACCAATTTAACATTAGTTGTGAATATGAAAGCACTTATTAATAAATTTTATAACCAGAGACCATTTCCCCCATCAACTCACAGACTGACTTCCCTGTTAACACATTGCTCACTTCTGGGGGGGGAACAAAAAAAAAAAAAACCAAAAAAAACCCCAGAGCCTTCCTAAAGGCATTTTGCATTTTAAGGTCACTCAGGATGGATAAATCCTACTGACCAGCTGAGGAGTCTGAGGGATTGTTAACACCTACTGCCACACACTTGTGTGCAGATTATTTTATTAAGTCATGGACACTGACCTAAAGAAGGCTTCAAACAGATCACTTAAGTGAAGCAGCCCAGCTTTGATATTCAACTTTTACTACTAGTAGTGGGAAATACATTTACCAGTCTCCAGAACTCTGCCACACGGAATTTGTAGCCACACATTGGACAAAGCACACTGGCCAGAAATCATGACAACAGGTACACAGAGCCCCTCCATTATACCATGGTCCTGCAGAGATACCAGCACCAGCCAAGATGCATCCTTCACAGAAGTCTCTCTGAAAATCTGTACTAGTACAAACAGATAAGCAGAGGCAGTGACCACCAGAAGATGTGAATTACTACCATAATTAATAAAATACCCAGAGAAAGGAAAATAAACCCTTCACTGTAACAGTGTCTGACTACAGCAGAGCCAGTGAAGTCAAGGTAAAAAAAACTTCCAACACGTCTGAAACTGAAATTACCTGAAAGAATGAAGACAAAGGATCACCTTCCAGAAACTGTCTTTATTTTATTCACAGAAGTATTTGATTATCATCTTACATAACTGAGGAATTACTTGAGAAATCAAGCACTGCAAGCACACTTCTGGCTTGATTACTGAACAAATACAGGGTCCCTCTGCTTGTGGATTTATCGACATCTGAAGGCTCACTCCCAATGATTCCTGCAGCACAATGTATTATGGGAAACTAAAAAGAACACACCACAGGGACCTGTGAAAGAGATTTTCCCTTGTTAGCTTCCAGCAAAATTTTACAAGACCCTTATTGCTGCTGGGAGCACATTACAGACCACATTTTCAATTGCTATTAGAGTCTCCCTCATTCGCTCTGACATCTACACATCATTTCTTTCTGTATTTTTGATAAAATATATGCTTTAAAAGTAGCTTTCCTATACCTAGGATCTAATTGCAGCTAGTTATGATATGGCATCCTACTACAGTTGACAACTTTTTAAATGCCCATCTTCTGGAAATGTGCACAATAGATCACATAAACTAATTCGCTGGTAACCCTGAAAAAACCCAAAACAACTTAGGCCTCCACTTGAGTCTTAATATCAACAAAGGTGGTTTCAATGCCTCAACAAACTTCAGTTGTATGTTGCTGGGAGACAAATTAAGTCCATCAACTGGCATACAAAGACTGTTCATATTTTAAACCTTAGCACCTGTTGAAATCCTTGTAGCCCTTCCACAAAAAAGCCTGTAGAAGAGAAAACACACTTGGTAACAGAACTTCAGCATGTACAAATAATATCAGCTCTCCTGGTCACTTGCATCTTTCAAGCCACTTTTATCACCTACTACCTGACCATCTTCTAGAAAGATATTAAGCAAAGTCATTAATACTTGTCCTATATACTTTCCTCTCCTTTCAAGGAATTTGATATTTAAAGGGCATGGTCAGAGAAATGTATCTGAAATAGAAAATACTGATGCCTCAAAAGCAGTCTTCATTTCCTGCAGGAATTTGCTCTACAGCCTCAAACCATTCCCTCATGAAAAACATCACCCACATTGTTAACCTCCACCTTTGCAGGTGACAGCTCCTTCATGTCTGAACAAGCAGCCATTGAGAACTTGACATCATGCTGGAGAATCAGATAATTGTATTTTCAGAGGTCCAGTCATACAGCATTTTAATCTTCAAAACTAGAAACCAATAAAAGCAGAGAATGAGTTCATAGCAGTCCTTACTGCTAAAAATGGAAAGCTATTAATTCCTGTATTAACACCTCCTGACAAGCCCCATTTGTGCTCTGACACTCAGCAGGCCAGTTCTTGGTCCAGGCCTGTCGGAACTAGAACATGGAGACCTGCAGGGCTCAGCTCACAACAGCCCAGACAAAAGCACAGCCTGAGCCCACACCACTCATGGAGGCTGCTAAGGAAACACAACCAAAACAGACTCATTCCTGAACTGAGGCTGCAAACACACCTTTAGCCAAAGTTGATAACACAGCAGCAAGCTCCAGAGACATTTGAGCCTTGTTTAATCCTTATTTACATGGTCTTCACATACAGATCATAGCTAAGGAGTCAGCAAATTTTGTCCACATACCATAAATCAATAAGGTAAAGAGACAAGCCTATCATCTGCATGTTATCACTGCAATCAGATGTTTCAGCACTTCAGACAATCCAACACTTGACAGGACCAGTCAAATTTAGCTACAAGGATCAGAGGTGCCATTCCCTCACAAGAAGTTCAAATATACTTAATGTGTTTTTACAGCTAACTGCAGCCAGCTCCAGCCACAAAAGCAGAATCTGTCTCATAAGAAAAACAAAGTCCTAGCATCTCTAGTGCATAGGGCAGCAAAAGCACCCACCAGAGAACATAAAATTAAAAATACCTCTCTACATACATAAGTGCTCACAGGTTTTACTCATGAGTTTAATTTATAGTCTTAGGCTTAAACTAATAATGAACTTGACAGTTTCTTGCTCCTTCATACACAAGATTGACTTACTTGAGAAAGAAACCACAAGTTTTCAAGAAAAATTTCAAGTTTTCAATGCTAGTCATCTCTTCCTGAATTCTCTGCTATTTCCACACTTAGTATGGGATAGACAAGGATTCAACATCTAGAACTGCTGATTATCTGCTAAATAAGCCAAACCACCACCAGTTCCAAATTGTCTTTACTGCAGCAAGACACAGCTCAAAACCTGCAAGCAACTGAACTCATGCAGCATTTCCCCAGGTAGAAATTTAGGCAGAGATTTCAGAGATGGCAGCAAGAAAGAGCCAATACAGCAACCTCCCCTCAGCACCGAGTTCTCTTAAACATTCCTTCCTGGGAGGCTGTCCCTTCAGAAAGGGATTTTCTTATTAGTTCGTAAAGTAAGGAAACTCAATGAGGCTTCAAAGAGCTGCAAAACTCAAAACCTTGTCAAATCTTCCCTCCCTTCAAAAGTTTAGGCCAGCAGAGACAAAAATAAGCACACAAAACTGTGGTACTGCTCTATGAAGAGCATTAAGGCTTCCAATCAAAACAAAGACAAGAATGAAAGCATTATTTTAACTGCATGCAGTTCAAAAATTTAACAATTTGACAGCCCAAGTAAAAACTTAAATACTGAAAGAATATTTAGTAGAGTAACTCAGAACATCTGAGTAGATGGTTTTGCTCCCTCCATGGTGTCAGAATTGAGCAGTGGATCCAACCCTGCAGACAGGAACAAAGCTACTGACAGAGTATGCTCAGCCCATAGAAAGTTATTCCCTTCTTTCTATCTCCATGAAAACATCAATGTGAGGAAAACCAGATCATGTGCACGTGCGCACACACATGCTCACTTACCACGTTCTTAAAAATTTAAGCATTGCCTTACCTGCACTCACAACAACCCCAGCATTCCCAGAGAGTATAATTCATCCAAGAGTTTCCTAAGCTGTTCTAGTAAATGTGCCAGCTCAGGAAATCACTGCTCTCCTCACCAGCTCAATCACCTGGCCCTGGGGATTATGAACATAACTGTTTGTGGCACTGTACCATGAACTGTATATAATCCCCCCAGCAATAATCCCAAACAGTAAACCTGGAGACAATTAAAACTGATTTCCAACTAATCTGCCTTTCAAAGCAACTTTCTGAAGCAAATAGAAGAGCCCAAATCTCACAAGAGTCTCCATATTATCTCCCCTCCCACCCTTGGAGAAACCTGAAGAACTCTAATTAGTTCAATACTCAACAACCAAGAAAACTAAGCTTATATAACTCATTCATGCACGGATGGAAACACTCCCATGTGCAAGCAGATTTACAACATGGTAAATCTAAAATCAATTCTGTACAGGTATAAGACATCAAATATCTATACACTTTCATAATAAAGTCCTCTAAATAACTTGAGGAGTCTCCAATTCATCGCTTCTGACTAACAAAAAGACACAACTAAAGCTTCCTATGGCCCAGTTAAGGAAGGCCAGTGACCTGTATCCATTTTCATAAACATTAAAGTAGTCCTCTTGTCTTTTAGGATAGGGAGCACTATGTTGTTTGGATGCTAAAGTTGTCTGTTTACCTCCAGAGTCACAGATAAACAAAATACTTCTGCTTAAAGGGCTGAGCTCTACAGCTGCTAATTTAACCAGCTCTTGAGAAGACCATCACTGAAAGTCAGGCTATGCTACCCAGCTATCAAAGATTCAACCCTGCTTATATTTAATGGACTATTATGATTTCTAGAAAACTGAGATGCCTAATTAGAGGAGCTAGTTATAAGGACAGGGAAAAGGGCCTTTTCTCTTTTGACTAATATATAGATTTTTGTAGTACATGAAAAAATTCATTGAAAAGTTTGAAAAAAACCTGGCAGCTTTCAGCAGAAATACATGGCTTCATTCATCTCAAGCAACCCCATTCCCAAGGCAGTACTGTGTTCCCCCATCTCAAACAAAAACAAGAGAACCTGTTTGCTCTAACTGCCCAGACCCACGTTTTTATTGACATTGCTGGCATTTCCAACAACCTTATGGAAGTGATGATAGCAAATACCAAGAATCGGCTATGTGACAGTTATCATTCTCAAGATCCTTGCTGAATACATTTGAGCCCTGAAGAATGTACATAACAAGCACCACAGTCCAATAGCCCAAGACAACTGGACTGCCTGAAGAAACCAGGGCTGTTATTGAAAGGGTTTGTCACATTCCAAGTAAGTCGCCAGTGAGAACAACCCACCACAATCTACACCACTCTGCAGGACAAAC
>VZTX01018402.1:6439-204103 GCA_013400915.1 Pardalotus punctatus
AGAGAAAAGAGAAAAGAGAAAAGAGAAAAGAGAAAAGAGAAAACCATGCATAGCATGCATAATATTACATATGGTGAAATGTACTAAGTCAGGGACAGCAATAATCAGAGGAGAGGAGGCAAGAATTTGCTCTGAAGGCAAGTTTTACTATAATTGCCTGCTTCAGGACTACTGAGTCCTAAGCACTTCTTCAGCTTAATCTCTATAAAATAAGTATGGCCTGCTGAATACTGTATTTTTGGGAAAAAAAAAGTCTTGACAAAAATTAAAATTTAGAGTAATAGCACATATTTGCATACAGCATAAGTGGAAAAATCATGAGCAAATAGCAACTGAGTTCTGATGTGACCTGATCTAAAAAATCCAGAAGAAATAATTCCTCCCGTCCCTCTATAAATCTCAGCAGTGCTGCTGGACACGTTAATAAAGCATTATACCATGCTAAAAGCAGAGGATCAGTTCTACCCCAGCCAACCACCTAAAAGCTTTTTTAGGGGGGAAACAGCCCTTTCCCCCCACCCTTATATCCACATAGACTCACACAAACAATTATAACGCAATTAAGTACTTCTTTGTAGATATTTCACGTTCATAGCTAAAGTCTTTGCAGCTTAGAGTAGAAAGCCATCCCATACCTACAGCTTCAGCCTTCTTAAAGGTATGAGTAATACAAGACAATCTGAGATACAGCCATTCAGGATAAATTCTCTTTTGGAAAAGATGAAAAATTCATTCTCTCCCCAGAGCCGAGCTGAAGCAGTCAGGAGTATTCATGTCTTTTTGCTATCAACTCAATTAAGCACGCAATAAGGATTGCTGGGTAAAATGTAGCATGTATTTGCATGCATGTAAAATGCAGACTCAAGGAGTCTTAAAATGCCCTTATAAATACAGCAAAAATAGACCAATAAAATATTTTGTAATGACTATTTATGTTTGTATAACAACTCATTATTTCAATTCTCTGCATCAGGGATTTCTTGTTTCTTTCCTTTACCCCTTAAATAAATCTAAATAAATTATACATTTAAAAACAGGCTATGCATCTATAACAACAGAAACAAATTTCATTTAACATCCAGCTGTCAAAGCCAGCCCTTCTGTCACTCTTTATTCAAGTCTGTTCTACATAATTCATGTCATCTTAATTATTTCCTTCTCTTTCTGGGTAGGATAGCACTTAAGGATGAGCCACTTACAGCACAGTCATTTCCTTTGGAGATGATACGACTGCGTGCCATGATCACTCACCAAAAAAAAAAAAGTACACTGATGTTTTGAGGTCTCCAGGTGGGGAATTATGTATATGCAGATGCTATCATGATGGGACCTCACCTGATCTACATCCTACAGCAATAAAAATAGCAGTATATATGCATAATACTGTGTTTTAACACAGACATACGGTGCTATTAATAGCCTCCCTTTTTGCTCCTTTAACTCCTGTATCAACAGATGCTGGCAGAATTCATGGGAAGCAGAGGAAGACAGAAGAGAGCATTAGCTCAAACCAGACTGGTATCTTTTTTCTCATTTTTTTTCTTTTTTTCATTAAGTCCCCAAAATTAAAAATTATTAAATCTCAGCCAAGGTCCTTCCTCTCCTCCACCACTCTGTGCCAAAAGTCAATTAACAAGATTTACAAACAGACCTTTAATCACAAATACACTAAAATATGTCTAAAGCAGTACAGGCATCACTCTAGAAATATCCTATCCCATTTGCACAGAATAAATAATTAAATTGTTTTAAGCGGTCTAATCTATTAATGCCTGAGAAGCCTTAATTTTGGCTACTAAATGTCAAGAAGCTACATTTGTCAATTCCATATAGTTAATAGCCATAAATCAACTTCCTCACTCTACATGACTAATGAATTTACTACATGACAGAGAAAGCCAATTCCTCAAATCAAGATTTCACTATCAAACATTCCTCTTTCTCCCTACTGCCCAGCACGTTCCTATTCCTTCTCCACCCTTTCTGTGGCCTCCTGAAAGCTGCAGCAGGGGACTTACAAAAGTGATAGCCTGGGTCCTGCTAACATTTGCTTGCAAAGATGACCACCGTGATTCAGGAAATGTTCTCAGTTGAACTGAGCTACTCAATCTCACCAGTGCTTTGCATTACCTCAGACCCTCCAGAATCAGGATCTTCATGCTCCAAAACACCATTAGAAACATTATTGACCACACCCAGGCCCCAGACAAATCTGGCTTTGCTTCCTGTGTATGCAGTCCTGTACTTTTCACCCTGCTCTGCTGCTCACATTGCTTTGCACACCATCTCAAGTTATTCAGAGTCTCAGCAAAGCATGATCGCCTACTCAAAGGTAACCTGAAATGGCAGCAGAAGTCTCCACACTCAGGGATGTTGCCATCTCAGAGCACAGCTCAAGGCCAGGAATACAAACATGGATTGATCTGCCAAGGCTGGCAGAGCCACATGCACAGGCCAGCGAAAGTCAGGGGACTCACCCCATTAGGAGCTGGGAAGACTGAAGGGGCTGAACACAGTCACAGAACAAAAGCACTGTAAAATATTAACTTAATTCCAAACCGGCTGACTGTGCAACATCAAAGAAATCCCAGCTACGTGACGTTCCCCAGCAAAATACACGTTGCCTCTTCCTTGCCAAAAGGGAACAAGCAGAGAGCTGTTACCCACCCACCTGCTTCCCATATAATGCTGTAGGAAGACACTGCAAACAGGAACTGCCCTCCCTGGGGCTGCTATCCCCATGGAAAGCACTTGCTGGTGCAGCCACACACAGGCTGTCTGGAACACAGCAGATCCTGAGCACCTGCAAGTCAGGGCACTCCAACTTCAGCTGGGAAAGTGAGGCTAAGCTAGGGCAGTACAGGACCTACACCTCCACACAGTCTAATAAGAGTTCCTGTAACCATACCTAAAAAAAAAAAAAAAAAGACATAAGGACTACTTAGAAACAAGCAACAACAGCACAGTTTTCACAGAGAAAACATAGTGATCACCTGGGAGCAAAAAGACGTTGAGAAGTTCCTAGGAAAAAAGAAAAAAATCCATCAGAAAGTAAAGCCAGGTGAAAATAGGAAGTATTAAAGCAAGAGTTACAGCTTTCTCCGATGACTAATAATGAGATGATAATCAGATGATAATCAAATGAAAAGCTTGGGTAAGAAGGAAATATTTAAGTAGTAGGAAGTCAAAAGCTAAATTCTTGGGCATGTTATGAAGCCAGCTCCCTTGGAGCCCATTTGCCTACTGTGCTCTCACACACTGTGGGCAAAAGTGGGATATACAGTCACAGTGTGAGTTCATTGATTAACAGTCATAAAAGTTTGGAGGTGCCAAGCCGACAGTCATGATACCTGTGTGGGATATTAAGACAGCAATTTTCAGTATTATACGTGGTATAGAAGCATGAGCTTAACAGATTTCCAGGGCAGTGCAACTTTCTTGCTTTCTTTGCAGTTTTGAAGAAAACCAAATGGCCAACATCTATATCATAATACAATTTGGATTTGCCAGTATGCTGCAATACCTTTGGGACCTTCTGGATGTTTCTACTGGTATCAGCACTGAAGAGATCATGTATTGCTTCTGCTTCCTTCTTGATATTAAATCAGTTCTCTTTGTGCACGTGCAAGGCAAGAATTGTGCAGTTTTCTCTTTAAAAAAAGCTGTCATTTGCTATTTTTCTGTGCACATGTTGCTGTACTTTCTCATATGTACATCCCCCTCTACATATATGCAGTTACTCTCGATGTATATACAAACATGCCAAATGTTGCACATTAAAGAAATGCATATATTTAAAACATCATACTGTATCCTGTCTATTTTGCCAATAACCATCTGGGAAAGGGAAGGAAGCACAGAAGAAATACTTCATGTAACCAAACTAGATTTTGTACACTTCTGCAAAAAGAAAATATTCTGGCTACTCTTTCTTTTGCAAGTTAACCATTACTGCAATAGCTTCACCCAGATAAAGACAATTAAGCTGCACCATATGGCAACCAACTTCAGCAGGCCACCACCTTGCTTTTCAGTGTGTTTTTAAATGCCACAGAAGACAGGACAGGTATGTTTTTATCACATTTACAAAAGATATACCCCTGCAAATCTCAGTACCTCAAATTCTTTTATTTTCCTGTGTGGTCAACACATTTTTATATGATTTTGTTCTAGTTAAGCCATCCCACAGACCACCAACAACTGATGATGGCTCCTCTCACATCACAGGGATTTCAAAATTACCCAGTGTTTACTTCAGGGCCTCATACTCACAGCTAAGCCCTTCAGCCATTCCTGTAGCCAATGCTAAGCACGACTTTAAATTAGCACCACAGGCACTGCAGCTTTGTTTCTCTTCTTGCTGAGCAACACTGGACTGTGACCAATCTGTCCTATAGATTTCCTCCTTCCTGCAAGACCCTTAATAAAATTTGTGATATTCAAAAAGTGATATGCTCTTGATTTCACATTCCTCTTTCACAGCTGCATTACTCCTGCTGAAACAGTAGAATGAAATTATGCATGGAAACTCTGCTGAGAATTTTCCTCTTCATGGAAGAAGAAAAAATGCTTAACATGCTCAGAATTCAAATCAGAACCAGAAGGGCCCCAACTCCATATACATGTTATCGATATCGTACACATTTGGAAATCGCAGAGTATTTGCCAAACTTGAGGGTGTCCCCCTGGGAGGAAGGGGATTAATATGTAACCTTGGGTTAAAAGAGGTTACACAATCAGGATTTCCCGTACCAACACAGAGGAAATTAAATTCATGGTGGAGATAGTCTGCTGCTGAAATGCAAGGAAACACTGGAAGAAACTAACATGATTAAAAAACATGAATTAATTATTTTATGCAGAAGAGCCCCAAAACACAGATTTGGCAGGTATACTCCTCAAACTCACTTATTTATTCATTCATTTTAGTGGCCCCGCTCTACTTTGTGAATTATTCTCCATTAATTCAAGCAGTCATGTAAGAGGGTTCCAATATATTTTAATACACATTCTGGAGTCTCAAAAATAAAAAATTTTGAACCATGTATCTATTTCCATGTGTGCATATCTGTGTACATCTCCAAAGATGACAGCTGAAAAAGGGAATATTGGTTTTTAATCTCTTAATTATGCTTTTTTCCCCCTCCCTTCTTAGTGCATTAATTTGGCAGCTAAAGGTTTCTGCTCTCAGCAAAGGCTGAGACAACAAAGCCTCTCGGAGCCCTGATTTTTGGCACCACCTCACTCCTACTTTATGCTTGAGGCTACTTCCCCTCTGACTGATTCTTAATTTGAATAAGCTTTCACTGAAGACTGTATCAGAACTGCAGCAAGTTAATCTTATTAAACCATACGAGTTTAAAAACTCATAGCTTGATGTCAGGCAGGCTGTTTCCAAATTGGTATACTTAAGATCCAAATTAGATCATGAGCAAAATATTAAAAGGCACTAGAGCCATTTAAGAGTGAACTTCCATTTTGAAAAGAAGTTTCTGGACATTGAAACCTCAGGACTCATGCCAGTTCAGTGGGAGTCAGGCTCCTGGCTGCAATGGGTGCTTTTAAGTGCTTTTAAACCTTTACAATTTAAGCTACAGAGAAAGGAATAAAGGAATTTATTTCATCTATTCTCAATACTAGCACAAATACATGGGTCATTCTGAAGGACACTTTATGTATAGGAGGCTTCTACTCCAAACCAAAGTTTCCTGATAAAAAACATCTTTGGGGCACACTGTGTCAGCTGGCGTTGAATCTGTTAGCTGACGCAACAAAGTGCCTTTTAAGCACTATAAAATAAAACCTCCATCCTCTTTCTCTCCCTTTATTTTATAGAGGGCTTTTGGTTTTTAAATAATTGTCAAATGTTTACAACTTCAGTTTCCCTTCAGCCACCTCTGGAGACAAGAAGACTTCCCGCCACAATCAATAGGCATGGGGGAAGTAGTGATTACGGTACAATCCGGGATGCTTGGCTCACCAACCCATGTGGTTTGCAGCAAAGTAGGTGGTGGGTGACTTGCCCTTAGGTCTCCTTGATTCCAGTGATTTGGTGAGATGAACTGCTGGGTGCTTTTACCTCCTGGACACCAGCCAGGCCACAAAAATGACAAGAGACCTCTCTCTCTCTCTCTCTCTGCAGTAATCTCCTGGAAAGCTTCTACCTCCATGCCAACTTCAGACAGCTCTTGTCACACACACGGCTACACAGGCACCAAAGTGTTCTCTGGATTGCAGCCCACCACAACAGGCATTACCCTGCATTGTTTGGTACCTGGCTTTAACTTTCTACATCTAGCTCCAAGTGCAGCTAATCAAACAAAATTGATTTTCCAGAGCTCTGACTAATCCACTGCATTGAAGGTGACCTATATTCTTTGTGTGTGTGTTTCATTAAGGGGTTTGGGGTTTTTTTTAAGGTGTCTTGAATATTAGATGCCTGTCTTCAGCTGTCAGCAACCTTGCCAGTAATTCAAAAGGGTGTCACAGTGCACTTCTGACACCGGCAGGTTTGTTTTTTTAAAAGATTTCTTCTTTGCACCCTGAAACATCAATGGTGACGATTACTCATCTGCATTTCCATCATGTTCAATTTGCCATGACCCATGGGAAAAATCACTTGAGATACCAACTTGAGCACACTTCCAGTCCACCAACACCTGTGACAAGGCTATAGTGCTCCAATATGTGTGACTATGACTCTGGACACCTGCAGCAAGTACTGTACTTTTTCCAGAACTAAACTTGCTCCTTCCAACCTAATGGATGTTTTTATATTTTACTCCACCCATTTGCTAGTATCAAGGACCAGACTTTACCTTCCCTCAGTACTAGCTGGGCACCACTGAATCATTTAAATGGAATAATCTGTTCCAAGCATCCAGGAGAAACAATAATCTATCAGGAGCAGAGCAGGAGTTTTGGGGAAGGAGGCAATTGTATTTGTGTGGGTGTAATATTCTTGAGTCAGATGGGACATTCTGCATAATTCAAAGCCACTTGGGGAGAGGAAGAGTGGAAGCAGGCTTTACAAAGAGAAATTACCTCAAAGTCTCAAATTTATCACAAACAATTTTTTTTCTCCCTCTTCTGTCCTTTTGGGTTTGCTTAAAAATGAAGGGTATTCAGGGAGAAAAACAAGAACCTCCACACATTCATAACAAAATTCAAACCAACTCTCATACAAAGAAATATTTGAAAGATCATCATGTTATCCCTTGGAAAGCAGAAAAGGTAGACACAACATAACAAATGAACACAAGCTAAGGAACAGAAATGGCAAAGGCAGCTTGGATGCCTCTGTCTTCACAGTGGGGAAGGATGGCAATGAAATTAAGACCTAACATTTCATTTTTGACACAGTAAGCTATTATCCTGCTGGACTTAGAGCTCCTAGAGGTCATAATGACCAGGGACTTAACGAGATTCAAAAAGGATTTGACCATTTACACAGACAGCAAAATTATACAGCAATTACAATTATGGCTAAAAATCTAGAAAGGATCTTGGGCATTGGCCATCTCTGAAAGAGATCAAGACCAAAAAAGGCATGGGGATAGCAGAGGTAGTCGCTGCCCATTATGGGATGCCACATCTTGCCCTGAAGGAGGCAAGACTGGGCACAGGGGCAAACCAGTGACTGCATGGGGAAACTCTATTCCCATTCTGGCATTTTTCCTGCTGCCCAGCTCGAAATCCTCCCTTCTTTTCTCATATTAGTTTTATAGCTTTCTACTATTGCCTTGCCCATAACTCAGTCTTCCATTTCTCACAGTGTCTCTGTGATAAAGTTTTTCCCTCCTTTGTCACCAGCCCTACTCTGGGTAAAAGCATGTAATATAGTGCCTGCTACCAACTGCAACTCTCGGTAACAGACTGAATGCTGAGGCCATAATTCAGTCTGGAGACTCCACTACTGCCCATAAACCACTCCCTGTCTCCCAGTTTACGATGTCAGCAGGACTCAAGCTGAATTAAAGCTTCTACTCTATATAACTGACACCAATGTATTATCTTATACATAATGCATAGAAGATGGCTCTAATCAAATTCCATATCCTGCCCTTTCTTTACATCACAAATGTGGCCTGGCATTTCTTATGCACTCCACTTACTGATACATAAAATCCTTCTCCTGCATTACAATGGGCAGCAAAGCCTGTTCTTGGGTCACTGCTTCCAGTAACTGTCATTCCTTCCCTCTTTTTTCCAAAGAAGTTGAAATAAACTTCAGTTCATCCCACTAACAAAACTTACACTTAAATTTAAGGATCTCATTGAACTGATCATCCAGAACACTGCCTCCATCAGTCCATATTTTTGATGCTGGCAAGCAAATGGTTTGTGTCTAACGGACATCTTTTGCCTGTTTGCATTTGGTATCAGCAGCGCGATCACACAAAATGCAAAGCCACACTGCGGATGCCAAATTGCAAGCGTGCAAAGGTGAGCGAGGTCTGCAGGGAGCGCTTCCAGCCCTGCAGAATGGCACAGAAATCCCAGGCATACACGCACAGTGGGTGTGGTATGAGCCAGTGATTGTTTTACACATCTTGGAACAGAATATGGAGTTCAAGCTCCAAAGACTCCACAAACGATGCAGTCAAAAATGGGCTGAATGAAAGCTTTGAAATGTCCTAGAGAACAGACAATCCCCTGTGTATAAACCCCATTTCGACCTCAGGCACAGACTAACTGAGCTCTTTTGTACATAAAGAAAGAAAAAAAGACGCAAAAGAAAGTGATATAGATGCATTACTTCAAAGCCATCTTACCTCACAGCCCTTCAGACATTATTCCTAACCAGAAAAGGAGTGTGCACATCTCTTTCTAATCAAAAGAAATTTTTGTTTTGTTATCTTAAGATAGTATGAGTCCACTTAGCCTGAATAAACTTTATATATTATCTTGCAATGCTTTGCATAGATTTAAGCTCCATGGCACAAAACCTGCTTCAGCAAAAGCAGAGAACAACACCGATGAGCCTAAAAAGCTGCATCTTCCCTGAGCACCCTTCCTGTGGTTCCAGGACACTGCTGCCAGCAACACATCTGTCTCTGCTCAACCCTTCCTCCCACGTTACAAACGAGGAGCTGCTGTTCTCAACAAGCCTCAAATGTTCAGGAGAAAAACAGGTGACAGGACTATGCTTCACATAGGTCTTCTCTCACTGGCAAAAGCTACATGTGAAAGGCTGCCAAGGGCTGGCCAATCCCTTCCCTCTGACAGGCTGAAAGTGGCCACTTTCACACTAGTAAAGTAATGGATGGAGTAATAAACCTGGGTTTTCCCTGCACGGTTTTCAGCACATCGTGTGTTCAGAGATTCTGAGGCCGCTTCAAGATATGATTTACCCAAGAGGTTATCCTGTGTCTTCTTTTTGTCAGTTATGGCCAATAAGAGGGCAGAAAAAAAACTGGAAAGAAACAAAACAAAATACCCAGAAAACCGAAATGGTCTCAGAAAACAGCAAAGATTAATTCCTCCAGCTTCCTCCAGCATACACACGTCAAAGAGGCCTTTCCCTTCGGCCACAGGGGCTGCTGGTGGCATGTTGCTTTCTCAGCTCAGGTTTGGATTTTCCCAAATGGCAATGCACTGGAGTCACAAGCTAACAGCAACCAAAACCCAACAGCCACAGGACAATACAACCATCTATTTATTTATTTATTTTAAGTGTGGTGTTTTACAGCTGGCCAGAGCTACCAATTGGTGCCCAGGGAGGCTTAAAGCAGTATTTTTGATCTACGGAGCCTTCCACGGTTTGGAACCTAATTACCTTCAGAAGCTACTGCCTCCTCCTCATCTGTTACCATGGCAGCTGCAATCAGCTGAGATGTTTAGGCTGGCAAGCCCTGATTTACTAGGGTACTAGGGCAATTCCAGGGGGCTGTCACTTTAAGAATTTACTCCGACAGCATTTCAGGAAGGGAAGAGGTAGGATAAATTAAGACTGTGTAGGCTAGGAAGTAACAACCTATTTTAGGGTGGTTCAACAGCCCAGTGCACAAAACCCCACCAGAACTTACTGTTGTTTAGTGATTTTTTATCTTTTCCCCTGTCTTGGTAATAGCATATGTGCCCTTGTCCCAGGGTCAAGGTTCAGGTGAGATTAACAGAATCCCCTTCATTTAAAAATCTTTCCACATGGTGAGAAAATAGATTGTTTAACCAAGTGGTGAGGCTTGTTTTCTAACCTTTAAAATCAGAATCCAGGGAACATGAGCTTCAGTAATCCCTGCTGATTTCTATTGGTTACAAAAGCTGTTTAACTGAAACATTAGTATTTTTCCATATTGATGCTTTTCACGTGGAGATCTCAAAGCGCCAGACTTATGCTTCCCAGAAAGCCTAGCTTCCCATTGCAGCATCTCAGTCCTTCAGAAATGTACTTCTCATGCCATCTGTGTGGTAACAAATTTAGAAAAATGAGTAGTATCTTGGCAGTCTTTGAAAAATGTGCTCAGGATGCAGAGGAGGGTGGTGGGGTTCCTACCAAATAGGGCATTCAGTATCTGAGTCAGAGGTGATGACAGCATCTAAGCAGGGGGCTGTTTTCTAAGAAATATGCCATTAATTTTGTAGAGCCTGACACAACTGTGCTGCAGTTCAGCTGAAGCCATGTCCTTCAGTCCTGCTGATGGCCTTGTCACTACAGAGCCTCCAGGTCTGCAGCTTTCCTTGTCCTCTGCACCTTTCCACGTGCATGGCAACAAGCTACTTAATATAAAAGACTCTACAAGAGCATCCCAAAATTAGTATGTTCAAAGCTAGTGGCCATTTTATGAATGATTAACATGAATTATCCTATCTGTAAGATACAAATAATCCTGACTCTTTATTTCCCAATGCAAGTGCAGATCACTGACATTTGAAAAGTGTCTTGAAAATCGCAGGAGCTGATAACATCAATAACAGCATGCCACGAGATGCAATATTATTACAATAATAATGGCACTCATTTCAGACTCCTGCATTTTTCAGGTCATCAACCAAAAACATTAGCAAAACACAGCCCTTCAGGAGATGAAAAATCTTTGCAGTGTAATGCAAGCTGCTTCATTCAATTTATTTATTCTCCCCTACACTGTACAAAGTGCCTGCTACCATTCTTCCAAGTACCAAGGGAGTTGTGAGTGCCCCTACTCACATAAAAGGATTAGGCCCTCTGATGAAACTAAAGGGAAGTCTGAGAGCCGCTGACCACAGTCTTACATTCTAGCACTCTTGCACTTTTTCAATTTTTTTTTTTCCCTTTAAGTCTTGACCTGCAAGCTTCATCAATGATGTCAACACTGAAACCACAGGGACAAGACACACAGATCAGACTCAAACTAAAGGAAATTAGCTCAGCTAAGCTACTGCAGGCCTGGCAGGACATCTAGTACCTCCCAGCTGTGTCTCCCTCCAGGGGAGAAGAGAGGAGATACCTGAGCAGCTTTCAGCAGCCCTCCTCCCTAAGCCAGAAGTGGTTAAGAGCAGCATACAAGAGCTCGGCTTGGTTCTGCTCTAGCAAAAGGCAAATGCTGCCTACTTTGCAAACTGAGCTCCCTGAGAGTTGTTGAGAGAGATGAGAGTTCCCCAGCAAGAGCCTTCCACATCTTCTAGGGCAGAAAGAATTTTGCTTTGATCTTGAGAACAACTGCTGAGACCTGTGAACATTTCTCCCCTGTCTCTTCTGTTCTGCCTGCTGGTTTTGTCATTTTGCCTCATTATTCCATCCCTCCTTTCCTTCCTCCAGATTAAGAGTAGCAGACAATGGTTAGGGTAGACAAGGCTCCGAAAAGCAAAAGGAAAGCTTTGCTCTTGCCTTTAGGGCAAAAAATGCAATTGTTCTGTGCTTGTGTACCTACATGTCAGGTACTTCCTACTGTTCCTACTTGGACTTCCCTCTCCCCCCAAACCCCTTTTAACATTTGAGGTTAAAGCCTATGGAAAAGAATGTTCCAAACAACAAAGTTAAATACAAAGGTGGTACTGACAGCGCAAAGTTCTGTGAACAGACATGCAAAAACCTGATCTACTCCTCTTCCTTCTCTTGCTTTCAACCCAGGATGCTTCTTTGGTGGGAAGCATCCACAGGAAATTCAAGAAAGCATACCAAAAGCTATTTTTTTTCCTTTTTCTTTGGGGTATTTTTAATATACTAAACTGTGTTACCACTATAAAAACAAAGGCAACTCTTACAGGAATAGGAGGCTGTGTTTCCCTATTGTTTGTGGAGAACCCTGGCTGTTGGAATGGATGATATGTTAATTATGTTAATTTTGTGGCCAACAAGCTCAAGGGAGGACATAGCAAAGTCTCCCATGGTACAGTGCACACAATTTACAATGGGCATGGTTAGAATTTAATTATTTGTTACAACCCTCAAAAAGATGCTTCTCCAAAGCAAACATGCTACAAAATAAATTTTTTTCTAATCACATCAGAAAAACTTCAGTTCATAAAGCACACTTTCTGAGCTGTTATGGGTAGCAGCTGCTCAGATGTTTGAAGGAGGAGCTAGCAAAATTTAAAAAAAACAACAAAAAAAACAACAAAACAGGCCCTAGAGATTTAATGTCCTATAAAATAGCTCCCTACAAGCTGCTTAAATGTCCTTTATTTCAAGCAATACTCCCAAGATTGTAGAGAATTTCAGGGCAATACTTGCAGCAAGAACTCCTTGTGTTGCCTCTGCTTAAGGGGCTCCACAAACACACTGTAAGATTTATGCCTTTCCCTTTCAAAATAACCTCACGTACTCGTCTGCAAAAATTAATTTATATAAGAGTACAGAAGAAAGGAGCGTGTTAGTGTTAGCTCAGGCTGTTGGGTTTTAGGTTTTTTTCAGTGGGGTGGGCTGTGGGAGCAAGCACTAATATCTACCGTAAATCTGCTCACTCACAGCCTCAGCTCACATACCAACACCACCTCTGTCTCACACACTTTGCTTCCCATCTTTCCCTCTCTCCCTCCCCACAGCCACGCCATCATGTGTCCGAGTCGGCTATGCAGTGCTGCTGATTAAAATCTGCCAGTAGTTCGACAACTTATTATAAAGCCTACAAGAGGATTGTGTATTTATGAATGCAATAATTAATCAATGCATAATAAGCACACACTGCGCATACCATTTTTCTTTCCATACACAGACAGCTTCAATTACCATGCAGGTTACACTGTCACGACAATCTTTAGTTCCCAGTAGCTGCTCCCCCACCCTGCAGTGTTAGAAAAAGACAAGCTCACTGTGTTAGAGCCTGCATTAATCTGCAAACCCACCCAAATACTGCTAAATTGATTGATTTTGCAGGTAGAGGCTTTCAGAAGAAAATGCCATCGTGCCACAACTACTAGGCTGTCACAATTTTCCTTTAAAACTACCTTTTTCAGAGGCTCAGCTATAAAGTGTACTCAGAGCTGTGAGCTGACAGACTGGTTTGCATCTTAAGAACATATTTCATTTTAATGGCTTTATTTTTAAATTGTTTCATCTCTTTGAATTAATGGAGATTTAAAAAAAGAAATGAGACTGACAAAAATGCAAAGTAGAATGCTTTTCCCTTTTTTACCTGTCTTTTAACATCAGGCTACATTTATTTTCAGGAAACTCAATAGTACCCAATAACAGGATTACACATACTGTCCCCTCTTTGGTGTCCATCCTCTTTAGCAGCACTTTCTGCCCAAATGGAATAACACATACTCAGCCCCACAGATGAGCTTCCCTGCTAACTCCCTGCTAAGCCATTTGAGCCTGCACTGATGACACCTGGAGCTGAGTAATCATCCGAAGTTTTCCTCACAGTGCCATAGGCACAGAAGATGATTATGTGCCTTCCCTGACCCCAAGGGCCAATGTTTATTGCAGACTTGCTACACACAGGGACTGACCAGAAGGTTACAGAGCTCTGCATTTGGCTCAGGAGCTGCTGCCTGGAGGACACTAATACATATATAAATATAAAAAAATATTAATACTTTGTACTCTGTAATGGCCCACAAAGGGGATGACATGGTTTTATTCTGCCAATATGCAGAGGATTAAGGGTTTCTGCTTGAAGCCACTAACAACCTGAACAGGAGAATTACAGTAATTCCACTAAAACCACACCAAATCCAAGGGACTGGCTGATGGCATGTTGTTACCCTTTCCTCCTCTCTTGGAAATGTAGCTGGCACAACCCTATAAACAAGACTTCATCCAGTTACGCCAGGAGGTCCAACTTAAAGAATGGTCTTACAGGAGCCATATGCAGCAATGGGGACATGTTTCACAAGACTTCTCAACATTTTGAGACCTAAATGCTCAACATGGAGCCGTTCTACAGGGAAGTCAAAAATAACAGTTAGCCTGTGAAACTCATGTTGCTGACACCAGTCCTTTTTAGTGCAAAGCATTTCACAGCAAACAGCAGCAAGATACGCCATGGAAACCCTGCACTGCTTTAAGCCGTTAGGTCACTGCTAGGTCCCAAACATGGTTGTCATGACATCGATTTGCAACACTTTGCCTATGCCAAAGTCATTATTAATACCTTGAAATACTAACCTCTATTACTAATTAACAGTCAAATGTACTAAATAATTATTCACATGTTAGGAATGTATTACTGAATTAAATTACACGTCAAGAGCTGTGGCTTATGAATCCTTCCCACAGCACCACTTGTGCCAGAAAATACCCTTCAAAATTCCTCAACATTTAAAAAAGCTTTTCATAACCAAGATACCTCTGGATTGGAATAAACCTTTAGGCCCTGTCTCTGCAAGCCATGTAGACAGGAATCTGTCTACGTGTCTGCTGTATCTCACTTACCATTTCCAAATGCAGCAGCCACACTTAACAGCTATCATTATTATACAGAGTTTTAGCAATTCACCAATGAAAATACCAATGCTTGACTGGAAATTCAGATCCTCCCTAAAACTAAGCCTGGCAACACAAGGAATGATACAGATGCTTCTTGGTGTTTTGAAAACTGTAAATGTTATTCGGAACACAAAATATTAATTGTTTGAAGGAGATTACTGGCCTTCTGTTTGAACACAGCATAAAAACTAGTGAATATGCATTTTGAGAACAATCTTCCTTCTACATTCACTCACAGGCTTGATATTTAGGCATTTTAGAGAGAATATTGGGATGCAGTAAGAATCAAGATTGCTCAGCAGTACTTACAGGAAATGTTATTTATATTGCACGATGCTAAACCAGCTCGGTTAAACCCAGTGTTTAGCAGTGATAGCTGTAATTCTGTGCACATACATCCAGACTAAGCACCTGCATTTGCTCATGCAAACACACGCACAAACTGGTGTGTACATTCCGGATTAAAAAAACCAACAGTCAGCAAACAAAGAATATTAAATACTATACCTTTGAGTCATAATCTTATAGGCATCTGGCAGATAACAGCGGATATTCTCCATCTGAGCAGGATCAGAGTCACAGATTTTATCATCAGTCCTGCCGTAGTTGGCACTTTCGATCATGATAACATCTGTTCCTGGGCAGCGCAGCTCGATGGGGTAACTCTCGCAGGACAGCTCCCTTCGGACCACAGCCATGGGGACTGGGGCACGGCTGAAAGCTGCAAGGATTAACACAGAAACACAGTCAACATTGACTTTCCACACTGAGGCCAAAATTAAAAGCGGGATGAGGTTTAGCAGCAGGTTTTATCCATATGCTGTGTTGAGATTGTTTCGGTACCATTGAGATAAGGTCTGCAGAAACGGGGTCCAATCGCTGGCTTGCTGGCTGCCCAGAGAAATCACTCCCCCACTCAGTGACTCTATTTTCTTATCTCAAAAACAAGCTAAATATCCCTTTAAAATAGGGTTTTAGAAATCCCTTATTGAAACAGGTAAATAACAACTATGGAATTGTTATTATTTCTACTTACCAGGTGAAAAACTAGTTGGCTTTGATATATAAAATTACAGTCCTGTGTTGTACTTGAACAGGCAAAGAAATTTTATGACAACAAACCATCCAAGCACCCGGATCCCACCTGCTCAGCAAGACTGCACCTGCCCTACAGCAGATGTAATAACATCTGTATTGCTCCTGGTCCTTTTCTTAGCCCCTAGAAAATGTGATCCTAATGGCTTTTGCTGTAGCCTGCGGCATGCCAGGAGATGGCCTGCAGGTTCTGGCAGCCATCCCAAAGTTTGGGCCCTGCAGTGATACTTTCCATGGAAAGGCCAATTTATGGGACACCAGATGATTTAAGTTCTGTCTTAGCTTTGCATTGGATCTGCCTAGATGGTCAAGAAGCTGGCAAATACTTGTGAAATTAAAGAGCTCTCAGAAATCTTACCTGTTTTAAAAGAAATCCAGGCTACAGTTTGCAAAAGAAAAAAAAAAGAAACACACTTTGAGATGCCTTGAAAACAAAGCCCTAAAGTATTAGTAAACAATCTCACTTGACAACAAGCAATTGTATTTCCCATCTTTACAGCCTCTTTGATCCAAAGATCTTAAACAGCTTGACGAACGTGAATATATTAATCCCCAAATATCCATATGAAGTAGCTACACATTGTCTTTCTCATCTCAGCCACAGAAGGGTTTTGCAGCTTCCAGAAGATCCCATGGGAAATCTGTGGTGATGCTGGGAACCAAATACTTGTTTCCCAGCCTAGCACACCAGTCACAAGCTGAAATAAAAGCCAACTCCTTTCCTCCTTTATTCCATGAAAATGAAAATTCACCCACACCAAAAAGGTTTCCACATATTGGGATGATGTGCCCTCCCAGCTACATTTGTACACTTCCAGCCACAAAACTCAACACACAAACCAAGCCTGTCTCTATGTGACGGTGACAGAAGTTTACCCCTCCAGCAGATCCATGGCCCATCTGACACCAGGCATCTTTGAACAACTCCCTTTCCTCCTGGTCCCATTATAAAAACACCAAAATTCCCTCCCCAGAACCAAAAATCCCATCCAGTGTTCTGCTGGTTTGTTCCGTAAAACTTCCATGTGGTACATGCACACCAAGTTTGTTTATGGAAAATAAGATTATATTGATATTTCTCGGAATACCCTTTCAACCCTATTAAGGCTGCTCTATCTGTCTGTCTGGTAGGCAGCAATCCAACACATTGACTTCCATGAAGCCTTCTATTATTGTCAGTTGTCTCTTTTATGTATCACTGAACAGATTCTCAGATTCCCATTTCTGTAAATCTGCAGGGATTACTTTAATATCAGACCCTTAGTGATGTGCGAGAGTTGTGGACTAATTGCCAAACTCCCAAGGCAGACATGTGCTTATTTCTTGAATAATAGCTTGCACAATTAGCACAGCTTTAGGGTTTGGATCACTTGAGATGTCCTCCTTCCCTGAGATTGGAGAAACGGTTTTGCCCTGGGCTCATATTGCATCATATATTTGTGCAATGCATTCAATTCCCACTGCCACCAACTTCTCCTGTTACAGGAGGAGGAAAATGAGGAGGACAAGCATGAACCTCTAAGAGGCACTAAGATGCACTGCCTTTGCAGTAACCTTGGCTTGATGCCACTCGTCAACAAGGTGAGTGGAGGAAGGATGGCACAATGTTAGAGACAACATTTGATTGAAGAGATAAGCCAGCCAGAAAGGCAGAGTCAGCAGAGCCCAGCAATTGTAGCCTGCCCTACAAACAACTTCACGAGGCATTAACTTTGCTTACAGGGATCTGTCCAGAGAAGCCTGCAGCAGGCCCTGCTCTGTGAAACACTGGACTCTATGGCAGCTGGCCAGTGCTGACCAAAAACCTTCTGATGCCAGGCTTCTGATTTTGGAAAAGAGCTGTGGTGAGCTCTCCTCTCACGCCTGTTCTGTACTAAACCTGAGCAGATTGGTGACATGGGAGGCAGAAGGTTTCTAGCAGCTTTTGGCAGAATGCTGAGGCCAAGGGCCCTCCCTCCTCCTGCCATGTGCTTAGATGACTCCTATTAACTGCCAAAAAAATGACAAAATTAGGTTTACAGGCAATATTAGCTGTTGGGAGCTATGGTTTGGCCCAGTCCTTGGGCAATTTAGACCTTTTTTCTCTGGAAGGTTAATGGAGGCTATACAAAGGGCAGAGAGAGTTGCTAATACTACTTTACTTTTTACAGTTCCCACTACACAATACAAAACTTCTGACACACACAATTCAGAAGGTGTATTTTTCCTCAATTCCTATGCTTTTTTCTTTTTTTTTTTTTGCAGTAACTATTCTATATCAATAGAAGATGTTAAACACGTCAGGGCTGAGGAAAACCCTGCTTGAAATCACTAAAATTAAATGGCTGAGAATTCACTCACACAAACCTGGTGTATTTGTCAAACAGCAACACTGTACAAATGCAGCTAACCTGAAGTGTTGCGTTATGCTGGAAATAAGACATTAAGAATTGCTAACAGCAAGTTACAGAACTGTTGAATATGTTTCTCTACCACAAGTGAGAACACATTTCTTGTATCATGTGCATGTCTCCTGTATGTAAGGCTTTACAGCACTGATCTACTAAAATTGCATGAATATTAGTTACAAGGACACCCCCAAAAACAAGGTGAACACCCCAAACCCAAAATAACAGCTCATGTTCCACTCTCCAGCAAAGAATCTCTGGACAGATGTAGACATTTCTAGATTCAGCTTTAAATTTCCTGGAATCCACCTTTTTGCCTTTCATGTAATCACTTTACTGCTTGCCATTAGAAGGAGAGCGTTCACTTGCAGACACCTACCTCCCTGTGGTATCTCTGAGTTAACATTTGCATTTATTTTCTGGATAAAAAGCATAAAAAATTTAACACCCTGGAAAAACTAGAAGCAGCCGAATATTGTAATTCAGCATGATCTCCTATCATGCTTTCTCCTAAAGCAATAGGCACATGTTTTCCATCCTGCCATTGTCCACCAAATCATTCACTCTGCACGGCTTTTTTTTCTACTCCAGTATCTACAATAAATACTCCCAAGGGAGATTAGAGCCTGGCTGTTTATCTCCTTGTAAACACATTTTTTGTTGTTGCATCCCTATATGATAATCTTACTTAATCATTTTTACTGGTTTTCCTATAAGGAGCAAAGATGTTCTACTTTTTGCTATGAAACAAGATACATCAAAGCCCATCTGTGAAATACACAGCACAATTGTATTAATTCATTAATACACTTCTCTCTTCTTTGAGCAGCTCCCTATCTTCGCAGTCTCTCATTGAGCTCCTTATTTAATCTCCTAAATAAGTGACCTAATTGTTGGCTTGAAGTCAAGAGGAGCTGATGGCTGCTCATTACTTTGAAAAACAGGTGTCTTTTTCCAGGATCCTATGTGTAGACAGCCATTTAAACACAGAACTTAAAAAGAGTGTTTTTCAAATTCTTTAACGTTTAAATGTGTGCCAACTTTAGTTTTTTAAGTGCAGCCATTTGGAGGAAAATAATCCTCCTGAGCTTCTGCAGGGCAAAGTGAGAGCAGAGGGTGAAAAGGCAACAGATAATGACAGGATTTTATCTGGGCGATTTAGAACTTCTTTGTCTCTGCTAATTTCAGGAGCTGGAAAATTAAGTAAGTCATCAAAATCTTGTGCTTTTTCTCCCCCTCGCTTTTGACCTCAGAACATAATTGCCTCTTGTCATGCCTGCAGGGCATGGGCTTGTAGTTATCACTGTGTGCTTAATCAAATGCCGAAATAGCCTTTAAATTATGTGTCTCCTTGGCTGCTAGAGACTTGTTGAGCTCTCTTACATTTAGAGGCATGATGGTAGTAGATGTACTTTTAAAATAAAAGTGTGGGTTGATGTTTTTAATTAGGTTTTTTATGCAATTTTCCCAGCAAAATCATGTTCTGGCTCAGAATTTTCAGAGTGAAATTTCAGTGCATATTTAAGGGCCATGAAACAAAAGCTGGAATTGTGGAGATAATTATTTTCACAACCTCTGTACATGATTTGGTCTGCCCAGCTAAATATCTGACTTACTGTTCCCAAGTGCAAACAGAGCGTGCTGGGTGAAGGGGTTTCCTAGTAATTTGGAGGAATGCTTCTGTGTTTGTAATTTTGCAGTACTCAATACTCCCACAGTTCACCTTGGCTCTGTGGGGAAAGAAATCATAAAGTAATAATAATAAAAAAATCCCCCTCCCCTTATTCTCTCAGGTGTGGGTAGGAGCGGAAATCCCTTTCAGTCAATGAGTCAGTGGGCTTTGTAGGACTCACTCCCTGACGAGAAGCACATTCTGAAGAGCTTTTCTAAATCAGGACCCTACTTTTCCCTATTAGGATATAAAGTCTCCCTAGTGCATTTGTTTGCAGCATGCAGACATTGCTTGGTATTTCTTCTCTGTCCCTGTTTTCCTTAATCCAAATTATGCCTGGTCTCTGATACCAAGAACAATGTTAGTAGCAAGCAAAATCTTGAGTTAAAGATGGTGACAACAAACATTTCTCAAGCATCCAATACTCCCATTTCCCAGTATTTTCATTGTTCATAAATATCAATAAAGTTCTGACAAGCTTAAAAAAGCTTGGTTGGTCCAAAATTCTCTGAAATTTTATGATTAATAGACAAATATGGAAATACCATTCGCTCTTCCCCACTTTCTCTACAGATGCTAACAAAAAAAAAAAAAAAAAAGCACACAGCTTTGTCTTTTCTAGACATACAGGGTGGAAAAGCCTTCCTAGCCTTTCTTCTACTCTCAGCCTGCAGTGGGGTTAAAGGTGCATCCTACAGACAATGGCTGGTGCCAAGACATTGCAGCAAATGCTTGCAACATCCATATCCAGCTACCCCAGGGGAGGAATGAAGACTGAAGGCAGCCAGTGTGGCCAAAGAGCTGAAGCCATCAGCAGTGCAAGGCTGGACAGTGCTGGTCCCCACTCCCAGCTCTCGTTTCTGTGCCTCAGCTCATTGCTGTCTCATCTATCAAAAGGGGAACATTACCTTACGTCCCCCATTAAGCACTCTAAAATCTGCTATGGAAAGGAGGAAGAGAATTAGATATATCCGCAGAAAGTGAAAAATGTGGCTTCAGCTTTGGTTTCCCCACGTGAATCAAAGACCCACATCCTCCTATACTATCTTGGGCTTTCTTATTTTATAGAAGGTAACAAAACCAATTTGCAACTTTTCTTCGGTCACCTTCACCAGATGTAGTCATCCTCCTTAGCCAGCAAACAACCAGCTACAAGCAGACTTCACAAACGGCAACAGCATCTTCTGACATGGTGGGATAGAGTTACCAAAAAAGGACAGAAGCGAAATAGAAGGCTGGGCAACACCCCAGCCGTGGCAACCAAAGAAAAGAGCTGAAAAACCAGAAACCCCTCATACCCTTCCCTGTGCATTTTATATGGAGCTTGAGGTCTATCTTATGGTTCAATAAATTGCTTACTCTACCTCCACTATAACACTGAAGGGGCACCTGCTAGGGATTTGCTCCCAGGTGATATGAGTGAAAACAGAATTGATGTTCATCTCTAAGTTTATATCTGATGCCCTCCCCAACTATTAAAAGGATACATAGAAGGTTGTAGCAAACATAGAGGGGGTTTTCTAGGGAGGCTGCCAAAACTCACACACAATCAGTGCATTTTCCAAGGTAACACAACTAAGGATACAAACAGGAGCGCAAAAACACCCAAAACCTAGCCAAGTCCTAAACTGCCCATCTCTGAAACAAGCCTCTGTCTCCATGCATAAGCCTCATGGAAAGCACCTTTTATTTCCATGGCAGATCCCCTTCTGCATTTCCAGACACTCCAGAGGTCAGATCTCAAAATGGTGATGCACAAACAACTGGCCCTTCCCACCACCCTTTGGATGCCCAAAAAGCCCAGGGACAGCAGCCAGAGGATTAAGCACCAGACAACTGCACCCTGGGTACTTCCACTACTCAGTCTTCCTATCACTGATATTTCTCATCCCTTTAGTCATGCTCAACTGATAAATATACTTCTTTTCCCTCCGTCTCCCAAACCCTAACCCAAAGTATGGAGAAGCTTTCCTCATTAGTAAGAAGCACTGGATTCTCTTAGACTCTCTCAGTATCTGCCTAAAGAGAAAAGAAACTCACAGACAATGGGGAAAGTGTACTGGTGGAAGATCACCAGAAAGAGGAAACAGTGAAGTGGACACATTTGCACATAAGGATGAGTGTTCATGAGGGAAATCAGTCATTGCAAGGCCCTGTGAGGAAACAAAAGGATAAAAGAGCAAAACCACAGAATCAAGATGGTAGCTCTGAATGGAGGAATTTGACAACAGGAGGTGACTGAGGCACTGTGTAAAAGCTGCTCATGAGGCAGGTCAACTCAGTAATTCACCAAGAAACTAAACCAGCAGGGGGAGAAGGGAAGGGGGAGATTTCTGCTGGACTGACAGAGTGCAATCAGCTCAGAAAGGGCTAGCTCACATCATAGGAAGAAAGCAGAAGATTTTTAGAAGGAAGGAAGGCTGAATTTAGAGTGCTTTTCAAAAATACATTATAACCTACCTTCAAATCAGAGGTCAGAAGGACAGCCTAGCCTGAGCTAAATGTCACTTTAATGAATTCAATTAAAGCGGAAGCAACAAGTTGAGAACAACAAACAAATAAAACATGACCTCCAAGGCGATGCTGAATGCAAGTACATCAATATTTAGGCCCCATCACAGGAAAAAAGCTATTCCCAAGTATCTTTTCCTTTGCAGTGGATCATCTAATTTGTAATAAAAGGCACACATAAGATACTTGGATAGAAATGGTCTTTAAATTTACAGGCTTCTTTCATGTGAAATACCTTTCAAGAGTAGGAAGGCAGTGCACAGACAGGGAAAGTGTCTGTGGTTAAAGCCCAGCACTGCAGTGCTTAAGCTCTACAGCCAACCCTTATGATAAACTTGCCCTCCAGTCTAACAGTGACATTATTAAAAATATCTGGCTTTTATATCCTGGTCCATAACATTGAGACATTTGTATGCTTAATAAAGGAAGCATTAGGTTCTGAGCCACAGAGACCAGTCCTTTTTACAAATCCATACACTACAAATTTCACTGGGGTCTTTAGTAAGGAAAAACACGTCACTTATTTCTCACCCAACTCAAGGTTACGGTTGTTACAATAGGCATTTAACTGTCTCCAAAAAGAATCCCAAAAACCCCAACAAAACCAGAGAAGCTTTGACTTTGACATTGCTGAACAACCTCGATATCTCAAATTTAATACAGCACAAATTAATGTGGTGAAGCAAGCAGGATTTGAGTATTAACAGAATTTGCCCCATTTCAAATTACTACACATTAATTGTAGCCATTAGTAAGGTTAAATTTTTAATCTCATATAAAAACTTTTATAAACTACCATAGAAGGTATAATCATAGAGGCAGTTAGACAAATGAGCATCAAGGGTTTAGCCTAAGAACATTAAGTAAAAAGAATCTGTTTATAATTTTCAGATTTCATATTAAATCATAAGTTCATTTAAAATTATTGGCTTTGTTCCCATTTAAAACACTAATTTAAATTCCTACCCTTTCTAAAATAATGCAAAGCTAGAACAGCTTTCCTGTTAGCAGCAGAGCTTTTTTAGGTTTGCCATTAGGATGGGCTTCGGTAGGATTTAGTGGTGGCCCAGATGGCTATTTCCCAGGTGCTCTTCTGCATCTTGTACCACTGTGAACTGGGAGGTGGCAGCCCTGGGCTACAGGAAGCAGGATGAGGATAACCTGGAGGAGGCCAAGACCCAAAAGCATCCTCAAAAGTCAGAGATGGTCTGCCATGGAAGATGAAACAGAGCCCAAATTTGACCTCTGTCTCACCACAGGAGAAAAAAATGGGGGGGGAGGGGGGGGAGAAGGGTGGAAAAGCCCAAACAAAACCACACCAGAGTAACTAAGCGACCCAAAAAACCAAAGAAGTCAGGAAGAGACCCAGTGAACTCAGCAGGTTCAGAAATTCTTTTAAGGCTGTTGAAAATTAGACAGGTTGGATGTATTTGGAGCTTTGCTGAAGAGCTGCAAATAATAGATTCCTAACAAGTAATACCTTCTCAAAGTTAAAGTTTAATTTTGATTTACAGTTCCCTGAAAAGCCTCTGAAGGGGAACATTACAGCTCTTGTAGAAATATCTGCATTATTACAGAAATGATGAACAGCAGAGTGAAGATTACTTTGTGCTGCTTACAGACTTGTTTACCAGAGCAGTAAATCTATTTTTAAGTTTGTACTGCCTAGAAAGGAGAACTACATGAAATCTGGAAAACTGTCCAGAGAAAAAGACAGACAGGCAAAGAAGAATTTCTACCAAAGTATTAGAGTTTCTCATTCAAATATCTGTAGAAAAGCCTGGGGCCCCAAATATTTACCATTTAGACCAACTGCTTTACATCAAAGGCCAAAAATGACACTTTAGTGTTCATTTTACAAGAAGTTACCCACACCTCAAAAACTAGCCACCTCAAGGAAGTAATATAGATAAATCATAGATCATTAAACAAATAACTGATTTTTCTTCATGTTTTAGCTCTCACAGCTCCTTTGAGTCTCTGCCATAAATAACTACAGGGAATTTGTTCTTTCCGCTAGACATAAATGTCAAAGTTTTATAAAGAAGACTGAGACTACCTTAAGATCTTGACTTTTCAGAATTGCATTCCATTATGTTTTTTATATATATGCACAAACTTCTAGAAAGGCATGATACATATGAAACAGGCTTTCTACATGGCAAGATGAGTGATTTCAAGGAAATCACATATTTTTTGCCCGTAGTACCCCCTCTCCTCAGCATAAAATAGCAGAACATTAATACAAATGAATTAACTCCAGAAAATGGTTCACCTTCTAGGAAACACAACTGAAACCTTGAGTGATGAAGTTTCCTATTGCACCCACCTGCTCACAGCAAGCACTGAGCTAAATTATTTTCCCACCTAATGTAACCTGTGCAAATACTGCTCCAGAAACACTACATACCTAGATATGTATGTGCACATTATACTTACATACACACTGTACTGCCCCCATCCCAAGATGCATTAAAAAAAAAAAAAAAAAATTCTGGACTAATGCTCAAGCTATAAGCTCTCAGAAATGGCCTGGACATATTGACTGCTCCCAGAAGAGTCATGTGAACAGCTGAGAGAGGGGATGAATATCCCGTGGTACCACCAGGACTGCTATTGCAGATCCGGGGCAGCAAGGGCACAACAGCATGGCCAAACTTGCCTTACTACATTTTTATCTGCAATAAACATTCTGAATCCTGCCCTCCCTCACCCCTCCAGCTGTGGAGGTGTTCCAGGATACTAATTTCTGTTCATTTTCAACTCCAGCCCTCAAAGTGGTTAACAGTAGCCGGAAAAGCATTTTAAAAAGCAGCAATAACAAGTGTGAGTAGTCACAGAGACATTGTGCTCAGTACAAAAAACAAAACAAACAAAAAAAAAAAAAAAACAAAAACAAAAACACCATCCTGGTACCTGGTTAAAAGCAGCCCTGCTTTATGAAAGTCCCTGCAGCACTGGGTCTCATGATTCATTACTTGTTCTATGGGTAACTGGAGGGCTCCTTCAGAGACACCCATGTGCACAAGTGAACAAAATGAGGGTCTGTGCCCCAAAGGACACTTTAAAGAGAAGAGGAAATATGTGCAGGTTAGGAACAGGAGCTACAGTGGCATAGAAAAGGATAGTCATGTAGCATGAGTAACAAACAGGTGCAGATGCTACACTTGAGGGCACAATACTCACCAGTTCAATGAAAATATGGCTGAAAAAAATTATCTAACTTGCTTCAGGAGAAAACCATTGCAAACAACCATGATGGATGGAAGACTCTTTCTTTTTTATCCTTTGTTTTTTAAAACACAATCACTAAACTTGTTTCAAACTGTCCTCCTTCAAGAGGGAGATGAAAGAAGTAAATCTTTTGCCGATCTCTCTGGCAGCAAAAGCCAGGATATATTTGCCCAGCCTAATCAGAGAGACACAGTGGACCTAAAGGCAAAGAAATATTTTCAATGATGAGAGTCCATTCCTCCTTCCCCTGCAGACAAGGTGTCAGCTAGAGCAGGACTTTGTTCAAGCCCCAGCGCTGCTGGGACACCAGAGGATGCTCAGGACAAGGATGGTGGAGGCAGCTGCCCTCAAGATTGTGCAGGACATGGGCGAGGCTGGGGTGCTGCCACATCCAGGGCTAGGGACGCCCTCCAAGGACACTGGGAGGCAGAAGCCTGCAGGCAACCCAGACCTCCACCCGGCACTGGCTCGTGACACTTGCTAAAAACCCTGTGCTGCTTGCCCCTGAAGGGTTCTTTCAAGTCGGAGAAAAAAAAGAAAGAAAAAGAAAAAGAAAAAAAGCACCAGCGAAAGGTTTCCAGAGAACTGTTTCTGGGAGATTATTAATTAAATCTCTAATGTAATTATGTTGCAAGTACATTTAAGTGCACTTTCTAAATAGAAACTGACTTTTATCTAACAAAGGATCCATTTCAAGCACTTTTTCTTCTATCTATAATATCCATTTCCTTTTGTACCTGTTTCAAGCATTGTTCTTCTAGAGTTATTTATACTTCACATTTAGAATTTTCTGCTTTTTCTAAGAATAAAATTGTTACATATTTCCATCGTCTTCCACTCCCTTTTCATATTTGAGGAAAGAATTCTGCTACCATTGCCCCTCCAAGGGCATTTTTAGAGCACAAGGAGAAACCTTCATAAAAAAAATCAGATTTTTCTACTTACAGTTCTTCTAATGCCCCCCATTATTCTGTAATAAAGCTCCTCATACTGTGTAGGGTGAAAAAAAAATAAAAAAATCTGTTTTTGAAGGGGGAACTACCTGAGCAAAATACAAAAGGTCACTGAACAAGGTCATTGTTGAGCTGGTCTTTCTGATGCACTGTGCATCAGGAAGCGCCCGTATTGATTGTGTTGATCAGACTTAAAAACCCAAACAAACCAAAACCAAAACCACAAGCAAACAAAGAATGACCCCCCCCCCCAAACCCCAACAACAACAACAAAACCACACCTCCATCAACAAACACACAGATGCCTATGAGCAAATAACCACAAACCAATTTAACTTGGTAAGCAAAATAAGGTCACAGTCCTGACTAGTAACACATATATTTAAGGGCTTTAGCCAGGATGGCTCCTCATAGATTAAAATATTTCACACAAAATTAAACAGAAATGAAGATTTAAGACTAAAAATGCAGAGAGTAAACTGAGAAGTCTGTTTCCAGATGACAAAATCCCCAACTCTGCAATCATGAGAAATAGTTTCTTTTGTTAGTCTATCTCATTTTTAAAAAAAATTTTAAAAGCAGCAATGTAGTTAACAAGTACAAATTACAGTTTGGAAACACAAACATGCAGTGTTAAAAGCTCCAAATACAAATGATATAACTGTAGACCAAACTAAGAAAAATTATTCTTGCAGAATTTTTAAAGAAGCATCAGCATTTTTAAACTAGTAAGGTTTGTGGGTCAAAGACAACCAGCTATCAAGCACAAAGTGAACTCCCTACAAATATTCAGTAACTCTCTCCAATCTGTATTTAGAAAGAAGCAATCAGATTTATTCATGATTCACAGTGATAAAGAGATGCTTTCTGTCCTAGCAGATATTTGGAAAGATACAAATAGCAAAACACCCAATATTTTTCAATCTAAAGAACGGGAGTTTGGAAGAAACCCACAGCCCTCTTAGGAACCCCTTACTGTTTTTTAACTTGATTTGGGACATTGGCACATTGCTAGTAACAAACTTAAAAAAAAAAAAAAAAAGAAAAAAGTTATAAAGACAAAAACAAAACATAAGTCCACTTAGGAAAATTTCCACACAGGAAGAATGTATGAGCTGTTGCTTCTCAAAAATTAATGCAAACGTGGAACTGTCATCCCAACTGAAGCATTTCTGGAAGTTCAGCAAGAACCTCATCAGTCCAAAATCATTCAAGACACTTCTTGATGATCTGCAAGAAAATAAACTCGGAGCCTGCCAGATTTGCAGTCAGCGCAAAAACTGATGAAATGTTAAGCAATGACACAGACCTTGTCGGTTTTGCAGATTGATCTATACACTGTCTGAGCAGCCCATGCTTCAATACCGATAAATCCAAGTCCATGTAAGGATACAAGAAGTGCTCATTATGTGAGACCACAGCCTCGCAAGCAGTCGCTCTGAAACAAGACTGTTTCCATAACTGATAACAATTTGAACGACACACAGTAGCTCAAAGGGCAAACATGATCTCTACAAGTACGAGGAGGTGAATAATAAGTAGAAGTGGGAAGAAGAAATTGCCCTGTGTATGGTGTTAATGAGACCATTCCTGGAATATGTGCACATTGTGGTGCCTACACTTCAGAGAGATTGTCAGAAATATTTAAACGGTTTGGAAAAGAACTTAGAGAAAAAAGAAAAACCAACCAACCAACCAACAAACAAAAAAAAGCCCAAAAAACCAAAAAACAACAAGTAGAGCCTGGAAAGCCAGTTTTTCCAAGTGAGCCACTAAAATTACTCAGTCTGTTTCAGTAGTCTAATATATTATTGTAGTTTGCAGATAACTACCACGGGAAGATATTTCTCTTTAATCTAGTAGAAAAAGGCAAGCAAGATTCAAGATCTGGAAGCTGAAGTCTGATAAATGCAGACAGAAATAAGGCATATATTTTTAAGCATGTGAGCAAATTACCACAGAACAGTTTACTTATATATATGTATGATTTGTTCCTTATCAGCTGAAGTTCCTAAACAATGAGTGAGTATTTTTCTGGAAGATACCAGAGCCTGATTCACGAATTACTGAGTGAGAACTCTACTGTGCAAACAGTTGGGTTTGTTGATCACAGGAGTTTCTTTGTATCTTAAGAACCTATCAAGATCTGGGAGGAGAACAGGAAGAGAGGGGGGCATTTAGCTGCACAGAGCCCACTGAATTTATTAACTTAGAGTTAAAAAAAAGAATAAAAAAATAAAAGTCCCCACACTAAAAAGCTCAACAACTAACCCCAAGACAAAAAAAAAAAAAGAAACAACACAAAATCATCAGTAAGATTTTACGCAGATACCTGCTGAGCTTATCAATGAAGAGAAGGTTTGTATATTGCCTTTACTGGTTGTGACTAGGAAAACAAAAACAAAGAAACAACAAAACATTTCAGGACAGCTTCTTTGAATTCCCAGGAATAAAAAATGGCAAGGAGAAGGAAGGGAATTGCTTAATGCAAACCAACAGATGGGACTTCAGTCAGAGGCTTGCTTTGTTTTCATGATGAACCATAATCTGTGTAATCTAAAACAGTTTTTATTTGCTGCAGTGAGACAAAGACTACAGCTATGGCATGTGAATTGTTTTCTCCACCCTTCATGATTACAGAAGGTAAGATGCAGATGCCCTGGCCCTGGACTAATCAGCCAGAGTAAGTTTAGAAGGATGGATAAAAGTGTAGGTAGGGCACTATGTATTTTAGTAAGTTTGTCTACCTTGCAGGTTTTTGTTTTGTTTTTTTAATTCAGCCTTTCACAGTTATCTGATAAATTACTGTAATTCTGCAAAGGCTATTAACTGCCCTCTAGGTGTTACCGGCTACACGTGGTGCTGTGTGCCCTACACTATCAAATCAACAGCAGAGACATCTAAGGGCCTGGTAAGATGTTCCTGGGAAGGGTCGAGGGCATTACTCCCCAAATCCTACTTCCCAGTCATGGTGCTGCAAGCACTCCCAACCCTGGCATTGTCCCGTAAGTCCTCCCTCGTGCCAGCTGTGGGAGCTGCAGAGAGCCAGCAGCACTGCAGAGCAGCAAGGTCTCTGTCCTGCCGGCAGCTCTGCAGCACAGATCTGTCCCTGCCAGTCAGGGAAGGAGGGTACAGTATCCCTGTATTACATCAGGGTGCGTTATACATTGTACCACAGAATGGACAGGTAAGCATTTCAATGTGAAGGCACAAAGCCAAGAAAAACTGAAGCTACCTAGACGCCTGGAGCTTCAAACAGTGGTTGCCCCATATATTGCTTATTATTTTGCTGAAGTCCAAGATTCAGGTTTCAGAAACATCAGACATCTACTTGTGGCTTCTCAGCACACTTATATTCCCATTACATTTTGCAGTATGAAATACTGACTTCTATTCATACATATTTCCCCATGTTATCAAGTCCATCTTCATATTAAAAATAAATGAATTTAAAATGTAGGCAGCTACATATATAAGCACTCTGCTTGAAAGACATACTTCATCTTTAAATAGCAGCAATCAATACATACACTATATAACCTAAACAAATTTCTATTATGAATTCCTAATGGATGCATGCTTTGGTCATTTTTATTACTAATATATTATTGATTTACAGAATACATTACCACCTTAGGCATTGGGATTTGCTGGAGTCCTTACATTGTGTTTGTAGTTTTAGTCAAAATAGGAGCCAAAAGTCAATACCCCATTTACCACTAGCATAGCCCCACTATAGAGTTAGATATTTAATTATGGTCTGACTCTCACAGTGGAATCACTTGTCTTACACTGGCACATATAAGTCATAGTTTTTAATGTAAAATTATCCAAGAGGCCTGTCTGCTTGTCTTTCACTCTATTGCCAAAACACTTTGGGAGTCACAATTTGGACAAAATTTGCAAAAACACTGGCAGTCTAACCTCGCAGATCCCTTACAGGGCAGAGTTTCTCTGAAATCAAAGCACCCACTTGGGCTCTTTTGCTCTGAATCAATGAACAGTTTCTCTTTGTTGCCATTCACATCAGGGAGCAGTGATTGACTCCTGCAGTAGCCCAGGAGAAAGGGAACCAAACAGCTTTCTTTGATATGAATACTAATACCAGCAGACAGGGAGAAGACAGCATGCCAATCAGCCCCCCCACTACCTCCACACACAGGCTGCACATAACACGTCAACTGCTACTCCGTGAGGCTTCAGAAGGAGCCTGTAATAAGATGGGCACATCATAATATTGTTACACAAATCAAATCCAAAGTGTTTGTTTACTGCTGCAGACAGAAATGAGGAGGAAGAAGGGTTTAGGGTTATGGTTACTCTGGTGAAACAATGCCACGTTGTTAACCCGCAGATCTACGTCACACAAGTGCCACAACACATGTGTGTCTTGCCAGAACATTCTCATGCCTTGGGCAAGTCAGGCTTTATGTCAAAAGCCAAGCCTAGAAATGGCAGAGATGCAGGATCACAAGCATCACTGGTTTTTCAGCTGCTCAATGGCACAACTCTCCTGAAATCTCTAAATCGGTTACTTCCAGGGAAAATCCAAAGTAACATATTGCTTTTTTGGTTTTAATATCTTTTAAGAGATGGATGAGAATCCATCCCTTGGGGAGAACAGCCTTCAAGGAGGGAGCTCTGCTTCTATCCGTTTCCTCTTTGCCTGTTTTTTTTGTTTTGTTTTTAAACTGATGCATGTGAGGAGAGAGGAATAAAATACATATGCAGAGTACAAGCGCTTTGCACCCTTTTTGCAGAAGAACAAACAACTGCAACAGAGACAACAGTAATCAAAAACACGCCTGAGAAAATAACAGCCGCAAAAAGCAAAAGTCATATCAATTGCTTAGGCCTCTCTGCACACAGAAGTTAAGTGAGGTGAAGCGAAAAAGTTTAATTCACTGAGCTGACTAGAATTAAAAAAATAAGCCATCTAAAAAGTGGAAGATAAGCTCCTAAAAACGTGCCTATAATGCACTCTGTCACACCAACTTTAAACTATTTTTTCACCCGCTGCCCCATTCCTTACCTAAAGGCAAGGTGCTCACCCCACTCCTCTGTTCTTCTCACACAAGGATTGCTTCTAGCACATGCCTTGCAGGGGACACACAACACGAGCCAAATTTAGAAAACAGCTCAGTCTTGGTCTTTTGCTCCAACACCAAAGGAGATGAGAAAGCTTCAGCTGTGTGTTGAGAGGTCCCTGGACACAACACATCCATGAGGGGAAAGCATCACGTCAGTCTTCCCTGCCTTGTCGCCATCCAGCCATATCTCTCTTTGCAGTGATAATTTGAGGACCAGCCACAGAACTACACAAGAGGCCGTCCGAGCAGACGCAAAGCCTGAGAGATTCGGAACACACCCAACAGAGGCTCTTTCAGACTAGGGTAGGGCTCTTGACAGCCAAAAGGTTTTGCAAAAAAAAGCCTCATCTTTAGAGCAGTACAGGAAGAAAAACTTCCAAAGGCTCAGCTGACAGACATGAAGCATTTTGTAAGCAGCCTTTTCTGCTTCCCTCCTTATTCACCAGTGCCAACAAGAAAACATGATGGAATATGAAATTAATTCTCACTGATGCCTGTTGATGAATCTGTCATGCATGGAGACAGTCCTGGAAATTATCCTTGCTCCAGCCCCTCCAGCATGCCTTGTATCCAGGACCCCTAGGTTATAGAGCAATTTCCATTTTTGTGAATGTTTACTGCATCACCATCGCTGTTAAACACATGCATGCAAAGCATGGTGAAGCTGGTAAATAGTAAGAGTTTATTTTATTTCTATATATCTTATGCCAGGCAAGGACATTACAAAACATCATGTTTCTAAAATTAAACTCTATTTATTAACAGAACTAAATAAAGAGATGCCACAATTTTACTTAACTTCAAAGCCACAGGCAGGAGTTTGCGGCAGTTGTTTCAATCAAATGTGTTATTTATCCAGATTCACACTGAACAAAGCAATATGTAAGGCACACCAGAACTGGAAGGCAACATTCAAACAATATCTCCCCTTCTCAGTTTTAAACACACAGCCAACACTGCCCCATTGAAATATCTTCCAAACAAAATAAATTCCTTACTAAGATTTTTTTTTAAATATATTTATTTAAACACAATTTGAAACAGCTATGCAAAATAAAAAAAACAAACAGAACGTACAGGAAACCTTTTGTTTCAGCCCCACAAAAAAGCTTAGTTGAACCCCACACAGTGGTTTGTTTAGGGGGCTTTTGGGGCTTTGTTTGGTTTCCTTTCCCCCGCTTACTTGTTTCAGGAAGGATACAAGAGCAGAGAGATGGCAGGCAGGAAATGAGGAGGCTGGAGGCTTATCAGCAGTGGAGAGCTTGGCTCTGTTGGGTAAACCTGCCCATATTTTGTATCATCCCACCTCTAGGAATGCACAGACCCTGGTATTGCCCTTCCCAGGGATTATTTTGGGCAGCATCTTTGTGTTCCTGCTATATGAATGCCATCAACAGCCATCTCGATGCCAGAAAACCCTTCCACCTCACGTGAGGACATCCAGATAGCCCGCAATATTTTCTGAAGTCAGGAAGCTGAGGGATTCATCCAGGTCAGTTCAGCATAACCCAGTGACATGGCTGTTTCGTCATGAGTTAAGCAGCTGTATTTTCTCCTTGGCACCTTCTTGGCCTTGGACTAACTGGACTAACTCCTCAGTTTGTTAAAAGGCTCTCTTGATGCTGTCAGCCGCACACCAAGGATGGGGCAGTTTCAAGGGATGTGATGATTTCTCCACAAACATTAGCAGTACTTTATCCTTCAGAAGCCACAGAGGCATTGCATAGATAAAGGGAGTAGAAGACAAGGCTGAGACAAGAGGCTTCTTTTTATTTTTATCCTTACATTGCCCTGTAGACATTCATATCCTTCAGCTGCATTCTCACATTATGTTCAAATACTGGACAGGGCCCAGATATCAAGCTCTGCCCCCCTGCTCCAGGGTTGTCCTAGGATTACACCCACACCCCGCCACAAGTGGTATTGCTGTGTGTCAGCTGCATGAACCTCCAGGCAAAAACCTCTCCATTTGCATGGGCTTGGTATCACAACACGCTTGCATTTGCCTGCCGGGCACAGAATGATTGCACTGTATCTCACCAAGGCTTGGTCATATTTCCCCAGGCGTACATTTTCCACTTATCAGCATGGCTAGGATTATACAGCAGCTGGCCTGGCAATCCAGAGCAAACTGAATAGGCTGTTGACTCACAGCATAGCTGTAAATACAGCAGTGAAATGTTTGGCAACCTCCTCTAGCCCTGCACACAGGAGGAAAGTAGGTCCCTACCTCCCGTGCTTCAGGCTCCTGCAGTCCAGGTCTGGGTTGTTTCAGTCTGCTTTCTCGTCACCCTTCCTCCTGCTAACCCATGAATCATGTGGATTCGGTGCTAGGGAGCCTTTAACGTCCCCAGAAATTATGTGCTGGAGCCAGAATTGTCACCTCTGTAAAGGACTCAGCGGGGCCTTCTCCCACACTGTGGCTCTGGGCAAGAGGAGCAGCACTGCCCTGCCCAAGGACACTCCCAAACCCCAGGCAGCCTGGGGACTGTTTCCAGCAACAGCTTCTCAGTCCTGCCTTTGAGGTCACTGTTCTCCCAAAAGCTGGGAAGTCAATTTTACGGTTGTTTTCTTATCTTTATCCCCCAGGTTGGTCTGTGCACATACCCACATCTTCTTTTCTCTATCACCCTGTTCCCGCAAGGGAATTTTGTTCAAAATGAAAGCTTTTTTGTGCTTTTGAGATCTCGCATACAGCTCTTTAATTTAGTTTGATGGTGAAAGTGGTGTTCTTTTTCTTCTCGTTTTTATCACACTCTCACTTGATGTGCAACAGTCCTGCTTTGGGCAGGAAGTTGGACTAGAGATTCCAGAGGTCTCTTCAAACCAGCACAGACGTAATTCTTGCCCCTTGTGGATCTCCTTGGCACCACCACACTCTACGCTTCTATTTCTACATAACATCCCAAACTGAACAGTTACTTCAGGAACAGAATTAGTAAAGGTAAAGCTACAACTCCAGCACACACCCAGGCCATTTTCCACAGGCTGCCTCTCCTGCTTTCCCCTAGTCTCCCTTCTTTCCCTTCTCCTAGCAGGGAAGGTTGCTATGGAGATTTCTTGAGAAACAAAGAGAAGAAGGGATACAAGAAACACAACGCATCAAGAAGGGCATGGAAGAGAAAACAAATGTATCTTTTGTGTTAATAAATCCATTTTCCCCAAATCTTTACCTAGAAAGCCACTGATGAAGAGACCAGACCCTCCACCAACACTGCTGCTCTGCAGCACTTTCCCCACCCCATGGCACAGGGACTTTGCAGTGCCTGTGAATGGTACCCCAGCAGGCAGAGTTCACACTTGTGTGTGCACTGAGAACTCACGAAACGAAGTGGTCACAACAACCAGTCAGAAAGGGTCCTAAGACGTTCTCCCTCCCTCTTAGAGTTGTTGAGAATGCCTTAAATGATCAGTACAGGCTTTCAACACTTTCTCCGAGATGCCCATGTGGCTCTCAAACCAAATGAGACAGGTAGGCAAGACAGAGGGAAGCAGACAAAGCAAGGAAAGAGAAGAAATAATAAAAGAAAAAAAAAACCCTCAGAAAATACAATGGCAAATTACTTCAGCTCCATTCACAGCAGTACTCAGTGCTGTTCAATGATCCTGCAGTCATTTATCACCAACGCACTAACAGGATAGAGAGAAGCAAGATCTAAAAGAGGTTAGAAAATAGATATTCATAACTACACCAATTGCTTCAGTTTTTTCCAGATTATGCCTTATTTTAGTTTCCTCAATACAAATGCCGGAGCCTGATTGTTGTTTGGTGTTTTCAATTTCTCTGGATATTGACCTTGTTTCTTGACTTACTCCCATCATATATGCAGATAGGGCTCAGTAAGGATCTTAACTAGAGTCTGAAGATAAATGCAGTCCCCAGTCAAGGCTACTTTATACACTTATGCAGGCTCAGTTCCCAGTGTTAGAGCACACCTCAGATTTTTCTGCCTGCCATGCAATGAAAGACAAAGCAGTGCTCCTGTCCCCACTCTATAAACCACAGTCTGAAGGGATTATGGGCCAGGTCCACAAGGAGTAGTCAGAAGAACCAACATGACCTTTGGTTCAAGGGCTGACATGGAACTTCAGCCAAACCCCAACGCTTGCTTTGGTGCTGCATCTTCCCTAAAAGCCCAAGTCTGGCAATGCTGTCAGCACCTCTGGTTGCTTTGCTGCTGCTACAGCAGCATGCAAGCACCTTGTTCCCACTCATCTGCCATCTCAGCGGACTTCTTAGCACATAGAAAGAAGCATCTCATCAGTGCTCATAAGGCAAGTCAGCACAAAAGCAGGATCCCAAACTTGGCTGTTTTCGCCAGCTGAGAGAGCTGGAAATGTTGGGGGAAGACAAGTGACTGTTCTGCGCCTCCGCTTGCCTCCATGATAGCCCTCAGGCCTGGTCAGAGCGCACAGAAGCAGCATCCTGCTGCAAGGCATGCAGGTAAAGCAGCCCAAAGCCCTGTTATTAAGCAGCAGCTTCAACTTGGAAAAGACACAACAGGGAGAGAGAAGTCTGATGCACCTAGCGTTGGTAATGGTATGAGGAAGGTAATAGGAAATAATTGTTCATTACTCCTCCTAATACCACAAATGAGGGAAGTCAATAAAATACTTGCAGAGACAAGGTTCAAAAACTGGGAACTCCCTGTAGCAGGATGGTGTAAAAGCCAGAGACATTCAAAAAGAACAAGACAAATTCCCACAGCACAAGGTCCATCAGTAGCTTTAACCAGACAATCCAGATGTTATCACCAGATTATAAAATCCTTACACCAGAAGATCACAAACGTGCCATTGTTCTCATACTACTTTTCCCTTCACCCCATCTGTTGCTAATTACTGCTGGAGACAAGACACTGGGTCAGCAAGTCTTCAGCCTGACCCAGTAATAATTTCCCTAGCATGTTCTCACTGCTTGGAACAGAAGAAAGAGTGTCTCCTATCATCTCCTGAACAAAAATGAGTGTTTGTGAGAAAAAAGGGGAAATTAGAGCTAATTAACCTAAGTTGACTTTTACCCATCTATTGTGCAGAAAGAAACTGGAGAAGTGTATGTGCTCTTGTCTTCTCCCCTGCACCCGATTGCTATATTAAGTAAGATATTATTACATCAGGGTAAAAAGGTATTTCCTAAGGAACAGATCTGCAAAGATTCCACTGGCCTAACACTCCAAGGATATCCCTAGATTCTGCTGTGGCATAGGCAGTCTTGTTACACATAGGAACATGACTTGTATAATTATGTTATGTACAGGCCTGTATTTCTGCATCCCACCAAGTCACTGACTTTCAAGTCAAGGAAAAGAGACTTTGTTAATGATTCACTTCCTGATTGGTAAGAATAATATCAGGGCAAAAGAGAGAAATCCTATCAGCACAGAAAAAGCTGCAGTTTCAGCTCAGCCCATATGAGACTGCACAGGAACCCAGTATACTCAGTACTTTACTAAGCTACCATCTTCCAGCTCCCATAGGTGGGTGAGTATGGCAATGAGCAATGCCCAGTTAATCCAAAGTCTGTCCTCAAGTCTCAGGATATCCCACCACAACAAAAGAACAGCCATTCCCCATGAAAGAGGGATCTTGCTCTTTCCCAGTCAGAAAAATATCTTTCCCAGTCTACACCCTGCGCCCAACCCTGCAGTAGCAAACAATCTCTAAACCCCTTCTTCCTGTATATGCACCAACATTGGATGGGTTAATTATAAAATAAATATTGATAAAATCCAGTCTATCCCACACCCAGCCAGATGGTGCAGCTGTCAAGCAGCTCTGTCAGCGCATAAGAAGAATTAATTGTGCTATGGGCCCTACCGTAAGCTCTCAGCAAAGTTACACTGTAACAGTCATTAATTTCCATACTTCATTTTCTTCTTGCCATTTTAAATTACCATTTAAAATAAGATACAATATTTCTGGGATATAATACAACACTTTCCCCTGATCTTTAGCACGGCTCTATTAATACACATCACTTAGCTTTTACAGCTTCTCCCAGCAATCCTCATGTGAGATCCACACAATGATTCAGGAAAGGTTTGGCCTTGCTTGCTCACATACCACAGGCACTTTTCTACCACATTTTAATCAAATCTAACTAACAAGATATTACTTTACACTGCAATTCAAGCTTTGCTTAGTAAAAGAAGGAAAAGAAGCTTAAAAAGTGGCACAGATGTATAATGCAATGAGTGTTTAGAATATTTATAAAAATATATACACATTGTAAATAAAGACCTGTAGTGAAATACAAGGGTAGCCTAGACAGACACAATAACAATCAATTTCAGAAAGTAGCTAAAAAAGTCCTCAAATAACAAAGCCAATTCAGAACCATCAGAGGAAGAAAATCACTGAAACCATTATCTTCCCTCACAATAAACAACTAAGCCAAAGAAACCTCAGAAGAGTCACACTGCTTAGCAGAAGTTGCTGAAATCAAGTGATGTACCATCAGCATCCAGCTGAAAATAATATCTAGGTCTAAATAACCGGTTACCCCATTACTCTTTCTTCCTATGTCCTACCCTAAGAAACAAGGGAATTGCAGCTTTCAGGCTGCTTGAAGTTTCTGCATAATTGTATTTTAGGGCACTGAAAAATGTGTGCTTTCTAAAAAAATAACAAATTTTATCGCTGAAATTTAGTGCGGGGAGTAGAAACACAAATATTAAAAAACTACAATAGATAAAACAAGCAGGTAAAGAGAACCACTACCTTCCAGCATTTCCTAGTCCAGGCATCCCAAATCATCAGACCACTTCCGCCCATGTCTCCATCCAGGCAATGACGTTTATTAGATGAATGACACTCACCTCACTGCCTGTCTGCAGGACAAGCACTCAGAAGCTGCATAAGGGTGAGGACAAAATGACTCAAATGAGGCTAAAATTCTGTCCAAGAAGAAGTCAGCCGAAGCTTTAGCAGCTATCCCACAGATGTTCCAGGCCAGTGAACTGCTGATCCACTGCTGAAACCAACAAGATTTGGAGGGTGCACAGGACCTTGTGGAACAAAACTGTGCAAATTTACAGGACAGGGTTATTGTGTGCTGAGGTGAAGAGAAGCAACAAGTGTTCAAAAAAAAAAGAAAAGAGAGGTTTCTTCCTTCTGTTACTGTACGCTCAGCATTTTACAATGAGATTTAAAAGATGTAGAAATGATAATAAAAGGCTGTCACATTGCTACTGAAGTGAGAAGTGAACATCTGTATCTGTGCTGCGGCTCCCCAGACCCGCTGGCACACAGGGGTAGCCCCAAGGCTGACAAGAAGCTGCAGGTGGCCCTCGGAGAGCAACTCGAACAGCTGGAGAGCCCAGCATGAGTAGAAAGCACCATCAGCTGCAGGAACACCACTTTTTTTGGGATAGCCACTGCTGCCTGGCTTTGAAGTCCCCACCCAGCAGAGGACCCGGTGACCACGGGCTGGAAGAAATCAGCCTTCCATTATATTTTTACCTGCGAATGAAAGACCATGGCTGAGGCCAAGCCTTGGTTCCAGAAGCGTACCAGAGACCTACGGGTTACTGCAGCTGGCTGTATTTCTGCTATCCTTACCTGTAAGTCCTCTAAGCCCACCTAACAAATGGTGTCTTCTTTGTAACGTGTTATAACTCTTTCTGGTTGGGAAGGGGGGGGGGAAAACAGAAAAAACCTAGCTTTTCTGAAAGAAGCATGAGCGTGCATCCGCCAAGGCCTGCCACGTGTACAAATGCTTTCCCCACAAGATAATAATATGTTAGTTATGTAATATAGCATGTGGCTTCCATGCCAGACAGCACAATACACAAAGAAAAAAAAAGGGCACTACTGTTTAATCAGATTTCGTAATTTTTCACACTCCAAAAAAGTACAAAAAGACTACCTGTTTTTACGTTTAGTTTAAAACCAAAGTTCTGTAGTTCAAGTCACACTGTTACTTGGTAATACCAAAAAGTTATAAAACCCCCACAGAATCTACAATTTTTTTCTAGCATAACATGTACCTGTTTTTATGCTTTACTTGACACACACGTGGATTAAGAAATTATGCTTGTCAGGTTGGTGTTGTTCAGTATGTACAGCCCCCAGAAGCACTGGCTGAGAAATGTTCTGAAAAAAACTTGTTCTTTCATCAGAAAATGGTGATCTGTCAAAACTAAATCTGTTCATGAGAAGAAGGGAAATTCTGAGAAATCTTTTTGGAAAATGAAAAATGCATGCAAAACAAAAACTTCAAATTGTCAAAATGCCCAATTTAAACATCTTTTAAATGAAGAGATTAAACTAATCTTGAATGCTTTTTCAAGTGCTTATTTTTCAATCAACTTTTTTTCAAAGTTGAAATTAAAATAGTGCTTCCAAATACTGGAAATCCAGTATTTTCACTGAGGAGTTCTCATGCCCTTTTCCCCACTCCCAAATTATACACTGATTATATTTGAGACACTAACATTCCAGTCAGGATGAGAAAATTTTCCCCTCTTTTCCCCTCAAAATTATTTTGGCATGATCAAAAAAGCCTCTGGCTTTTCTTAGCAGATAGGGAGTCTGCACTGTCACAGTCATGCATGCAGCCACACTCTGAGTTCCTTTAGGATTAGGATTTTATGGAACAATCCATCTCTAATGAATGTTAAAGATGAAAAATAGAAGATGGTGTAAGAAAAACAGCCATGTTTGTCATAAATTTCAATTTCTTAGAGAACATCAGGGGGAAAAAAAAAATCCCATTGCCCACGGCAAAATCTTGCCAGAAATCATACATTTTAGCACCCAGCTGAGGCATAGGAACACAGAACTCCCAATTTCTGTTTCTGGTGAAAGTAACCTCTGACAACAACTGCAATAAAACAGAAATCTGGTCTGGGTAAAGCCATTACAGCTGCAAAACCATCAAAACCTTTTTCCTCTGAGCTAAAATTACCGCTGCCATTTTTACCCCATGCTCCTGATGTTCATGACATCTGAAAAAAACAGCTTCCTTTCCAGCTCCTGTCAAACACTGACTCAATAGGGAAAATCTAAAATGCAAGCATCTACCTGGTTGTTCACCATCCGAACCATATGGAGAAAAGACAGCATTCCCAGGAGGTCCTTGTAGAACTTTATTCTTTTACCTGAATTTTTTTTTTCCCCACATCAAAGAGTTTACTTTTTTTTTGGGAGATCTCACCTAGCTGGAGAGTTGGGAGATAGGGTGCACTGTAACACTACCATTCAAAAGGCTCCCAGTTTGGGAAGCACAGGTTATCAGGACCATGGTGATCATCACACCCTCTAAAGCCTGGCAACCACAGGAACAACTTCCTGCCTTTTTTATCATAAGGAAGTGTGACAGGGCAAAAGCAGAGCTGACGGTGAGTACCTGAAGACCAGATTCTGTGGGTGACCTTTGGGGTCACAGGGGGCTGTGACATTCGAGTTGGCCCCTGAGGCTGACAGCATGGGCAACTCCAGCAGGTCACAGCTGCTGAGCACCCAATTGTGTCTTGAAAGCCTGAGACAGGGGTTATTGTTGTTACCGCTGATAAACTCCCCCCACGGTCATTATCGCTTTTATGATAGTTTTGAAGATACAGTCAGCGCTATCCATGTGATGAGCACTGCGTTAAAGATGTTTTTAATAGATGCATGGCTTGATATTCCTGCTGGTTACCTCCCTTTTGGCTCAGCCACATCCCCTCCAGCTCCGAGACTACTGTGAATCTCCAACACCAGCTGTGCTGAAGCACTCAGTTCGAGCTGACTCCTCTGCAGTCTCCCACCTTCCGAAGGGAGAAAGTTTCAATCTCATCTGGGAAATGAGATCACCCACTACTGCAAGCTTTGCCTCATGCTTTTGCAATGCCCTCACTCCTTTGCACTTGGCCTGGGGCTAAGTCCAGACTGTCAGCAGAGCATAGGGCAGAACAACTGAAAACTCCTGTTTTTATTAACAGCAACCTGTTAGCTAGTCAACACCATGAAATAAAATAAGCAAAGGGATTTCAAACTTTAGTCAAGACCTACTTGGCATGTAAAATCACCTGAAGCACAAATGTTAGTTAAAATGAGTATATCTTGGCTGCCACTTGTGGAAATGCAGATAAGCCATAAAGGTCCCCTTAATGTCATTATCTCCAAAACCTGCATGTCTCCAGAGCCAGCTGCAATTTCAATTCTTTACCAATTTCACGCAATGGCTGCAGCAGAAGCCTGCAAGCATGATTCAATTCTGACAAGTAGTTCAGTTTTGTTTGTTAACAAAAAAAAATTAAATAAAAGGCACATCATGGCTCCAATTTTATTGTCTCTGTAATTTCCTTATTAAATGTGCATGGCATATATACACAAAGCTACAGGTTTCCAGGGTTCCTTCACAAAACAAAAACAGAAAACAATGCCTCACTACCAGTCCCCCCAAAAAATGAGCCTGGAATGTGAAAATCAAGCCAGGGTATATATTTTTTTTCTGCATGTTATTGTAAGTAATAGAAGTTCTTCAGGCAAAAAAAGCACAGTTGTTGCTGTGCAATTTGATGGCATTTATTTGAGCTGCACAAGTGTAACTAATTATCCATGTGGAAAAAATTTACTAAGCCATGTTTTCTCCAATACAGAAGATGAAGAATAACCACCTTTCTTAGTTCTCATTTACTAACAGGGATTTTTGAAGTATAAATACAGCAATATTTTCGTCACCAGGAAGGTGATGTTACGGCACATAAACCATCAGAAATAGCATTTCTGTTCCACAGATTCCTGAGCAACCAAATTCTGCAGTCTGTATAAAGCTGGGCAATGGATGCAAAGGATGCATTTTCTTCCTTGCTACCTCTGGAGGCAGAGCCCACCACCTCTGTCACTAACTGACTACTGAGCTTGAGGAAAACATCTGCATGCACCTTTGCTGCAACACTGGCATCAAAGGAAACCAAACCCATGCACAGTTTAGAGATTATATTTTTTAGAGTTTACGCTTTGTTGAACAACAAACACAGATATCCACAAAACTACTAAAGTTCCAACATCTTACTTCCCATCTTCGCACAGATTTCAATGTTAGCTGAAGTGCTTAATTACTTTTCAGCATCTAGCTTGTAGCTCCTTTAAAGCTCCCTAAGAATCCCTGCCCGGGTAGGAGTTGTGTGCCTGATCAGTAGGCAGCACATACTGCCTGTGTACAGCTCCCCTTGTGCTAAAGGACTGCAGCTGAAAAAACCTGATATATGCAGAGTCTACCTCCTTCCAGGCGATGTGCCCAGCATCCCTAAACGCCCTCTCCAGCAGTGCAAGCTCCACAGATAGAGCAATGCTTGCACTCACATTAACATACCCAGCAGTAAATATCCGAGCCCAGTAACTTTTCAACACGCTACCCCTTCTGTTGCCCCAAGCGCACCTATAAAATATGTTACGTTCCCAAGTCGAGCCCAAATGCCTACCCAATTAATGGAGCTGTCATTTATCTCAATGCTTTTGACATTAGTATGGCACTCCAGCATCCTGCCAATGATATAATGCCAATAGGATCAGATCTTGTTAGGCAGGGATGCAAAGAACACTGTTTCATGAATTTTTTTAATGACCTTCAGTATTCTCCCCAATCCAGGCTGTTTCATCAAAACTATAAAAAAGACAAAGTTTCAGCAAAGGCAGAGCTGTTCTTTTCACATTACTATCACTACAGCTGCATTGCCATAAACATCCATGGCACCTTCCCAAGCAAATAAAGGTGACACAGATGAATGTCCCAGAGAGCTTAATTCCTGACATACCTTGAAACAAAGAGCCACAGTTCAAGCATTCAAGGGCAAGGGGTCACCCTGGAGACAAGGCAAGAAACTGACAGAAAAGGTAAAGAGAAAAAAAGAAGCTATCCAGAGTTTTTTTGCACAAAAGGCAGCTGAAAGAGGAGGGGAGTAGGTAATGAAGAAGAAAGAAATGATTCAGTGACATAGAAAGCAGGAGGAAAAAAGAATCTCTACCAAAACGCAGGAAGAAAGAGAAAGCCAGCAAAGGGACTTATGAGAAGGAGCAACTGTTGTGAACGTGGAGAGCATCCTCATGTGTCTCCCTCAAAATGTCAAGACAATCTCAGTGCATCCACGGCACATTTAACTCCTGGCACAGAGGGTTTGCAGTGACCTTGAGTGGGGAGATCTGTTTAAAGGACCATGAGTTTCTAACATGTAGAAAAATCTTTTGGAAACAACACAGCCCAAGTCCACTGCATTCCCATTCTGGCTGTTAATTCCAAGCCTCGCTCGTGCAGCTCTTTCTTTACGAAATTATTTACTAAGTGCATTAACATAAATGGAACCGGAAGATTTATTTTTAATTAAAAAAAGAGGGAAAGAGACTTAAGCACACTGTTAATATTGCCAATGCTTTTCATGACTTCATTAAAAAATAAATTTTAAGATTCACCTTTAGTAGCTATGGTAATAGAGCTGTTTTTCATTGACTCAGTGAAATTTCTTTCACATTCCTTTTACTAGGAGAATTAAATGTAAAAGCAGATCTAATTTTTTTCTAAAGCAGATACTTCCTCCAATAAGGAAGCAAAACAACTATATTATTTATTTTTCATGTATAGGAATAGTGAAAAGAAAATTAAATCATTAGCTTTCTTCAAAACAGGAAAAGAAAGAAATCTCTCATCCAATACTTGCTTTTTCAGTTACGAATGTTGCACGAATTGTAGTCCAAAGTACATAGCAAGTTTTTAGGAGAATGAAAGGCATTTTCTGCACTTTCAGAATTGAACTTGTCTGTCTCCCAGGTCTTCTTGTGTTGCCTGAGACCTCCCAACTAACATCTCTTCAGCTCTTGGAGAGCATCAAATCTCCAAGATCCCCAGTCCTGAGAGATGAGGTCAGAGCTCATCTACTGGGGAGTTGCCTCCAGGGATCTGACCCAGGTATTAAAGGCAAAAGATCCTCACAACATGTTAAGGAAGCTAAGCCAGGGAGTACCAAAGAGATGCGTTTTAACTCTCCTTCCATTATCTCCCTTCATTCCTTGTGGCAGTCAAGAGAGAAGCAGCCAACGTGGATGCACTGCAAAGCTAAAATAAATTGCAAGTTTCTGAAGCTGCTTCCAGTCATCCAGGCTTCCCAACATTTACCATGCATATAAACTGCTGTTTACACCTATTCAGAGTGCCTCCATGTCCCAAAGTGACAAACAATGGAGCCGAGGCTTTGAGCTAATCCAACACTGGCTGTACAAAGGAGTACTAAACTGTAAGCAACTGCAAAAACCTAAGCAGAATAAACACGTATTTTCCCCCTGAAGGAAGACTGAGTAGCAGAAACAAAAGGCTATTACACTTTCAGACAAATGTACAACGGATTACATTTTTCTTAAAAATATAAAACGGAGTGAAAACATAATTTGTTTCAAGGACAATAATTCAAATAAGCAAATTTAGATACTCTGTTTCATTTGACACCCACATCTACATTTCATTGCAACCTATTAAGCACAGAACGCTAAAACCTTCTATTTTTCAAGGAAGTGAAGTGTGAAAACATTCAGGTTACATCTCTTAAAAAAAATACTCTCACATTAGTGCTTTCATTCCTTTTGTGGTATCACCTACTCTGTCCTCCTCACTGTGTCCACATCACAGAACAGCGCCAGCAATTCAAACAATGACCCAAGGCCTTTAAAGAGGCCATTAGCAGGTGTGCCAACACCGAAGGGAATGCCACAAGCAGGGAGGGGTTTGCTGGCAAGCCCGAAGGGTGACAAGTCCCCCCCCTCGACATCAGAGAGAGTCCCTTGGCTGGAGGGCTGCCAACTGAGCCCAAGAGACGTGACCCAGGCGACCAGTTGCTCTCCAGATCATCTTTCCTGATCTCCGTTGGGGATTTTGGTTCAGTGCCACTCGATGTAGTGTCAATTGTCGCACAGAGGTCTCAGAACAGCTGTCAATCAACAGCTGCAGGGCACAGCTCACCCAGGCAGAGCACAGCAAAGCAGGGCTGCCTCCGGCTCCCGTGGTCATGCAGGGGGTTGGAGTAAAACCCAAAAAGTATCTCCAACCCTGAAATTACAATTATGCTAGCAAATTGAACGAGGCCAGGACACTGCCACAAAAACTAGCACCTGATCATCCACATACAAACTGATCTCCTCACATGGGTTTCAGCAACAACGTTCTGCCAACCTCTAGGAAAGGTGAAGGGCTCAGGACAAACCAAGGACTGTATCCTGTTAATTGGGGACAGCCAGCCTGTTTTGAAGGGTTATCTTCTTAAGTACAGCCTGGCTACACCATTTATCTTAGAGCTACAGAAAATACTAGTACAATCAAACAGGAGTAAGGGCTCTTGTCATCACAGTTCATTTCCTGAGCAAAGCGTGCATCTGGCTCCCGTAGCAGTCCCTGAAATATTGCCAAGCGTTTGGATACTACCATGGCAAAGGCAACATAAGGCTCTGAAGTACACAGAATTTTGCTGTCCTCAAAATAGGGGTGATCTGATCACTCCTGCCCAAGCATGAACAAGTAAGCTATTTCTGGAAGTAAAGGATATAAGAGATATACTATGAAGCTGAAGACACTTCTCAGAAGAACAGGCAGACAAGCTAAAGCAGCCTCAAGATTAGACCAGCCATGCACTTAGAGCATTTATATTCTGTTTATATAAGGGAACTATTTTCAGCAGGACTCATTATTTAAAATCCTTCACACGCCCCCATGCAACACAGCAAGAAAGGTTAAGGTTTCATTCCCCTGGTGAGTTCTCAATGTAATTTGACAAGGGTAAAGCATTGTTCTTGTTCATCAGGTTAAATACAGGCCCTGTCACATCACTGGAGGTGCTGTGGACACCAGGCTCTCCTACAGCCCACCACACGTTTTGACATCGTGTCTCTGTGTGCACACATTTCTTGCAAGTGATGGTTTGCAACAGCTTTTATAAAATGGTAACAGAGCTAATATTTGTCTCTGCTTCCCCAAGCACAAACTACACCCACTTCCCTCATTACATGTAGATAATGTGACCCAGAGCAATACCTGGAAAATTTGGAATAATGGCTGTAATCCTCAGAGTTTGAGGAGGACTATGAGACTCAAGCTGCCCAGAGCTCCCATAAAAGTAGTCCAGCAATGAGACTACTCTGCTTCTGGCAAAGGATGTTTTATAGCACCTCAAAGGACTAAGGTGTACAGGGTTTCTTGTATCTATAAGTCATGTGATCTGTCTTGTCTAAATCAGTAAGCAAAATCAAATCAGACCAAATCACGCACTATAAGCGTAACAGCCAAACAGAGGCCTTCATCTCACATAACCCAACAGCAAGGCAGAAAAAGCAGGAGTGCTAGTGCAACATTTTAAAATACATTTTCACCCCGTACAGAAGACACGGGTTGGGAACACATCGCCAAGGGCTCATTTCTGCAGTTTTCTGCAGCATGCCATGATACCAACAAGGAAGAAAGTGTGTACGATGGTCTGCCTTGCTTCTTACTACCCTAAGCACATATCTCCATGGATGCCATGCACATGGAAAGCCCCTTGTGCAGCCCCAGGAAGTGCTGGGGAAAAAAGCCATCAAGGAGATGAAAAATCAGCACGTAGTCAGATCCCTTCATCCCAAGAGTTCAGCTTCTCCTGCCTGGCCTTTGCTCTCCGGAGTAGTGTGGTTACACAGCAAAGCCCGTGTGAGTGTGCACAAGAGGGGTTGAGCCCTCTCATGCAGGGCAAGCTCCTCTGTACTTAAAAGTGAAAGCAGCAAAAACAATAAATGCAGAAAGAAGCAAGGCTGCATTTTCATACAACAGCAGCAAATTTGAGATTTCTAAAATAAGAGGTGGAAAAAAATTCTCATCAAAAACACATCAAGACCCAAATCAGTGTGCAAGGGCAGCTTCAGTCTGGTAATTACCCTGAAACAGCACAATATCCAGTCACCAAGACCACAAGATGTCACATCAGATGTCTGCTGCCACAGTTCCTTTGTTCCCATCACTAGCTGACCCAACACAGATAAAGCTCAGCTGGGCACTTCTACACACACAGCGACTGCACCTCCCCAAAATGCAGGCACACAATCAGGTCAGATGAATTCCTGGGAAAACACAGAGACAGAGAGACAAGGGCTGCCGCCCTTTTACTTGATACTGGGAGGTGCAAGCCATGTGTGTTTCTGAACAGTCATTTGTATGTGATTTCAGTAACTGTGTATAGTCTTCCACAATAAACACCACAATCAGTGGTGGTGTTGATTTTAATTACTTAAGTTTAAATACAAAACATAATGAGATGCTGTATTTCTATTTTCAGACAGTTTTACCCTGAACATTAAACATTATTCAGCTTATTAAAAAAAAAAAATCAGTTTAGCACAGTCATCTTAAGGGACTTGCATGTTTTAATCATCAGTTTTAATTAGGCTAAAAAGTAGTATAAATCAAGGCCTTTTTTGAGGCACTCTCAAAAGGCACCAAAAAGGTTCCATTCTTTATTTGACTGAAGTGCGCATTATGCTAAAGCGTTAATGACAGCAAACAAGAGTAACTGAAATCAGTCTCCTGCTAATTTTCATAATTTGTAGTAGAACACTTTTCTAATTAATAATAGACTTCTAGAGACATCTATGTTGACAAATACACACAGGCCACACTCCTTTACCTTTCTGACATCTTTCCTACAGTGCTGATGTACAAGGTGCTTAGACACCTTTTTTTTTTCCTGCAAGCTGGTTAGCATTAAAAACCTGCATTTTAGCAAAAGTCTTCTGATTGCATCCCACTGTCTGTAAGCTACATTAAATACTGGTATTTCAAGACAGAGGAAGTCAGTAAAAGCAACATAATTCTACATTCAGATACATGCTGGATCAAATGTGCTTTGCAGCCAGTTGTACCACATAATTTGGAGGAAATAATACATTAAATGGAAAAGAATACTATTATTCAGATTTGAATTTTTTGTGTCTCTTAAATCTACAGCTTAGATGTGTTGCTTACATGCCAGTAGCTGTCACTTGACACGACAGTCTAAGTTACCCAAAGCCGTATCTAGTGTATCATGTGGGAGAATGCATTTGTGCATCTTTGGTACCCAGGACCATGGAGAATATTGGTCCTACACTGCAGGTCATGAAAGCCTTTGGGGCTTTTTCCTGTTCTCCCATCCATTCCTTTGGATAAGTCACTAACCAAGTTTGTCTTACACTAGGTCTAGAAGAACATTAAGAAGCGAAGAACAAATCACCTCATGAAAAGCGAAACCCACAAAGATGAGGGGTCTGCACACTTGCTGTCTCTTTGCAAGATACAAGCTGTTCTTGTGCTTCTAAAACCTGCCCTCCTGCACACACCAGCCCAAGCAGTCAAGACTGAAAAATAACCTGCCTAGTAAGCAAAAAATCCATTCACTTTCTGCTCATCAGATGTATTTGATTCTAGCTACTGCCCAGTTATAATCTGTTTATTGTGTTCTAGTGTGTAACTAGGCTGATGAAAGAGTTGCCCTCCAATCACTGCATTTATATGTTCTGCTTGCCTTTGCTCTAGCTCCCCAAAACCTGCAAAACCCAAAACACTGACATCAACAAATGGCATCAAACATTAGCAGGTGGAGGTGTTCATTTACTAAACTATCCCATGATGTCAAATCAACTGAATGTACTCCTCGAGTGTTGCCCACAACGGCACAGGCCTAAATTTGAAAGCATTTGCCTCACCCTCCTAAGACAGGCAATTTCACATCATTTTCATTTCTTTTAAAATCCTGTAATCTCCCTCAAAGCTCATCACTTTTCCTAGCTCTTTCAGCCCCTTGACCCCACCCACATTTGTGCCAGCAGCCCTTCAAGGAGCAGCAGGAGTGAGAAGCAGCCAGGGAGAGGGGAAGGAGCTCACCAAAGAAGTGCAGGAAGGCAGATACGCAGGAAAAGGCAAGGAGCAGGAAAAATAACTGAAGGTTTAGGATCTTTTCACACAACAGTCCAGTCCTACTGGCTCAGTAAGGAACATTTTCCTACTGCTTAACTGCATTCAACTACCAACCTCACTCGTCCTTTACAGCCTAAACATTTACTCGGTGTAACTTGGGTTAAAAAGATGCAGGCAGTGCCTCCAAGGAATTCTCTCTCCAGGGACCACAACCCTTGCTGTGTAACTCTAATTGTTATTCAGCTAACAGGTAGTGTGAATCTCACAAGAAGCAGACAGGAAACCAAAACAACTGTGGGGAGAACTTCATACAACACACATGTTTGTAGTCAAAGTCAAATTCTTATTTCTCTTAGAGAGGCAGTAACTTTAAATCACATCACCCAAATGTGGGTGTTGTGGGTGGTAGGTACTAAATTTGAAGGCATTACAGATTTTTTTATTTTTAAACACAAGTTGACAGTATAAGGTAATCGCTTATTTCTACACAGTGGGTCTTACATGAAAAACACTACATATCACAAGGCATGCCACAAAATACCTCAAGATATAACTCAATGATGCCAAATTCAAGGATGCAGGAGATTATTTTTTTCTGCCTAACACACAGTAACTTTTTTTTTTAATTTAAATACTCTAGTCACCCAAAAGCAGCCGTTAAGTCACTGAGTATCTTCTGGAAGCTTCTTTTAAAATTAATCCAGAAAAAAGTTAGGCTGAAGCATTATTTAGAAACAAAAAAAAAACCCCAAAAAAATGTAAAAGGCAAAAATAAAATATTTCATTTGGACTAGTGATGAAATACAGTTTAATCCAAGCTGGTTTTAGTCAAGTTTTCGTCCTGGTTTGCAGTTTCCCATTAGTTAGAAAATTGATCCCACATCCCAGAATGACTGAAAAGAAATCATATTTTCTTCTTATATTGCTCAAAATCTGGCCTGGCCATCAAACACTAAAATCCTATTTTTCATGTGCATTTGTTTTTTTCCAGCCACTGAGGGCAAATGAAAGGCAAGATGTTTCCAAGAGTCCTCACAATGACAAAGAGTTTTCTTAACAAGCATATACTGAATGTCTCCACCAGAATTCATACAAGAGCTGGCTGAGGGGAAAAATCATGATGCATTAGGAAAAAGTCAAGCCTCAAGAAAGAGAGGGTTTTTAATTACTTTTTTTTTCTTTTGATTGTGAGTAAAATGAATTATTCCTTGTGTGAAAGGTTCCAGCATGTTCATAGAGCCTCTAACGTCAAGAGTTGCACAAACTATTTGCATCTTAACAGGGATCTGTGAGTGTACAGTTTTTGATAATGATACAGCTTGCTGTTAAACTATCTGATCCAAAACTAGGGAAATACTTAATAAAAACCATTAAGGGCAGAATTTACTTACATATTTTTCCTGGATTATTTTCTTGGCGATACCCAAAGATCATTCTCCACAGAGGTAGAAAGAGAGCAAAGAATAGCTTAGACTTTCGCAAACACTAGGATGCAGGGAACAAGGTCAGGTTTAGCACATTTTCTCTCCATTCCTTGGGAAAGGGCATCTCCTGTACCATATGCCTCTCCCATTTTTAGTGATGCACAGAGACCAGCTGTTGCTCCTGTTTAGACACCACTCTATTCACCAGGCAAAAAAGTATCACCTAGAGCAAGGAATGATGCCAGTAGAACATTATTTTGAAAATGACTGCCTCCTCAATTTATCATCATCTAAGGCCAGCCAGAGCAAGCAAGCAGTCTATTTTGAAAATAAATGGATTAATCAACAAAAAAAAAATAAATCCTCTGAAGCCAGGGGGAAAGGGAGAGAAATTGCCAGGGCATGAGAGTTTTACAGTTGTTCTTTGCCTTCTCCACTACCTGGAGATTGATCCAGGAGAAAGCACCTGGTGACCAAGAAGAGTCAAAATGAAACATACTAGAAAATACCCATCCTGCTGAGATGCTGTGCTAGATATTCCACAGTTATCCAGCAAGCTCTCTTTGGCTCTTGAGGCTTTAGTGTACAAGTGTGATAAAGTTACAGCACCTTAGCAGTGGGGGATACCTAGTCAGATTTACCATGCCAAGGACACTTGGATTTTAATATTTCCCATTTTTTCATTATAGCCTTTGCAGATTTAAGTTTGTACTAGCAGCAGAATCAAAGGTGGAAGAAAATAAAAATAGCACAGGATACAAACACTAATAGTACCTAGCAGATCCATAAGGTCCCCAGCAGACCACATGTCTGCATTGCAAATCAGCACTGATATATTCTACATATGTGAAATTTAAGGCACTCAAGTTATGATCCAAAAGAATACAAAAGCAGTCTCAAAGAAAACACAAGAACTAAAGTATCGGCTTACTGCTAATTCACTGTGCTGCAAACTCCTGCCTAAATACAAATAAATGCTGTGTCCTTTAGGTCAGGTAGATGAAAAGCCTTCTACCAATAAAAGGCATCTGTCAAATTTGCAGTACAGAGATTAAAAGCATTTGAAAGGTAAATCTGAAACCCCAGACTGAAACAACACTGTGCTTTCGTTTAAATGCGTTACTCTGCATGGTTACTATAAAGCTCTTCACTCACAGTGTAATTTAAGGACCATTTTGGATACTCTGTTTGGAAAAAAGTGCCAAATTAAGGAAAGTGGTGTCAAGTCCAGATACTTTGTGAAAATGAAGCCCCATCTATAATAGCACCCTGTAGGGTTTTCTTTCAACAACACTAGTACATAATTGTAATGGTGCCATAGCATCTGCCTCAGAGACCCCCACCTCTGTGACAGGACTCCCACAGCATCCTTATTCAATTTCTGCAAGTTTCCTGGAAGTGAGGAGCCTGGCAGTGGGGACACCCCACACTACCTTCTACAATGAAGGAAAGAATCCAAAATACGAATCTGTCTCCCTTCCTTTGCCCATGAAACAAGCTGTCTTTTCAAAATGATAAAGTTTAACTAGTAACTTACTCAAAGACCACAACAGAAGTCTCTTCCTATTTTCTGCTAGTACAGGGACTGATAAATCTGTTGATGTATCAGGTCTTTCTGCATTGGACACAGATATGCCAGGCAAAGAGTTTCCTGATGTCAATGTGTGATGCGCACTGAAGTTGCAGAGGAAAAGAGTTAATACTCCTTCTTATGTTCCTTTCTTCTTGCTAAAGGGATAGATTGCAAGTGCCACACCAACAAACCCAGCCATCACATAACCTCCAACTCAAGGAATAAATTATTTACTACAGTTCCCTATTTGAAAGGGAGTCAATTAGTTAACGGGCCATCAATTAATACTCAGCAAGGAACAATAAGAAGAGAGGAACTGGTCTGAACAGCACAGCTTTTGAAACAAAGAGTTCTTTTAAAGCGGATACCTCTGTGTTCAAGCCAGTATCTTGCTTCACTGAACATCTATTTTAATACATAAGCGGCTACATTTGCTAGCAAGACATCCTGTTGACACCTATTCAGTCCTGCCCTACTTCGGCATGACAGTCTTGTGCATTCTGCAGGGTTCAAGTGAGTGCTCGGATACATTCACAGGATTACAATGCAATGCATTTGAGGGTATGAGGCAAAAGCTTTGTTTCCCAGAACAACATCTGAAGGGCAGCATCCCCTGGAGAACATCGCAAACGAAGTTACCCTGGAGACAGCCTCTGAGGAGCAGTGACAATTCTCCACAGACAAGATGATCTGTGGGGTTGGTATTTGAAGTGGGGGGATGGGTGTTGAGTTCTCCACTCCTTGTTTGGGAAGAAGGAAAGGAAATGAAGGTGAGGAAAGGAAAAATTATGTTCAGAACTTATTTCAGGATCTTTATAATAAGAAAAGCCCATCACTCCCCTCTACTACACAATAGCATAATTTACTGTCAGGAAGTAAATAGCTTTCTCAGTCTCCTTGCATGATTTTCTCTTGGACTACGCTTTCAGCTCTGCAATCTAATGAAAGCAGAACTCGATCAACCTCTCTGCTCGGGAACTGAGGACCCTGCATTTATGGTCTTCATTTTGCCAAGCCTGGCACCTCCACTCTCAGTCAAGGAGCCCAACCAGGAGAAAGCACCACACACATGAAGCCAAGAGAACTCACCAGAGGCACCACAGCAAACTAAGTCAAAATACACTTTTTTTTTCTTTTAACATTGTCAAAGCCAACTATTCTGCTTTATAAACAAGCATTCATCCATGCTTCCCCAGGAAAAATCTCTTTCATTACTATTATTTTTCAGCTCTAATTAGGTTTTTCCCACAGCTTTAGCTACTATTGCTTTCTAGGTAGTATATCTGGTTACTGTCCATCTCATATGTGTACTTGGCTTCACACATAATGCTCTAGAGGTGTAAGCATTATTACTACACAACCACCAATGAATGTAGTTATAAAAATGAAGGAATATTTGATAGCTCTGTAGCTACCACTTCCATAAGATACTCAGATTACCATACCCCAGCGCAAACTACCAAAACAAAAACTTTAAAAAAATTAAAAAAAAAAAAGAAGAGAAATCACACACTGTAGTGAAACATATTTAAATGGACTTGGCACCTTAACTGGTAGTGAGTCTAACTCTCAGAGAGGTTCAGACCCCACAGCTCCTTTTCAGCTCTGAGTTTATCCTTTTAAATTCATTACATGTTTGTGAGTACTGGACAGACTGATCTCATCTCCTTTTATCAACTTCTCTGTGCCCTAAGCTTCTCACCATAATAGCGTTCCAGAGCGATATTGGATACACCAACCCTCCTCAAAAGTTATTCTTGATTGTATTTTGCCAACTGGCCAACAAGGGATAATGAAATTCAACATGTAAGCACTCCCCCAAGAGCTGGAGAATTTCACATCTGTCATATATTTACTACGCAAAAAGAAAGGCCCTGTATTTGTGCAAGGGGTAGGGCTCTGAGAAATAGGGCTGTCACCAGATGTTCCACAGCTGAGAGTCTGCGTAGCCTCAAGATGTGAGGCTAATCAGTGCAGGCCCTAAATAATTAAGTTACTATGCTTTGCAAGAACTGCTGGCTGTTTAGAGGAGAAAGACCACAATTCAACACCCTAGTGAGAGAAAGGCAGAAAGATCTCATATATTATATAGGCGAATGGGGGACAGCCAGCATTACCAGGGCAGAGTGGGCAGGACCAAGGGGAATCCACATCAAGCCAGACATCAAAACAGAGCAGTCCCACCTTCTGGGGGCCTGCTAGGAGGATTTCGACACCAGTGCCACAAATCACAGCAGACAGCAAATAGTCTAAGCCATTTGGGTTTCTACAAAACAGCATTCCCGATCCTGTTTTTAATTAAGATCCCCAAGGACACTGCACAGAGACTATAGGTTCATCCATTTTGTCCCTCATCTCCTCCATTTTATTGTCTGCCATCTCTTTAATCTAAGGCTCCTGTGAATTCAGGTATGCAATCTGAAACAAGGACTGTAGCTGTCGGGATGCAAGGACACGCTTGTAGTGCCTCGTGACAACTGCTCTGTGGTCTGGAGAGGTGGCAGTGCTAAAGACACACCAAATCAACTTCTTACAAATAAAAGTTCTCAAAATTTAGACCCAGACTTGTTTTGTTATAAAGGTAAGCCAGCCGGGGTTTTTGGTCTAATTACTGGTTTTTGGCAGTCTGATACTGTAACGCATGACTTCCAAGCACTTTTGTCACCAGGACTCAGAAACTCTAAGGTATCTGCTGATGATACAAATTTATTATGTATTTGGCATCCAGCCAAGAGGCCTTTTTTTCCCAATCAAATTAAGGAAAACAACTAAACATGATTAGATTTTTTTGTCCTCAGAATTCCCCCAGAGCAATATCTAATAGTAAGATTTTTAATTGCACATGCCTGTAAGATTACAAATTGTGATGACAGGTTGGATTTCAAGTCACGACAAAGACACGAAGGCATGTCAAATGTTCCTTGCATTATTCTAAATTTTGCCAGACCAGCTCTCTATGGGTTTATTTATATAAACAGTATGAAAATCACATTTAAAGCACATATACACACTCATACATACATAAACACACGCACAAAAAGCTAAGGTCTCAGCTCCACTCCAACCTGACACAAGCAGCACAGCCAGCCACACTGCCTTGCTTCTCAACCAACAGGCACATCTCCCCCTCCACCCCACTGCAGAAAAGTGCTACACGAGACTGACGTACCAAAGCCAGTTTCCTTTTTGTCATCTGCTCCCTTGATACCAAATCAGCCCTTACTGCAGCCTCCAGCATTTCAGTAATAGAAACAAGACACTGTGAATTAAAAGTTGGAGACAGATCTTCAGCAGTAAGAGCTACAGAGGGGGGGAAAAATTAAAACAAATTCTCATTTAAAATCAGCAGCACTGATGGATTTGTAATTGTTCCTAGAAGAGCTTGAAGGGGATCAGTGTACCAAGAGAATAAGGACCAAGCACAATGCTGTAACTCCCAGGGCAGGGGAGCAGCCCACAATCCAGTGAACTCGCTGCAAGCACTAGTATTTGAGAGATTAGGCCAGGGTACCCTCTCCTCCATGTTACTCCAGCTTTCCCCAAAGTGACCCCTCTGGGCTGAGCAAACAGATTCAAAGTGCATTTACATGGAATCACCAACTTGCCATGGGATTTAGATCAGACCCCAAAAACTCAGTGTTAAAATGCTATGTTTATTTATGGCTCCACATTCTGGAGATTTAAGAACAGGTGACAATTTGGCTGAGCTTCTAAAAGCCATCAAGCATCTCAGTTTCCACAGATGATGGTATAGGAGGAAGTGACAATAACCAAATTACATATTTCTAGTCCTTACCTCTTCCTCTGCCCATTCTAATGCACAAACTGTCTTGAGAAGACTTTTTAGCAGCCATGAGTCTTAGAGGAAACAAACTTATACCTCAGGATGTATAACAAGGCACCCAACACTATCAGACACTGCAGAAAGCAGCTCAACACAGGAAAGCACAAGGAAATATATGAAAGTAGATGCTGCTCTGACTATTCCTTCCTTTTCTAAATTCCTTGGGTATATGGGATGCATTCAGTACTGCACTGTAACTAAAAACCCACCAGCCCAGGCCCACGGTTGCTACAATGGGCAGATTGCAGCATCTGGGTGGTGCTGGCTAAAAACCCATTGCACATCCCAAAGCTTGGAGCAGAACCATGACAGAACAGGGATCATCCTGCCAGGCAGTGGGAGGGATATTCCAGAGCGATTGCCCAGCACAAAACTGTTTGATGTAATCAGGGAAATTCAAAGTGGGGAAAGTCTTCTGAAGTTTCTGACATGCTTTTAATTTTTTCCCATACCACAGCATCTTTCCCAGATGAGTTGCTCATTGAACAGCAGGAAATGTCTTCCAAATTCAAATAAAACCACATTACCAAACATATCCAATTTTTCAAAATCATGATCAATAAAGAAAACAACTGAACGACAGTGAATATGCCATGGGGTAATAAACATCAGATGGATCTAAGATTCATTTAACATGAATGGAGTTGATAAAATGGATGCTAGAGATATCTTCTGGGGAATCAGCAGTTTCATTTGCAATAAAGAGCTGCTTCTCACCATTTTTGCTGGGCAAAGGGTGCTCTCCCTAACAGGAAAACAGCAAGTCTGCCCAGATCCCACAGGAACAGGTTAGCAGCAACTGAGGAGGAGGTGCAAGAATGAAGGTGGCCATAATTCACTGCCTCCCCATCATTGTTTTCTCATTTTAGCTTAAAGTACTTCAACATGCCCAGCTTAAACGTATGAGAGAATCAGGACCAGAAAACTCCCAGAAGTAATTTTTTTTTCTATGCAACTCCAATGGTTTAACCTTAGCTAAAGTTATTAGAAAAAGAAAACAGAAATGACAACCCATTTGTGGGCATATTCCATCCAGAAAAGACGTGTTACAGCTGCATGGGAAGCAAAACCTGGCCACAGCTTCCCACCTGCCCTGCTGGAAAGGATGTCTCTGCCCTAGCATTATGCAGCTGCTTTATCTGTGAAGATGCCCTATGGTCCTGCACTTCTTGTGTTATACAGGAGGAATAGATGCACAGCCTCACCCACCAAAACCCCCTCACACTCAGCTCAGAAGGGCAGGATCTCTCCAAGCCCTGTCAGCTTCCTGTCATCTTTACCGAAAAAAAGCTTTACCTGGAAGTTAAGCATTAACTAAGTAGATAGGAATCAGCTATTAGCCAAATTAAGGTAATTATGCAGTAAGTGAAAACAAATAGGGAATGGGTGGGCAGCTATCACCCCTATTCAGAAGGATAAGGAAAGGGAAGCTGCTCACTTCTGCTGCTCTTCATTTACTGCACCAGCCTCATTCAACCTTGGCTTGCCCCAAAAAACAATCCCTTTGGAGTATCTTGCACATCCAGGAAGACAGAGGACAAGGTACATTTTCATGTGTAGAAAGCTGCAGATCTGAAAATATTCCTGGTGCTCCATGATACCTTTGGGTATTGGCTAAGTACCCATACTAGGCCTGTACCCTTATCAGTCAGCTTTGCCCCGCTACGTTTTTCAGTCCTGGTTGCTTAGGATTATTGATCTCTCTCTCTCTACATCCTTCTGGAGTTATTCTTATATTTAATTAGAAAAGTCAGGCAAGCTTTTTCGCTTGGTTTTTGTTTTGTTTGTTTTTTTTAAAGTATTTGCATCCAATGCCAAACCATAGTAATTGCATCACTTACATGGAAAATTATTGTGGTTTTTCATTGGGGTGCTATTCTTAATACCCATACATCAATCAGAAGTGAAACAGCTTTGGTCCCATTAATATCCTGATCAACTGTAAGTTACTGGAACATGAGTAAAACTTATTCAGAGAGTAAGTTCCTTGAAAATAGCCACTTTTAATAGCAATCCCATATTTATTCTCTGCTTAGCTATGACATGGACTAGTGAGGAACAGGGCTATCTAACAGTACTTGCTGGCCAGGGACTACTATAGAAGGGACAGACCTGGATCAGTGTGGTTGGATAAACTCAGCATCCTCCTGAATCCCACGAGAAAGCCAGGCAATGCCCCAGAGATCCTGACATCTCAGTGAACAATGCCCCAAAGCACATGGCTGCTTCTTCATTACTTTCTTTAAAAACAATTCACTGAGAAGAAAGTTTTAGCCTGGTAAACTTTAGGCACCCTAAACTGCATGAGCTTTGACTTTGGTCTTCAACCTAAAATAAAAGAATGTTAAAGGTTTGTAGAAATATAAAGGAAAAGGAACATTGAGAAAGACTTTTAAGGCATTCATTGCCCCCTTGTTTTTCCTCTCCAGTACCATCCATTTTCAGGTTGGTTTATTTTTCCCCAACACATCAGCTTGATCCCTTTCTGATGCTTTTCCAAACTGCTGCCACCAAACCACCTCATCTATTTGCTCAGCAATTGCTCAGACCAAAACCAAATGCACCAGCCATTACAATTGTACAGCCTGAACTGAGACAAGATTGGAGGGCTCAAGAGACGGGCTGCAAGCTAAGGCTTCCAGATCAAATCAAGACTAGGTCAGAAACAAAGAAACCTAATCATCCTACTTAGCAACTGCCTGGCAGCTGATAGAAAATGAATAGTTAGAGTTAGGTCAGCTTTTTAGACAGCACATGTCTGCACCAGGACACCCATTCATTACCTAGGGTTAATAACTACATAAGTATAATTTTTCAGGATTTAACAAAACTCCTCATTGCACAGCTATTTACACCTCTTTGTGAGAAGCCCAGTGTTGCACTTTTCAATTCTGTTTTTTAAGAAGTGATGTTTCCTAAAGAAGTTCACTAATAAAAGTATTTTTACAATCACAGTAAAATATAATAGGAATTAAATTATGGCACAATAATTCACACTTGACTGCACAGAGGCCATTTGGCCTTCATCTTTGTGTCTGAATGTGCTGGGTGAGAATTACTACACTGTAATTCACATGCTGTCACATCTTATGGCTTGGCTAACACTTGAAAAAATCAGAGCGCAGTTTGGTCACTGGAGATCAGAAATAAGTCTTGTCAGGAAATGGTTACAAATGACAGACGCATCAGATATTGCAGGCCTGAAAGCCAACACAGCTTACCCCCTCCTAGTGCTGTGAGAGAAAGCACATTTTCTATTGCTGCAGTTCAGAAAGAAACCCACAACTGTACAACACACATGGTAAAAATCATCAAATGTTTAGGATGGGAAGGGACTTAAAGATCATCCAGGTTCCAAACCCCCCCCAAGGGACAGGGACACCTCCCACTAGACCAAGTTGCTCAAAGCCCCACCCAACCTGGTCTTCAACACTTCCAAGGATGGGATATCCACAACTTCTTTGGGCAACCTGTTCCAGCACCTCATCACCTTCACAGTGAAGACTTTCTTCCTAATACTGAATTTAAACCTATCCTCTCCTAATTTAAAGCCATTACCCTGTCTCATCACCACAGGCCCTTGTATAAAGTCTCTCTGCAGCTTCTTTGTTGCTCCCCTTTTAGGTTCTAGGAGGTTGCTACACCATTACACCAAAGCCTTCTCTTCTCCAGTCTAACAACCCCAGGTCTCTTAGCCTGCCTTCCTAGGAGAGGGGAATCCTTCTGATCATGTCCATGTCCTTTTTGTGCTGGGGATCCCAGAGCTAATGCTGCACTCCAAGTGGGTCTGACCAGAGCAGAGGAACAGAATCCCCTCCCTCTCCCTGCTTGGCACACCTCTTTGAAGGCAGTCCAGGATACAATTGGCTTTTCTAGGCTGCGAGCACATATTGCCAGGTCACGTTTTGCTCCTCATCCACCAACACCCACAGAGCTGCTCCCAATCCACTGTCCACACAATATTTGTGCTTGTGATTGCCCTGACCCTGGTGCAGCATGTTACATTTGGCCTTGTGGAACATCACAACCTTCCCATGGTCCCTTCTCTTGGGTTTGTTCAGGTCCCTCTGGATGGCATCCCATCCTTCAGGCATGTCAATGCATTGCACAGCTTGGTGTCAATGAGAAACATGCTGAGGATGCACTTGATCCCTTTGTCCATGCCACTGGATGAATACATTTAATAGCCCTAGTCCTCATATGGACCCCTGGGGTAAAAGATCTTGTTTCCTCCCTATAGCAGGAAGATTATATGAACAGACACACTTGCCAAAAACAGAAGGAAAAAAACCCCACATTATCAGAAAACCCCCTCAAAAATCTCCCTCCTTACTTGGTGTGAAATCTAGACATGAAAGAAGCAGGTCCGCACACAAACCTCTGCATCACGTAATGGCTTAAACAAGAATTAAAGACTGGATAGTCTTAGCAAGTTTGAATTTCACCCTCTATCAGCTTATAGATTGATCTGTCATCAGATGGGGAACTTAATACTCTCAATTTTAGTATAATGCTGCTAATGAAAGCACTGTAGTATATACAGAGAACAGCCAGCCCTTTTATCAGGAAAAACCTTCCTCGATCACTTGTTCCACTATGGAAAAGGTGGCACGGCTGCAGGTAATACAAATTGCCAAGAATAGCAAACATTATAAATATTTCAAGGATGATTAATCTTTAAAACACTGAAGTTAGGCAGAAGCCTGGAAGTCAACTTGGCTATTTCACAACTAATAAAACATGTATCTTGTATTTCATTGTGACTATATAAAGAGTATTGTAGTAAAAGGCAATTATCCACCATTCACTAGCTAACATAACACTTGTACAAGTATAAAAGAAACACAGTATGTATTTTAAGCAGTGACAGTATTTTCACTGTATTAAAATAGTAGCGAGGCAAATGTTCAGCTCACATTAAACAGCACTCTGTCACCGAAGACCAGCCTGCTAGCATCATATATTCCCCCAAGATAGATAATGCTGCTTGCTTTAACAGAATCATTGTCACCAGGCAACTACCAGTGCTGCTCAGTAATAAATATTTCCACTGTTCCCACAGAAACTGGCTTGGCATCTGGACCTGCTAATGCCTGGAGAGATCAGCCTGACCTTGGAGTGCCATCTTTTCACAAGGATGCAGCCCTCGCCACGGTTGTCTCCCAGAAGCATTGCAAAGATGGAGCAGAAGCTCAGAAGGCAGGAACAGGACAGCAGACAAGGCTCTCTTCCTTGCAGCTGCAATGACTTGAAAGGACTTCAAATTTCATTTCCTACTCTGCAAATGATAAATTAGTTCAGCCCCATCTCAAACTAATTCTCATATGGAGAGACAAGATGGCATCTGTCCCTAAACGCAGGAAGGTCACTTTACAGCTATGCCACAAGACTGCATAAATAAATTCTTGGAGGCAACTAGTTTTTTGAAGTTTAGAACTGGGCCAGCACATTTGTAGTCCTGCCAGTCTGGTGCTGTCAAGTATCAGTATTAAGCCTTAAGCTTCATAACAACACCAGGCTCCGGGACTTGTCAGGCTTTGTCTGAACTACAACCTATTTTAGCTTAAACTTAGTGCTAATCTCCAAAGCTATTTGAGAAACTTTACTGCACTTGCAACTTCCTCTGGGATCAGATAACTTTTTCCTAGCCTGTCCTAGCTGCAATGTCAGATTGTCCTGGTTTTGGCTGGGACAGAGTTCATTTTTCCTTAGTAATTGGTACAGTGCTGTGTTTTGGAGTGAGTATGAAAATCAAGAATCGTGTTCATATATGAGGCAGGAGAGAAATAAGCAAGCATCTGCATGGTGCTTAGTCACTAGCTGAGCTTAAACCATGGCACAGATACCTATTGTTTGTCCTGTAATTTCAGCCAGGTTTTGGTTACATGATTGTTTAACTTGTTCTGACTTCAGTTTTGTTTAGTTTTGGTTCTAACCCAAAAATCACATTGCTTAAATTTCTTAATATTTTCCTTGATATACAATCACAGCAATGACTAGCTAACCCCACGGCTCATGAGGAGAGAACAGAGTACAACCCATCAATAAATACAGGGTTCAAACATATACAAACTAACCCCAAGCAGCTGCAAGACCAGGAGGAACCAAACCCCACAACTGGCACCACACTTCGCCCAAGTAGGATCCAGGATGCTGACAGCTCGCTCTCATGTCACAAGTGCAAGGCAAGAGCATAGCAGCAGAAGAAACAGGTAAGTAGCCACTCCTGTTGATTTTATTGCATTTGTAACAATCTCTAACAGAAACTGGGCAATTTGGATTATTGCTTCATCAGAATAGTAAGTGGCTGTCCATTTTTGGATTGTTAAAAGCAGCAGAGTAACAACAATTAACTCATTCTATGTTGCCCATCATATAATTAGACACAGTACAATCCTTAAAAATTAATTTTCAAATAAATAATAACAAACAAATCTGATGGGATGATAAAGATCTTTGCATACAACAGTCCCTCATCTCTCTTCCAGAGCCTAAAATAAATTACTTGTTTGGAGACGTGCAAAATTTCACCCCACAGCGATCACTGTGGTGCCCTTCCTATCCTGCTCTTAACAGCATGCAGTTCAGAATCCCTTTATTTCTATTATTATTTTTGTCCAGCAGCCTGGAAGTCTTAAATCTCAGCTCTGAGCCACACACGAGCATGACAGCAATGTGACAGAGCAGGTGTACTTCTCTCCAGGCTTGCAAACTGAGCTGCTGCCTGTCATGTCCATCTCGCTTCAAGTGAACTTTGACAGGGTTCATTTGTGGGTAAAGAGAAATCTGCTTTGTTTGGGGTCAAGGGGAGGAAGGCTGAGGAAGAAAACAGCTGCTCATTCCAGAAAACACCTCTTGGAAATCCACCTGCTGCAGGGAAAGGGGATCAGTTTGCTCAGGTGTATGTGGGGGGGAACACAAACCAAGGAGAACTTTCCCAGGGTCCAGACCTTAAGATGCTTTGGGAAAAGCTTCCAAAGAGGGGCAAAAAGAAGGCAGGGGCACAAAAGTCCTGTCCTTAGCAGAGCCCTTGCAAAGAATGAGAAAGGCTTTACTTTTATTGTTATTGCTGATGGTTTTATTTTATTCCTTGGTATTATTTCAATCTATCTTATGTAATTCTCTGATTTTCTATAACAGGTTTAGTTTTATGCAACAAATGGATTTACAGGCTTTGCTGTATCTTAGGAGAGGGGATAGCTCTTGGGGGGCTACCACACTGCTCCAGGTTGTGCTGTATATGCAAGTCGTAAGCTATTTTCTATTCAAGTCAAGGGTAGCAGTAGAGAAAGCAGCCACTACACAAATCTGCTAATATCTTAAGTATTTCCCATGGCTTAAATTTTTGGTGAGCTATGATTCAAAGCAGTCTGAGCAAAACTAGACAGTGCTGTGCCTGTGCATTTTGGATACAGCAGATTAACGTCATCACTGAGGAAATGTGAGGACTTGTTCCTTTTTGCCCCTTTTTTATTCCTATAGTTTATCAACAAGATGACATTGTACCAGGGCAGGATTCTGGAAGATCACTTTTCATCTTGCAGATCACTGAAGTATTCACCCTTTGACTCAACACCTGTCATAACAGCCCAAGACACAATCTAATCCAAGAAATTAAATAGCTAAAACAAAAAAGAAAAAAAAGCCCCCTCAAAAAAACAAACAAAAAAACACACACAAAAAACCCCCAACCAACCAACCAACCAATCCAAAATATCAAAATAATGCCACCACCTCTCCAATTTATGAGATCACTGGTCTAAGAAATCTATCTATAAATGCAGCTACCACTATGGATGAAGAGGCTGTGTCAGGGAACTCAAAAAGGGAATGAGATGTAGCAAGGCCAGTCTGAAAAAGTAGTTCATATCACCTCCAGCAAACACTATAGGACAGGAGTCATTCCAGATCATGAAAGAGGAACTCAAATGCTTGAGTCCTGTTAAGCATAAACTATGAATGCTTTCTGCATGCAGGGAAAAGGGATTACTAAAAGTGAAAATAAATTTAAAAAAACAAAATTAAGAAGCAGGGCTTGACTGGATTATTTTTATAAGTAAGGTGAGGTTGTGGCATGTGTTTAAACAACATGCCAGACTGCTGAGATGGAAGCTGCATCCTGGCCACTCAGAGATCAGAACAGGGAGAACCAAACCAAGTCCTTTGGCTCAGACCAAAGGAGCTCTCTCTCCGCTGTTCCAAGATGGCTATCACACTTCCACTAGCAACTGATCAGATAACGTGTGCGTCGGTTTGATGTCTGATGATCAGATTTACCACCACTGACTGCCACAACCACCACAGCAAGCAGCCTGGATATTTAGTCTGTAGAGCAACAAAGGGTAGAAATATTTCTAATTCCTGCACCTCTGAAGTTTAGTCATCTGTAGCACAATACGACTCCTAGAATACTTGTGACATTTTCATTTACTGTGACTATCAGGCAAGACTTTCCAGCTACACAGTGGCACTGAGAATCTAAAACAGAACTGCCACAGGCATATTTAAGCTATTAATTGATTTAACTGTTAATACTACTTAATTATAAACATTTACAAAACATATACCGTTTAACTTTCCTGGAGAGGACTGGAGAGAATCTTTCTGAATAGCTCTTTTATTCCACCCTAATTGGTCAACTCAGTTTAAATACCCATTCTAATTTTCAAGTCCATGAGGAGTTTTACTTGAAGAACAATAGTACAGATAGCCTTTGTGCCCAGAAGTGTTATATAAGCACAGGTTGTGCTCTGTAGATATGTTCAGCCAATTACATTTATTTTTCCATCACCTTCTTTCCTGTAAAATTCTGCTCCATTTTCTTAGCACATACACAGAGGATCAGGTGGTAAAGCCCAAAAAGCCAGATGAATATTTTTAAAAGCAGGGGCCCACAGCTTATAGACAGGGAGTCACGCCATCCCCAAACATGCTTCCCCTGGCCCAAAATTAAAATGAGATCCTTGGTAGAGTTCACCTTCCGTTTAGGCACCAGAAAAAGCAGGCAGCCAGATTTTTCAAAGTTCTGATCTGTGCATTTAGTAACTATCACTGCCAATAGGAGCTCCTGAACACTTCAGCATCTGTGAAACCTGGCAAGTCACTTCTAGCGCCTGCACTTGGGTTTCTCATATCAAAAGAACCCAACAGGCCTCAAAAATCTTATTTCAAAGAATTGCACGTGTCACATTTCACTTAAGAGATTCCTGGCTAATAAAAGAGATCACATTTTTCTGCTACAGCTCTGCACTGGGTTTGCATGGCCAGGTTTTGGGGAGGGGGGGCTGATTACATGGGTGGCTTCTGTGAAAAGCTGTTTGAAGCTTCCCTTACATCTGACAGAGCCAATGCCAGCTGGCTCCAGGATGGACCCATCACTGGCCAGGGCAGAGTCCATCAGCGACTGTGGCAGCACCTCTGGGATAACATATTGAATAAGCATGGGAAAAAAAAGCTGCTTGCTTTGTGAGCAAAACAGCTCTGCAGACAGCAAGGCCAGTGAAGAAGGAGGGGCAGGAGGTGCTCCAGATGCCAGAGCTGAGATGGCCATGCAGCCCATAGAGGTGAGGCAGCTGTGCCCCTGCAGCCCATGGAGGATGCAGAGATCCACCTGCAGCCCATGGAGGAGGCAGAGATCCACCTGCAGCCCATGGAGGAGGCAGAGATCCACCTGCAGCCCATGGAGGAGGCAGAGATCCACCTGCAGCCCATGGAGGAGGCAGAGATCCACCTGCAGCCCATGGAGGAGGCAGAGATCCACCTGCAGCCCATGGAGGAGGCAGAGATCCACCTGCAGCCCATGGAGGAGGCAGAGATCCACCTGCAGCCCATGGAGGAGGCTGCAACCCCATGCAGAGCCCTCATGGACCATGCTGTGGCTCTGTGGAAAGAGGAGCCCACTCTGGAGCAGGTTTGCTGGCAGCACATGTGACCCCACGGGAGGAACCCCATGCTGGAGCAGGGGAGGAATGGGAGGGCTCCTCCCTCTGAGGAGGACAGAGCAGTAGAAACAAAATGTGATAAACTGAACATGACTCCCATTCCCTGTACTGCTACAGGGAGGACATAGAGACAGTTGGGAGCAAGTTCACTTGAGGAAGAAGGGAGGCAGGGAACAGGGTGTTTTTAAGATTTCCCTTTATTTCTCATTACCCTGCCCTGGATTTGATTGGTAATAAGTCTGTTTCTCCCCAGGAAAAAGTCTGCCTAATGTAGCAGCTAAACTCAGAAAAACAAACCTTTATGTGTCATCAGAGCTCTTTGTTTCAGCACTTAAGTCATAATATAACCTGGGAATTCAAAGACCTGAGGTGTAAGCAGGGAGAGAAATCAACATCCTGGAAAAAAACCCCACCATTAGGAAAAAACAGACAAAATCCTGGCTATTTTTCTTCTCTCTTCCCTTTCCACAGGCAAATTTACACCATCTCTCACTCACCATGGGCAAACGGTGTTAAGAGCATTGTGAAGAACAGCAGCTGTGATGACCACATGACTGTGAAGGGAGCTTGAAAGTATCCCAGCAAACAAGGGTTCAAACAAAAAGGTGAGTGTCCTCCTGCACTTGCTTCCAACACTTCAACTGTTGTTGGCCTTCAATTCACATCCAAAAAGGGGGAAAAGGAAAAAAAAAAAAAATTGGGAAAAAAAAAATTCCAAACCCAGTATCCAGAGTCTGAGACCTACAAATGAGAAAGGAAAAAAAAACTGCAGTTAGTAAAACAGTAAGATAGGTGTTTTCAATCAAGTCTTGCTGTGTTTCTTTGCTGCCAGCAGCTGTAAAGGCAAGTGTGTCTTCCCCACTCCCAGGCCCTTCAGATGCATGCACATTCCTATGTAAAATAGGAAGTAAAACTTACGCCTTTGTATAAGAGAGAACCAGTTAGCAGTTGGTAGATAACCAATACTCTGCCTTCTCTCTCAAAACAGGGCTCCAGAGAGCAGTTTTGAACAAAAAAAACCAAAAAAACCTTTCCCTCCCTTTTGCATTTCTGTCATGCCTCTGCTGTGGATGCTAATGGCGAGATACCAGGCCAGGCAGTGGGATTAGTAACATAGTTTGGGAATATTTCCACTGATGATGCGCCAAAAAGCCTCTCTTTGTTTGAGGTGACCTGTATGGCTTTTAATCACTAAATCTGGACCAGGCTTTGAACCCAAGTAGAGCCCCAAGTCACCCTTATCCTATAACCAGCTACTTTCGAGTCACTGCCAGCAACTCGCTGCTAGTCCAGCTCTGCAGTTATTTATTGTGGAATTAAAATAATGGTCTTGTCCATCCCCCACGCTTACAGGAAAGCGCGGGGAAATCTGAATCCATGCTTGAATAGAAACATTCGCTCATTTAACTGGAGAACGTATTCCAGCTTTCCATCATTTTAATCTCTCCAGAAGGGGCTAGATGGCCACAGTGACTCAAACTTGGCAGGAAAAAAAAACAACTATACAGAGTTAAATGCGGCAGCAGTTTGAAACTTAGCTCCCCACTGACTTTGAAATTATGAGGAAATACGAGGAATTGAAAAGTACTTTACATATCTGTTTTGAACTCCTTAGACTCTGCAGTCTTCACAGTACTGGTCTAATTAAAAATCTCTCCAAAAATCTCTGATCAACAGAAGTTATTCTTCTCTGAGCACAGAAGCTGTTTTTGCCAACTTTTGTTCTTACCCAAAACCAAGTCTGAGCCAAAAAGCTGTATGAAAAAACTGTGCTGCATGCCATTGTGATGTGGGTATATTTCTGAGAGTCTGGCATGACAAAGTGGCCTTTGTTTTGCTTCCTATCTTTACTGATCAACTAAATAAAATCCCACATTGTTCAGAACCAAAGTCTATAAAGAAGCTGCATTTTTTTTAAATAAATATATCTTGCACTGCCAAGATTTTATTATCTCACTTGACTCTCCTCCCCAGTCTGTCCCTGCAATTTGTTCATTCAAATGTAGCATTTAGTTTCCATAGGTTTTTTTTCATCTCTGTAAGTGGGGTTACTAAAAAATCCAAGGTCAATCTGCAGTCAAGCAGCTTCTTTATGGACATCCTTGAAATTAAAACTTTGCTTGAGCTGGGACTAATCAAAATGGTCATTGATAATATTAAAAGTCTGTTTTTCAAATAGGGAAAAGCCTCATGAATAGTTTAAATTGTACATTCTAAACAGCGATCAAGTTTCCCATTTATATTTTAGCAGGCTACCAGTACACATCAAACTACACTGCTGCCATTATTTATGCATGCTTTTCCTATAGCATTCTCTGAAAAATTTTAAAAGTAAGAAGCTTTCTGTGCTCCAGAATTTGAAAAGGCATACAGAGATGGGTGAAAGCTATCCAAGCACAGGTACACTTCCCTGAAGCAAAAGCTCAGTCAGGCAGCGAAGGAGTGAAGGTTTGTTTTCGATTTGTATTTGTTTAAACTGAATCAGTTCTGAATAATCTAAGCCTGTTAGAAAGAGATAACATTATGGTGCAGTAAAAGGGTTTTGGGTGTAAATTGAAGAATGCACAAATTAATTAGGCTCCCTATCCCAGAGAAGGGATAATTGTCAGCAAAATACTTACACAGAGCCCTTTAAATTTTTATCTGTCTATACATTCCTGCATGATAGGGATTCTAGGATTTTTTTCTATCATCTTATGGACTGAGGCTAAATAAGCAAAGGATTCACATGCCCTCTACAAAGTCCAAACACTAATTTTTGGGAACTAATGTCTTGGAACCACTAGAACTACAAATAAACATTTTATCTGCCTGGAAAGTACATTATTGAGTCACAAAGCTCCTGTGCAAAAGAGACAGCAGGACTAGCTCATAATTATGCACCATTTACTCCAGTTGTAAATCTGACCAAATATTCTCTGCCTCCCATCATTCCTGCCAGAGGAGAACACAGTGGAGCCATGGCCTGTCAGGTGGTGTCTGCACACCCTGGCTGGCACAACCTTGCCCTTAAACTTGCTTCTACAAAGGCTTCAACCCCTTCAGCTTAAGCTCACACGCTAATATTACCAAATACACAGTGTGTCTGGAGATATGCCAGCTGTGTTTAACAACACAGGGCACCACTCGATTAACCAAATACCTTGGAACGCTACAAAATTCTGGGTGGGTTTGCATTTCACATAATCAAATAATCACAGTGTGTTTGTGAACTGGATATCTGCAGGGAAACAGCTAGATAGGAAATGAGCAGAACAACCCTTTTTCTTAACGGTCACTCAACCCCTGCAAGCGGCATTGTAAGATGCAGAAAGAGACCTGCAAAACAAAATCTGCTTCATCTTTGGAATACCTCCAAGAAAAGTACAGCCAAAGAAATAAGAGAAAACAGTTCACTATCTGTGAACTGTTCGGGGCAGAGTGTTACATTTATTGATGCAAGAAAGGGATACACTATCATAGTGAAAAATTTAAGGGCTTGACTTAAGGGGTTTGGACTTCAACAACAAAGATGATGCAGCCTGCATTGATTTAAAAGAAAGTTCTGCTCACTGACCCTTATGCCCAAAGGGCTGCCCCTGACACCTTCACAGTCTGATCTGCTGCATCACCCAAACCAGAACTGCGTGCTGTCGGCTCCCAAAAATCCAGCTCAAAGTGCTACTGACAGAATAGGAGAAAGCTAAGGGAATCTAAGGCCTCACAGTGAAGAGATGAGCAGTGAAGTATTCATCAAGGCGTTGTTCATAAAAGAGCATTATAGATACACTGACAAACTCAACATCTACCCAAGTCTGTTCTTCAGCAGTTGATGTCAAGCAGCACATGGAGCATTTTCTGAGCTCATCTGTCGACAGTCTACGGGGAGGGTGCAAAAGAAAAGAAACCAGTTCATGTGGCGAGCGAACAGATAGGCTGAATTCAAAGCAGAATTCAGAGCAGCGCACGCCAAACCTGTCAGAACTCCATTCAATTACTGCCTTCTTCCAAACACAAGCATTTGCACCTGCACAAAGCTGTGCACTACCCTTCTCACATGGCAAAAGCTGCTTCAGGTATCCAGCAATTTCTAGGCAGTCAGGGTACAGCTAAGGGAGGGGCGAGAGTGTCTTACAAAGGGGTCCATTAGCAAAAACCAGATAGAAATGCTGCGGTTTTCTTATCCATTTTTATTTGCAGCAATTTTCTCCCCACCCTTGAAAATGCTCATAGTAAAACTAGATTAAAGAAATCAAGGATACAAGGATTGCTTTCTATTTCTTAATAGAAAGGATTTTGGCACTTATCTCCTCCTCTGGAAAAAGTCACTTACTAAGTAGAAAACAAGGGTGATGTTTCAAACAAATATTGGTTAAATTCACTGTTTACAAGGTGAAAAGTTTAGAAGTAATTAAACTCCTTAAAGCTGATGGTCCAAGCTAGAACCATGGGTGTAATTCCCCACTCTCAGCATCTGCTACTTGAGATAATTTATTTCAGGCAACATATTCAGAGTTTCACTAAGAGAAGGAAGATAAATAACCCCAGCAAGAAAAAAATAAAACATGCAATCTCTGCAAAATTAAATTAACTGCAATTTAATGTTAGAAAATTTCTTTAAGTAAGAGAATGAGCTGTATTTCCATTCCCATTAGGAATGGCTAAACAGGAATTGCTGCAATACATGTTGGGCATAAGTTATTTGCAAAACACGTTTCTTTAAATTTTTTACAACATCACTAAAAAGGAAAGGTTTGCTCCTCCAGCCTCTTTCTACCTTTATCCTATTCAAATCTCTTTCCCCGTTAGGTACTCAGGATGTGGCTCCCTGGTCACTTTATGGCAGCAGCAACACAACCTGCCACATAACAAGTCACACTAACGCAGGGGGAGCAGCGCAGGAGCAGGCTGCACTCCTGGCATTTCCACACGCACTTTCACTCATAGCCACTCACTGAAGTTAGCTGCTACAGAAACGTGGTCATTTATGGACAGATTTTTCCATTTGCATCTTTAACAAGTCAGGAACATGCTTCTGAGACAAGCTGAATTGTCTGTACCACAAATACTTATGAAGTCAGAGCTCTCACCGAGTTAAAAAAAAACAGGCTTTTGTTTCTCAAAATAATGAGCTGTCCATGGCTTCTAGCTCTTCATTTCAAGTTTTAAGTTTGCAGATGTGAGGAAACACTGTGAAAGAGCCAGTGAGCCTTCTTAGGGTGACAGGACTCACCAGCTTGTGGTTCAAACCGCTCACGTCTGTCCTCTTTCTGTACTGCAGACCCTGCTTCTGCTCTCACACCTCTGCTGGGGCTGTGAACTCTGAAGCAAACTCCTCAACCTTCTTACCCAAGATGTGTAAAATGATGGGGTATTTCTAAGTCCCTTCTTCCAAGCAAGATTTAAAATGAGCACTTGCATCTCCACTGCACTTAACTGCCATTCCTGTATATTAACAATCATTTCATCCACATTGTTTGAAAACCTAAGACCATTCTGCCTGTTATTTCCTCCCTTATACCTGATGTGGCACTCTGAAAAATAATTTTTAAAAACTTAAAAATGAGCAACAATAACAACAAGGCCTAATAAGTTTGTGTTTATCCTGGATTCTCTGGTATCACTGCAGTGCTACTTACACTTCCCTGAGGGGAGCGGCCAGGGCAGCACGGAGCCACTTTCAGCTCAAACCAAGCTCATCAACCACCTGTTTAGGCTATAATTCAAAATGACAAAGAGCTCTTTAGATGTTCTGCGGGATTTGCTGCAAAATAACTCTCAAGTGTTAACTGAGTTAATTCATTTTAGATTAATCAAGCCTTTGATAAGAGCGCACTCGAATACAGACCAGCTGAATATAGCAGCATTTTTTTTCCCCTGTGTAGGTGAAATAAAGGCTTTTGTGCTCTTCCAGAGGTCAAAGGGGGAACTTGAGCTATCAGCTGCTTCTTGGTTTTCCCATTCAATCCAGAATCAAAGCAATTTCAGCAAAAAATTATAATTATACTAATAGTGAAGCCATTCACACATCTTTTGGCTGCACATGGAAGGATGGGGGGAAGGAACGGAGAGGAAAGTTAAGAGCCTTGGAAATATGGCCCAGAAGCTTAGAAAGAATGTACTGAATTGTACATCTGAATATCACAGCTACTGAACATTCCAGACTTTCTTTAAGTGCCTGCTGGTTATCCTTGGCACTATATTTCACTACAGATTTAAGAGGAAAGTACACCACTCACAAGGTCCCTGCATGTGTGCAAATATATGATAACACATGCAAAATTTGAAAAGGTGCAGAGTATCATGTAAGGATGTGGTAAAATATGCAAATGTTTGTATTGCATTACCACCCCAGATCAACGAGCTTTCTGAAAACTGATTACAAAAAACTTGGTACTCTCGCTGGTTAAGCACCACCTGCTAAAGCAGCTCACAGCTGGCAAGAAGCATGTCAGTCCCTCCACTCCAAACCCATCAGGGCAAAAAAAACCTGGAAGTCTTGGGAAAATCTATGCAGCTCTTCACACAAGCTGGACAGCACCATAAACGTCTGACCACCTGAAACAGCCCTTTGTCATCTTCATATATGGCAAACACTACAACAGTGTTCTGCAAACTTTTGGAGAAGTGTTAAGATCTTTCTTGAAAATTTATTATCCCTATATAATACACCATCTTTCTCCAATGTTTTAGTTTACAGCACATCTTTATAGAGGGAAAATAATGCATAGGCAAGCTTTCTTCACAGTATTGCCAACAGTTATGATTTCATTGCAAAACTCAGTATGTGGCAGCTCCTCACAATAATAAAAATTTCAGCTTTCCTTTCAAGTAAATTTCTCCTTGCAGAGAGAAGCTGAAAAATAGGACCCAAATACAGCTCAGAGGCTTGGTAAACCCATGGTAAATAAACATAATTCAACATATTTGATTTGAAATTCACATGACTTTTAATCAAATCTGAGATTTATTTTTTTTCCTGTGAATGATTCAGGATGTTGAAAGCCTGGGTTTGACAATACTCTCGCAATGGTTATTTGCATTCCACAGAGCCTTCGGCAATTCTTCTGTCACAAATAAAACATGTGTGGTGCGTGCACTGCAAATGCAGACAAGCTTATCACCAGGGTCAGCATAATTTTAATTTCCTTTTGCTACCATAAGCTTATCTTATATTTTGAGGCATCACCTCTCCCACACATACTGGCCCCATTTCTTCAAGGGCCTTACAGTGGCTGCAGTTGTGATGGCACAGATCCTGCATTGGGTCGTGCTTTAATGCAAGGAAGTGACAGACTCCAAGGAAAAAATTAGCCAAAGGAAGTGACAGAAAATTCCATGAGAGTTCAAACAGAGGAAGTGTGATATTGGGACCAGAGGAGGACTACTCCTAAATGCCTCTGGATGCAGCCTTTAAAATATTTTTCAATATTCATCTGTCCCCCCTATCTCTCCCTCCCCACTCTGTCTCTTTCATACCACCTTGAATTTTCTTCCTTTGCTCTTCCTGGCAGGAAAGGACCTTTTTAACTTGCATTGCCCCAGACTGACCAGCAGCTACAGATACACATTGAGAAAGAGTTTATTACATTTAGCTTCACTACAAGGATGGGATTTGTTTCTGGGCTGTGCAGGGGAATGCAGGCAGGAGCCATTTCTCTTTTGCCTGAATTCATCAGGAGGTAAATAAAAAGCTCCTGTTAGTGGCCTCCTTCTCTGCATGCCTCTGCCAGGAACAGCTGCTTGCTCCCCAAATGTAGCCTGTATCAGAGAAGTTTCTTAGTCCCAAAGATGACAGTGGAGTACTTTTTGTGAGCCCTGCAATTCAGAAAAGGAGGAAAGGGCTGCCTTGTGTCCACTTTGGGGCACTCTCCTTCACAGCCCAGCTGGCCCCACAGTTCTTTGGCTATAACGGTAAAACAGCACAGCTAAAGACATCAACAGCAGCAGAGATTGAGCACTGCTGAGCTGAAGCACAGAGCCTGCCCCTTTGATGGCTGTTTCATGGGACCTGAGAGATAGCAACACACGAACCAAAAACAGCAGAATCATGACTGCATTTCTCATAGGAAGCAGTGCTTTTGACAGTGCTGGGTTTCCCAAGCCTTTGACTTACTCCAGCTCCAGTCACCACTTAGCAAATGTAACTATATGCAGTAATAAAACAGGGAAAAGGTACCACTTGCCTGAGGAATTGTGATGAAAACAGCAAGAAAGCTTTAATCTATTTTCTATGTGTAAAATGTGTATCCAGTGCATTTTTTAATCTGGCTCTTGCTTACAATTCTCTTCTCAAATGGACAGTAGCAGATATTACTTGTTTTGCTCTAAGAAAGTGTAATTTCCTTCACTTTTTGTGCCAATTAGGAAGTTAACAGGCAGTATAAGGAGGGATAATAGCTTTTCCCATTGAAAATGTACTGCTCTTAAAAGACTTACAGTAACAAGAAGAAACCACCTTACGCACAACCCTATGTATAGATGCACAATATCAAGTGGAACAAAAATCGCTAGTAAATTAGATTAATGGCAAAAGCCAGGTGAGTAACATTTTTAAAGGAGAGTTATCTAGGAAAAAGATAAGTTTAATTGTCTTTCAGATCTGCTATGATGTAATAAATGTCTATTAATGTTTAGCAGCAAATTGGGTTTTAATGATCATTGCTATTTTTAGCTCTTGGGTGACACGCAGTTTAAATATAAACCAGATTTATGTTTTACACACCAGGATGACTTTCTCAGATGACTCTCCTTGATTTAACCTCTTCACACCCCACAAGACATTTAATACAATTTTATTTCTAATAGACTGTGAGCCAATAGGATTGTATTTGCTACTACTGATGTTTTCAATGAGAAATAAAATCAATGAGGTTTATGCTGAAGATAAGTGTAAGTGATTAGTTAAGTGTAAGTGGCTTGGAAAATATTAGGAGGGCTACATTATTCAAGCAAATTATGCAAATTAAAAAAGACTCTGGGTTGAAGTAAAATCTATTAAAAACTCCTGACCTAACTGTGTTGGAAAAAAATTTAGCTAGAATTTGTTCTTTTGGGAGTGCCTCAAAAATGAGTTTTAGTAGGTAAGAAATTTTGTCACATTTTTCAACACAAGCAGTCAACCTTAAACATTCATACCTACGAGGAAAAAAAAAAAGAAAAATCATCTTTTTAGACCTAGAGACAAAGAGCAGCCCAGTAGGTTGCTAGGAGAAAAAACAAACAGCACTTGATGTAGTATAAAAAGAGTGGGCAAGCAAGGCAAAGCCCATGCATACATTGACTGGGAAAACAAGACAGGAACACAGAAGCAGCATTCTGCACCATTAAAAAAAAAGATATGCGTATGGAAGAACAAAGGTTTCATCTAAATTTCTAGGTGGGGTATTCTCCAGTGAGCTGCATATACAGAAACAATAGCAAAAGCAATAGGCTAAATTACCAAACAAAAAGCATTTACAGTTCCCTAAAGCAAATGTCTGTGTAGTAATAACCAATAGCCTGTTTTTCCACATTTTACCATGTTAATGAATTCTGTTGCACATTAATCAAGAGTCGAACCTCTTTGATCTTCAGAGGGGAAAATAAAAAGAAAGAGATTTAATTATCACACTCATTTTCTGCACAGATACTTTTGTTATTACTTATTTTCTGCTAACAGAGGTCACCATCTCACCCAATGCCTAGTTATGAAAGGTCTTGGGCATTCTCACAGTAAACCACAGATTTCTTCCTCCTTCCCCTTTTCTCCCTCATATTGTCCAATCAACAAAGAATAGGACAAAAACACTCTTGCAGAGAACAGAGCTGTAGAGAGAAAGGGGCTGGGGATTTCTATGTGCGCCCTTCAACCCTGAACAAGCTTCAGCCAGTAGTGGACCATTTCCAGCCAGCTTTGATAACAAGTCATAAATACTCAACATTTCCTTAACTCCTGCAGAAGCAGCCCTTCAGAACTGCACCCAGTCCAATCTCTAGGGAAAATACCCCTCAAACACACGCTGAAAGACTGCAACTTGTTTTGATCTCCTTCCTAATGAGGAGCATCAATATCACTACACACAAGAGTGACTTCAAATCTGAAAGGGCCACTGCGTTAGAGCTGAGAGTCAACAGCTCTCTTGGTACTACAAAGGAAACATTTTATACGAGAAGCTCTGGATGGATAAAATATTTATATAATACAGATCACACACACACTCTCTTCTCTTCTGAAGTGAAACAAAGGCCAGATATTTCCAGCTGAAACTACAAGAGGGATCTTAACTAAACAGTATTTAAACCTGGATGGAATTTCACCAGGAGCTTCCAGCTGAAGCCACTGCTCTCACATCACGACTTGGCACTGTTACGATATATATGGTAACCAGCTCTTCTGCAAAGTGACTAGCACCTTAACTCTTGGAAAAGGTGTTTTTTAAAGGCCAAATACTCTCTTTTTGCAAAAGAAAAGCGAGCTTTGCAAAAGAAAAGCTTACTCCAGTAAGCATGTGTGGTTTTTTAATGGATACTATCAAGTTTTTAAACAGTAAAATACTTGGGTGAGTGAAAGGCTAAAGTTAATTAATTCCTTGAGTGCTTTCTAGCCAAAATTAACTGTGAGGACAACCAGGACAAACGTGCTTTTTAAGAGAATTGTCTCGGGTGCCGAGTAAGGAATGTGAGACACTTGCCCTCTTTTCATACCTCATAGCCAAGGATCACTAGCAACCACCCTAAAGAGAAAATACACCTGTTGTGAAATTTGCCAATATAAGATGTGCCTGCCTCTGTAAGCCTCAAATTAAACACATTTCTTAGTGACCTATTACATAGTAACAGCCACTGAGAAGTCCACAGGAGAAGTGAAAGCAGGCCTTACCACAGAAGGTTATCTAAAGTCCCAGAAAATGATGCAGTGTCCTGTAAAGAATGGAGAGTGGGAAACCCCAAATTAAACCCTGAAAATCCTTCAGTGCCGTTTCTCCCTCAAGTAAACCACCTCCTACTTGACTCACCCTGAAATTGTGAGATTGTAATTTATCTTTTAGCTAAACTACTGCAGGACTAGTGGCTGAATTCAATAACAATGCTCTCAGTTGTTGTTTGTCCAACTGAAGTAATGAACTTCTATAACATTTTACATTTTTAAAGTACATTTTTTGCATTTAGAATAATCAAGAAAGCATTGTAAACATTTCTCTCAGGCACAGGTATCTGGCAAAATCAAATACCATCAAACACAGTCAGACTGGCTGTACCACTAGAAACTCTGCAATGAACTTAATTATTCAGTTTCCACTACTTATAAGGAAACAGAAAACAACCTTATTTCCATATAGCTGAGTATAACAGCTGTAAAATTTGCAGTAACACCTCTATTTGTGGTATGCAAGTCCACTTCTGATTTTGCTCTTAATGCCTTGCTTCCGCCTAGATAAAAAGTGAGATGTTTCAGTAGTCAAGGAGTAACATTTAATTGCAGGAGTCACATTCAATTCCAAAGAAGAAATTAAGCACCTCTGGCAACTAGAAGGCAAGATAATTAATCTGATGGATGGGCCTGTCTCTTGTGATATTTTGCAGGGAACTCTGTAAATACCAAAATGTGGCCATGTTTGAAAGGCAACATGAATTTGGGGGGAAGAGGGAGAATTTTGGTAACTTCTGAAATGTTCCCTGTGAAAGAAAGACCCCATTTCTCATTCCTCTGCAGGAGAAGGTTTCAAAAGCACTGCTGCTCTAACACTAGCTCATCTGAGGTCACTGGCAAAATCCTGCTGATTGTTGAAGGAAAATGTACAATCAAGAGAGAGCTTTTGAAAACATCACCCTGAGCCCAGCAAGCAGCAAGTAAAACCTTTGTTATTTAAGGTCACAGCTGGAAGTGAAACTGCAATAAAGTACTTCATTTGATTATCTGAAAAGCAATTCACTGTAAACAACAAACAACAACTCTTTACTACATCTTTACTTCGACTTATTTTACTGTAAGTGGAGTTTATAAAACAAGGGGATAAATGACACACAGACATCAACCCTAAATATTTTGCTAAAGAAATCATTCTTCTGTTAATTTTGTTCTCCCTATAAGGGAGATCCACAAGGGTAAAGCAGAAACATTGGGCTTCAAAAGTAACCAAAATTGGCAAATTGTGCAGAAAGATAGATAGTGTCATTGTTTAGTGCTTGGCACCAGCATGGATCTGAGCAAGCAAGAATACAGATTGCCTGTGATGGGAAAATCTATCAAATGTAAGAGAGTCAACTGCTGGCTAAAAGTTTAACATTAAAATCCTTTCAGTCATTGCTTACCTTACATTTACATAAGTTTCATTTCCAAAGAGACCCCAAAGAGGCAGTGTCAAAATTGAAAGAGAACTGTATTTCAGCTAAGGGGAAGATCAAGACCTTCTGTTGATCCAAACTTACCATCAAGGAAAAGCTCAATATCTGAAATTAATTTTTTCCATAGAAACATTTTTCCATTTGAGCTCTGCCTATGCTGTTAGAGAAACACAGAGGCAAGACTTGAATGTGTTTTCTGAGAGCAAGAAGGGGCAGGTTGCTCCCTGGCATCAGTGTCCCTTCTGAGCACACAGTCCAACCTTTCCTTTGCCTAAAGCTCACTTGCAGGGCAAACACAGCCAGCACAGTTCAGCAGCATATGATACACAAGCCCACAGACCAAGGTCCCAGCCAGGGCTGCCTCATTATGGAAGAAAACAGAAATAGCATTCCTAAATTGGATGTGAACACCAGGAACAATTTAGCATCAAATGCTTCAGAATCTGCATGTAAAATACCAAAGCGCTGCATGCCAGTAAGATTTCAGGCGGTACAGAGCGCCTTAGGGTGAGAGCAGGGAGAGCCCAAATGGGGCAGTTTGCCATCAGAAATTTATCAGAGTTCATACATTATTTCTTCCTCCTATATTACGAATTAAACCCACTGATGTGGGGCTCAGACTGGCAGAATGGAGGGGGAGACAGATGACTCGAACACACACTTTGTCACAGCTGGAGGGAGAAAGCAATGTTTGGCAAAAAACTCCACTAACACCAGAGATTGAGTCTCCACCCATCAGGGTCTTGTTGAGTGCCATATTGACAGCAGGAAACAAAAATGCCTTTTCTTGTTAATCAGGCTGGGAAACTTCTAGGAATTTCCCCCTTTCTACAACTGCCCTTCTGTTTTAAAAGACTCCAATATTGAGACAAACACAGTCCACTCCAAACACAAGAAGATCGGGTGATTTTACAAGCCTGAGGTCTTTACAAGTCACCCCACCTGAAGGAGTTAATCAACTCGGAGACAAGGAAGTCATGCTGGGTTACCCTTCAGCAGAGCCAAATTTCACTCTGAGGCACCAGAGGTCCCTGGCTCACATGACTGGGCATGTCAGGACTTCTTAACCAACCTGCACATATCAGGAAAATCCTGACAGTTACCTTTATCTCCTCCTTGAGAATTAAAATTATGTAAGCTCTCCCTTCAGAACACAAAAGATACAGATTTGCTCTTACCACAGCATTTCTAATCCAAATGACCTTTTTCTGAATTTCACATTTTCCTGAAAATAATTATCAATTCCAATTTTTTTTAATTAGTTTTTCCTATTACCCAGTTAGAAATTACTTTTTCTGATACTATTTCATTCTATGGCACTTCATTTTAAGAAGCTAAGGTACTCTTAACAGAAGATTTCAGTTGTGTTGAAACATTCTGGCTGATACATGATTTTGATTAAAAAAGTCAATTTGCTGGAGAAAGTACTATCCCCAGATTTTGTTCCCCTTCTGAAAATTGCCAATAACTTAAAGCAATTTTCCCTCTACTCAGAGGAGAAGATATGTGCAATATGATGACTCAGATCACTGTTGTATAAAATGGTCAGACCACTGGGCAGCCATCTATGAGCTGAGTGGCGAACCAGGAGGAACCACCATTCTGCTGAAAATTAAGGCTGCTGCTGGAAAGCTCTTCATGTCCAATTCTCCCCCATCATTTCTGTTGTGCTTCCCTTGGCAAGAGGGCAAGTCCTTTCTCCCCCATCCTCTTCCAGTGCAAAATCCATACACATTTTCATGTCAACTTTTTACTGTGACCAAATGTTCTTCAACTTGCATATGCTCCACCTCTTAAACACCCAGAGGTTCCACCCCACAGGGCTCAGCCCCAAATCCACTGATTTTTCCCTCAGAAACACTGCTTCATTCAGTTCAAGCCATTCATTACTGTAAGTAAAGGCAAGATTGAGAAGAGCTAAGAGGTGGAGAAGAGCTGAGAACACAGACCTCCCTAGAATACTCTTTGTAACTAATTAGAAGTTAGCCACAATTAAACCAGAACAGCTAATCAGACAGTGGGGCTGCTCTCTAGTGGCAAACTCACAGGTACCAGCAGTAAGGATGAATGCAACATCCACTTTTGTCCACCCCACCAACTTCAGCATTCCTCACACAAAAAGGTGCCAGTAGGGAAGAGAATCAAGAGAGTGGAGCTTGTTCAGCATTGCCATCCTCCAGTGCCACACAATTAGTTCAAGCACTTTCCTCTGCAAGACTCTTGCATTTCAGCTGCCTCTACACACTTTAGTTGCCTACCTGCCTTGAAGCACATTCACCAGTGTTTAGCTTTCAAAGAAGTGAGGTGCCAGTCTGGAGTGTTCTTTCACTGATCATTCTCGGACCTAATCTGGGCCTTGCTATTCTCATCCACAAATGACTGGTACTAGAGGCAGCGTCAGAGTCTTCCCTACCATGCATGGCACCACTGGCCAAGCAAACACTATAGCTGAAAAGCTCATGTCAGGAATAATTGGGAGTAAAGCTCAGGGGTGTCTTTCAAAAAAAAAAAAAAGGAAAAAAGAGTGAATCCTGAAATGGTTAGCATAGCACTTTTGATCCACAGGACTTCCTTGTGCCTTCCTCTCCACAGCATTACACTACCTTTCCTTGAAAAAACAGCCAGCACCTTTGATTCATTTTTGAATACTAATCTTCCAGTCAGCAGCAGGGTTTTATCCAGTTTAAGTGAAAATGTCAGTCAGGCTGGTTCACCGTACCTAATGAAATCATTGTCACGTACATAGTTTCAGAGAATACCTGCAGTCCGCACTTAAGACTAAACCAGGACTTAGCATTCCTCATAGCCCTTCAGTGTCTCTACATTTTCTCACTGTAATTTCAATCAGCAAAGTTCTTGTGAAACGCAGCAAGCCCCAACCCTTAAAACACATTCCTCTATCTTCTTAACCATAGAGTGTCTGAAAAGGTTTTCCCACATTAAGAAAAGGAACAAAGAGGAATGCTCAGGAACACCACCACATGGTTATCAGAGGCAGGACAGAAACAACTGCAGGGATAAGCAGCAAAGCCAGAGCTCATCTTCACAAAGCCAATAATTGTGTCCGTAAGGCCAGCAATTTCAAAGGCAGTGTGCATGAAAATCACTATGAAATAAAAACATGAAATTCGTGTCTCTGTGGTGTAAAGCAAAGCTAAGCTGTATCCACAGTGAGAAAATTAAATCAATACTGTTCAGGGGGCAATACTGGGAAGCCACTAACCAAATGAGCAGCAATGTGAACCTATTGATTCTGTACAGCTATACTTCCACACTCCTTTCTTCACCTGCTGAAACACTTCCATCACCTTCTATAATGTAAGACTGGAGACTAAAACTCCTAATTAATACCTCCCAAAAATCTGAAGTAAAAATCAGACAATTACAAGGACCCCCCGTAGCATTAAGCATTTGTCCAAATGCATTAAGAACAAAAATGATTTTTAAAACTATTTTGCTTTTTTAAATTATCAAGCTGAACACTTAGTTATGACAACCTCAGGCAACTCAGCAAGGCTACCTGGATGGGTTTGTGACACACACTGACTGAAAACTGCTCCAGCTGAGCACACAGGAGTGCAGACAAAGCACATCACTAAGTGGGGACAAAACCAGGCAAAATGAATGCCTGGGCTTATGTTAATGTGCATCCAGAGACATCCAAATAAGCCTGTCAACCACTGGAGACTCACATGTCCCTGTCTTCCTTCCCAGACAGGTGAAAGGCTTCTGGGGACACACTTACCTTCCTCTCTCTTCTCACTCCCCCCCTGGTCTCAGGGTGAAAACCAGGGCAGGATTAGAAAAGAGCTGGGGGATAAACACATCGGTAAAACAATAAATACCAGCGAGACAGCTCAGAGGGTCAGGAGATGTTTAGGCAGATTACAAGTTCAAAGACCACAGCAGCAGCAGCAAGTACTGACAGATAATATGCACTGCTCCTTCTGAAAAGTATATGCAAGTTGCACCCATATATGCTGTACGTAGATACAGTTTTTCATGTAAAACTTTAGCCTTCCCCCCCCCCCCCACAAGACCTGGAACATGAAGAACATGAAAACACCTTACTACTGCTTTCCTATGGCAGAGCGCATCCCCACAGAGCAATGATGAGGAGACCTCGGTCAGACGCCTACAAGGAGATTTCCTTAGCAAGCTAGAGATTCAGGGGTTTTGGCAAAAGCAGCAGGGGTAGCAAGGGGCTGCACAGGAACCCCCCCAGTAGCATCTCAGGGGAAGCCCTGCTTGGTCACTGTGGCCACTGCCTGGCCCTGTTCCCTCCCCTCCTGGTGGAGGGCAGCAGCACCTCTGGACACTGGGACCTTCTCTTTCAGGCTGCACACCATTGCCAGGTGGTGTGGGTCCTACCCCACAGCCTCCACCACCAGGGTCCCTTGGCCCTGTGGCCACTCCTGACCCCAAGGCTTTCCTATGATGACCCTCAAGGAGCCGTTCTCCTCCCCACACACCTTGCAGCTCAGCCCCCATGGGGACCCAAATGCTGAGGCTCTCAGAGACCCAGAAGAGGAGACATAAATTCCCAATGCCACTTTCAGACCTCAATCCAGGGCCTATTAGCTTGAACAAGAGACCATTAAATTGCTAACACATCCTTCAGGCCAGGCAGACAGGAACAATGGTTTGCAGAAGATTCTTTATCTGAAAGCCTTGAAGCTACCACAGAGCCCCGGAGTGCCCCAGCAGGCCAAAAACCGTGGGGAGAACATGGCTGCTGTCCTTCAGCACGTGAAGACGTCAGGGGCATTTAAATAGTCAACCAGCACCTACAGAAGTACTCTAGAAACAACACAGCCTTAGCAAGGGGTGGCCCAAGGTCTACAATGCTTCCCCCTCCTCCTCCAGAATAATCAGATTTTAAACATACCCTTCAGAGAAATGGTCCAGTCATTAACAGTAACTGTTTCTTATGTGCATCAGTAAAAGATGTAGTGCTACAGAGACTAAATGGGACTTACAGAAAAGTAGCTATAAATCTTTGTCAGCCTCTCAGAAATGAACACTTAATACAACTAGCTTGGAGTACTTCACTTCTCACTCAGCCGAGGTACCAATTATGGCACCACTATGATATATTTTAATCACTGTTGTGTTAATGGCTCCCATGATTTATTTTATCCCCTCTCTGCACTAATGACCTGTGCTCAAAGTCTCATGATTCAAACACTTCCCCCTTCCAGCTGAATAAAGCAATCTTTTGGATTTTGACCTATGATGCTGCTGACCTATACAAAGATATATGAAAGGGCTTCAGACATTTGGACCTACAGAAAGTTTGGGTCAAAGTACAGTTACAATGCAGCCAGCAGTCATTTGTTTCTCTTTTCTTGCCCCTACTTCTAATACTGTGTTCNACCCTTTCTTTTCATGTAGTAGAAGTCAGTGTAAAACCAACACACAGTTTAGGGCCACAAACGGAGAGCTGCCCACTAAGTGTCCCCCACCACCCCTTGAGTTACTAGCTGGGACTAATTTAACAAGCAGTTTTACAATCTCAAAAGGGGACACACATTCCACACTTACAAGAAGCCTCCTTGCTTGTACAAAACCTGGCTCACCAAAACAGGACCAACTAGAGACATCCTGTATCCCTACATCCTCCGTGTGACAGAAACACATCACTTGGATAACTCTCCCAAAGCAAGGGGATCAGTTACATTGTGTGAGGTGATTCAGATAGCCTGGATTCCTCCAGACAGGATCAAGGGTCATCCAGCAGTGTTAGAAAGCAATAAATCAAAACATCTTGAAGGAATTTCCCCTGTCCTACCTAAGCCAAGGAACTTGCTGCCACAAGAGGGTGATGAAGCCAATTCAGAAAAGCAGCAGATGTTTATATCCCAGTCCCTAATCCTCAGGAGCTCACAAAATCCTTCTGACCAGGTTCTCCTGGAACGATTTATCAGACAATCTGGCAATCTCTTTGCTGCTTAGGATCTAAGGAAATGAGAGAAGAAAGTCACACACACAAGAACTCTAACATTGTTGCAACAGTAAGTCAGTAACATGGAAGCAAATGGATTCTAACCAGTTTTTGCCATCATCCCCTGAGAAACTTACAACAGAAGTCATCCAAGCAAGAACACATCAGAGACAACTTCTCATCTATGTTAATGACTAAAAATAAACAAACAAGCTTTTATTTATCTCTTCTCCTACCATTTCCATCCCATCACCTACCTACATTCTTTCTTAATTAGTTCTAGATTTTTAAAACATCCTTCCTGCTACCTATTAAGAATATAGAAATTTAAAAGGCACATTCAAAACTTTTTTTCTTCACGAAGGATGCAGTGGGTTTCAAGGCACAGCATATCCCATATTGGGCTATACTCAAAAGCTTCAAGGAAAATTCCATAATAAATATCCCCAGTGCCCCCTCTGCATGAGAGCAGGTATTTTCATAGGGTCATGGTTTAATCCCAGACAGCAAGCAAGCTCCACACAGCTGCTCATTCACTTCCCCCCAGTGGTAAGGGGGACAGAATTGGAAGGGTGCAAGTGAGAAAAGTTGTGGGGTTGAGATAAAGACACTCAAATAGGCTAAAACAAAAGCTGTTCACATAAGCAAAGCAAAATAAGGAATTAATTCACAGCTGCCCATGGGCAGGGAACTGTTCAGCCATACCCAGGCAAGCAGGGCTCCACCACACACAGTGGTTACTTGGGAAGACAAACACGACTACTCTGAAAGTGTCTCCCCCTTCATCTTCCCCCAGCTCTATATGCTGAGCAAGATGCCATATGGGATGGAATATCCCTTGGGTCAGCTGGGGTCAGGTGTGCTGGCTGTGTCCCCCCGCCCCCTCCCTGATGGGATGGGGTGAGAGGCAGACGAGGCCTTGAGGCCATGCAAGAGCTGCTCAGCAGTGACCAAAATACCCTTGAATTACCCACACTGTCTCCAGCACAAATCCACACCTGGGAAGAAAACTAACTCCCCCCCAGTCAAAACCAGCACACATACCCAGAAGACCCTCACTGTCTTCCATGAATGGCAAAATCTCCCAAAGAAATGGTTTTACCTTTCACAGAGCATTTGGCACTGCTGTGACAGCAGGTACCCTGGACTCTAAAGCCCTGCAGAGCTTTGATTACGAAGCACCACCATATTCTACATAAACAGGGGCCAGTTTCAAGGCTCCATCATGGCAGTGGCTGAGTAGAGAATGGTCCTATGGAACACAGAAATGCATTTCAGGGGGGATTTCCTTTTTACTCTCTGCCTACAAACTCTGTGCCATATGGAGAGCTGGCAAAAGGGAGAGGACAGATGTCTGGAGACATTATAGCTACTATGTTAACTGCCTGCGAGTTTATTCATCAAAAGGTGATCACCCTTTGTTCTGGTAAGAATTTAACTTTCTTTGCAGCTTTGAAAGGTTGACAGCAAATCACTATTACACAGTTCTCAAAAAGTACCAGGTGATTTGCAGCCTGATTAAAAGGCAGGGTTCTTGACCTGAAATACCAAACATTAGGCAAAGCCTACAAAAGCAGAAGGACTAAGAGGTTACAGCACCAGAAAAGGAGATGAATGGAAGCCCTCTCAGCAGCCATGCAGGCCCTGTGCATGTTTGCACACCCAGGCAGAACACTGGACCAGGCTGGATGTTACAGGAATGCACAGCTATATGAACAAAAAAGTGCTGCTACACCAAGAGAAGCCTCTTTTTCTGCATTCAGGCAAAGGGGAAGTTTAGAGCACTTGAACAGGCACCACAAAAACACTCCCTCTTTTTTAAACAGGGATTTGGATGCGCATGCTGTAATAAGAAAACAAAAAAAACCACCAGAGAATCTATTTACTTTCTACCAGTATTTCACAGAGGCCAAGCTCCCATAAGATATTCTTTGATTCAACCTGGAGTTCATTTCCTGTGGACTAGGAAGAGCATTAAATGCCCATGTGGTTCTTGGAAATAAGAGAACAAAATCATTTAGAAAATCCCTTTCAACATTAAATTTGCTTCTGGAGTTTGTGTTCTGCAAGCAATGCTTCCTGTGAAGGAGTAGCCATTGGCAGTACAAATCTGCAGCCTCACAAGATGAAGATGGAAGTTCAAGCGAGAATTCAGCTCACAGATGGGCACAAAGCCCAAAACTTATCACACTGTTCGGAGGCACATAAGAGAGAGAAAAAGGAAGTCAGCTTCACCCAACACGAAGCTGAGAGGAAGCTACCCCAATATCATCTTCACCTGAGCACTGGATCGACTGCAATAGTGTGAAATCACAGACATTGGTCTACGGGAGGAGGGAGAAGTCAACTGTCCCTTTCCCCTGGGAAGGCAGGTTCCAGACAGAACTTTGCAACAGTACTCAACAACAGAGAAATCTCAGAAAATATATGATAGAGTAAGTTGGCAAAAGGGGAGGGAGCTGGTAGCATTTTTCCCAGACTGGCCACCAACATACTTACAAATCTAGACAAGCTGAATGGATGGGACAAGGCCAGCTGTATGGTGTTCAGTAAGAACAAGTGCCAGGTCCTGCACTTGGGTCACAGCAACCCATTGCAGCGCTACAGGCTGGGGGAGAGAGGCTGGAAAGCTGCCCAGTGGAAATGGACCGGGGGGGGCTGGTGACAGCAGCTGAACACGAGCCAGCAGTGCCCAGGTGGCCAAGATAGCCAAGGGCATCCTGGCTTGGGTCAGCAATAGTGTGGCCAGCAGGACCAGGGTGGGCAGGGATTGTCACCCTGTACTCAGCACTGCTGAGGTTGCATCTAAAATCCTGTGTTCAGTTCTGGGCCCCTGACTACAAGAAACACATTGAGGTGCTGGAGCCTGTCTGGAGAAGGGCAACAAAGCTGATAAAGGGTCTAGAGGGTGAGTCCAATGAGGAGCAGCTGAGGGAGCTGGAGTTGTTTAGCCTGGGTAAAAGGAGGCTGAGAAGAGACCTTACTACTCTCTACAACTCCCTGAAAGCCCTGAAAGGAGGTTGTAGCCAGGTGGGAGTCTGTCTCTCCCAGGTAAGAAGTGACAGGATGATAGGACATGGCCTCACGTTGCATCAGGATATGTTTCATCAGGATAAATTTCTTCACTGAAATGGTTGTTGAGCATTCGAACAGACTTCCCAGGGAAGTGGAGGAGCCACCACTCCTTGAGGAATTTCAAAAGATGTGTAGATGGGGCTCTTAGGGACATGGTTTAGTGATGGACTCGGAAGTGCTAGGTTTATGGCTGAACTCCATCTCATAGGTGTTTTCCAACCTAACTGACTCTGTGACTAGTGGATAGGTGTCCTGTGCTGAAAAGAAGCCTCTTTGCATACTTTCCCCCAACTGCTATTAAAGGGTTATAAACTTTTACCCAGTCCATGGCTGTAGAAGACAGGGCAGCAAAAAGGCTGCCTCAGTAGAAACAGCCTTCATTAAGTCAGACAGGTAGGAGGATGCCAAAAAAAGATATGTCAGACAGGTAGGAAGACATACACACACACAAAAAAGATAGAAAGATGAAACAGTCATTCTTTATGTAAGTACCAATGTGTCTTGGCACTTAGTACAATGTAGAAATGATTGCTCCCCTCCTTGGAAGAGTTTATCACTTACAATAGAAGGGGAAACAACTTTAAACCACATTCAGGGAAATGAGAGCTGTACAGTTTAAAAGATAAAAAAACATCACTTGCCAGTCTATCATCTATTTCTTCTGGCACTTGATGAAATCTCACCTGCCTGCCTGTTTTGTTTGGGATTTTTTACCAAAATTCAGGTCAGTCCCTGTCCCTCATTCAGTGTCACGGCTGCTTTGAAAATACACATCAAAGCATCAGCTGAAAAAGTGAGCTGCCAGACACCCTTGCAACACAGGGCAGGCACACAAACACTCTTCCTTTTTTTTTTTTTTACCTGTGTAAAAGGCCATGCTTATTCCCCCCAGAATGCAGATCCCAGCCACCTGTGAGGCGGCAGAGGGAGCAGGCAACCAAAAGGTGCCACCCCAAGGCATCACCAGCACTGCTCCTGGCACAGAAGTGGGAAACAGTGGGTCATGTCCCGCAGGAGCTCCCTTCAGCAGGCAGCCAGGATGGCCAGCAACACTCACACACACCCTGCTCTGCCCTCCTGACTGATCTACCCAAGGCCCTTCACACAACAGGTGATTCTCTCAAGGAAAGAACTTGGGAGGAAAACAGAGACTATGATAATGAACTAACTGTTCACAAGGGCTTTATCTCCGCAGGAGAGGGATTTGTTGGTTTTAAATTCTCAGCCGGTAGATGATGAAAGACCTCTCCCCGGGGTTTGCTGACCAACAGTAAACAGCGTGCGTGTACGCCTGCATCTTTTTTTTTTAAACTCCTATTATTTTAAACAGGTTTAAAGCAAACCAACAGACTACACTTAATGCAGAAACAGGAGAGTAACAAATGCAAAGCCAAACTTCATGACTTTTCTTACCTGCTGCAATGCCGCCACTCACCTGCTTATAATATGCACAGAGAAGCATGAACATGGGATGAGAAGAAAAAAAAAAACCTGCAAGATCAGAAGACTGGTTCCAAGAGCTGGAACCTTCATGCCTGACAGTGAGCCAAAATAAAAAAATATTTAAAAAAGAGAGAGAAAAAAGTAGGGCAAATGCAGCCAATGTTACCTTCATTTTCTGGGCTTTCTCCACACTGCTATCATCCCCTAATGCACTTGAATTGCTTCTGTTTTGCAGACCATTACCCTCAAATATTACTGTTCTTTGCCTGAAAAACTGGGATTTTTTTAAGGGAGAAAAAAAAATATACACATACACACACACATGCTCCCCCTATTAAGGACTGACTGGATTATTTTTTTATCTTTTAGGCTTTCCAAGTGTGGAGAAGGGGAGACATCTCCCCTTACCAGAATGCTGATTTTTTGGGGTTTTTTTTTGTTCACTCCATAGCTCAGAGACAAAATCTGAAGCTGTGATTCACATGCAGTAATGGAACTGAAGGAGCTGAGATTTCACAAAAGATACCAAATATGGAGAGTTTCACAGTGAAACTGCTGGAAAAGGCAATTCTGAACAGTGGCTTTCAGCAGCTCGTGCTACCAGCGGACCCTGCTCTCACATGTAAAGGCACAACACCTTTACCCCAGTCACCATCCTCACAGGAGCACAGGATGAAGGAAGACTCTGAGTTTCCACAGCAAAGCTGCAAGAATCCTTTGCTTGCTTGAGAAGCGGCTCATTAAACTGTGCTCAAGGCCAAAAACAGCCAATACACCCAAGTGTCACAAAACTGCCTTAGACAGACAAGGATATAGCCTTAGCAGACATTCTTTCATCATTTTCAAGTGCTGTGTTATGTCCTCATCCAAACTGCACTCAGCCACAACAGAGAAGTACTGATGGATATTAATAAATGGGGAACTGATGCCTAGCTGCAAACACAAAACATGAGCTTGGACAACATGGGTTTCCTTAATTAGAATAATAAATTTTAGCATAAAAAGCTCTATTTACAGAGACCAAATTGCTTCTACTACGATTGAAGGAAGACTGTGGAAATGAGGCCAAACCAGAAATGGCCTGCAAGCAGAAGAGCAATGCCGCCTGTGACAGCAACTTGCTAATGAACACAGCATTAGAATTTCACCTGTCCCAAATACCCTGTTCTGAAACCAGGTAACTTACATCACGTTCCTTGGTGAATCTGTACATACCCCTAATTCCATGGTAAGCAAGACATCATTTGGTCCCTTGTGAGATCTATCTCACCCTGTTCCTGTAGAACAGCAAACGCGTGCCACAAACCACAGTGTGCCAGCACAGGTTCTCACGGTAATCTGCCCAGGAATCGGGTGTCTATCCAGCTGCAGGTACACCTCTGTGAGAAAGCGCACTTCAAATTTCTGAATCAAGAACTGCAATCAGCAGGGTTGGTGCAAAATCCAAAAACAGTCCCCTTTCCCTGTGACTCTGTTTCCTTCCCTAGCTAAGGGAGAAGAGAAGCAGACAGCTCTTGAGCATCTTGCCATCAGTCGGCAGCAGTATATCTATATTACTACTAACAAAAGTGCTTTGTAAAATTATTATCATTTCACAAACATAAAGAACCCCACAGATCTAAATAACAGCCATACAACTTGATTCTTTATAAAAAAAATCCAGAAACCCAACAGTATAATATCACATTTTAAACTCACTTGCGAGAGAAGATGAGTATTCAAAGCAGGCACACACTGCTGCCCTATGTCCTATGCATCCAAAATACAGGAGTATTTGTAGGAAGTACAGGGATAAGAGGCAGGGAAGCAAGACCCCAGCACTGCTCCTCCTCAGACATGCTGCTGGCACAGGGACTGCTGCAAGCCCAACACCAATGGGGAGAAGAAAGAAAGGATTCCTTGGCAGGGTTTTGTCCAAATACATAAATATATATATGAGTTGTAACAATATATTTTTCAGTACAAGGAAGGGTAGGAATAATAGCAATGCTTATGACTATGTGAAATCCCGGCTAAGGAATCCAGAGAGAAGCAGCTTGGAAAATAAAATAATTGTGATGTGCTGGAGGCTAAAATGAATAAACTAGTCTCTCCCAGCTGTAAAAACCAATACTAGCCAAATCCAATGTGCCAGGCAAATAATTCTCCATCAATTATATATTATAAAACACAGAACCAAGGCACACAATGGTTTGGAAGGTGGAAACACAGAAAGTTAAGGAACAGGCGGCAGACAGAGGAAATCGCAAGCTATCAACTAATCCACTAGATTACAGCTCCTCTTACTCCACAGAGGTCTTGCTTTGAGTTTATTCCTCATTCAGATTACTTTCCAATATTTCTGCTCCATTTTAAAGCCCCTCACAACACACACGCTGCCAAGATCCTATCGATTTCAACAAAATGGTATGTAGAGCAAGAGGGGAAGGTCAGTGCTGCCAGAGCCTCAGCTTTGGGAGCCTTCCAGGTGGAAGCACAACTACACCAAATTTCTTCCTGCTTGTGCCGGTCAGGTTGTTAAAAGCACTGTGTACCATGTTATAAGGCCCCTCTGAGAGGGGGAAAGACAGGTCAACAGGATCATTTAATGGGGACTCAATAGCTAGAGAAGAGAGCAACCCTGCTGGAAATGGGCCATTGTTGGGAGCTGAGTTATGGTCACCATTATTTCAGTCCCCAGAGAGCTCAGCAGGCCAGAATACAAATTAAAAGATTATAAATAGCACCAAGCAAGGGGTTTTGTTACCCTGTCTGAGGCAGCACTGTGCTGACCTGCATTTAGGTTTCACCACAAATCTGAAATTCGGCTCAAGCCCCCAAGAAAAGTTCAGGGAAGTGTCAGCACCACCCCAGTGATGGTTGTGACTTGGGATAATCTCCTTGCTTTTCTCTCACAGTGCCAGCAGGGTATTTACAACTTCAACTTGAAGCCAGATGTAAATTGGCGATTTTGTACAATCTTAACTGAAATCCTGATGTTCACAGAAAGCATTCAGCACAGCAAATCAGAGTTCCCCAAGGGAAATGAAAGGGCACAAAATCCCAAACCCATAAGCATGTGCAAGCTTCAAGCTCTCTTTCTCCAAGTTAAACTTCATATCCAATTGAAGTGCTTGACATATCCCACCAACAATAAAGCTTTCTTCCTACCCTGCTTGGTGATGAGAAGTTGCATGCAATGGGAGGGGCAAGGCAAGGAGCTGGGATCTGGGGGCCTCTGTTCTGCTTTATGCCTCCTGCAACTTATCCATGATATGTCCTTGTCCAGCCTCCCTGACATACTTGTGCTAAAGCTTGTGTTTGGTTTAATGTCACTTTTCCAAAGGAGAGTATGTTCTAGTTTACTTTATAAGCCTCAAATTGACTTCCTGAGCCTTCAGAAATGTACTTGGGACCATCAAGAGAGACCTTGTTGACTATGACTGAAAGAACTTACTTTTACTTTTGGGTTTTCCACTTGCAAACCAAAATGTTTTTCCTGAAATAATTTTAGCTGAATGAAGATTTCAATCCTGGCTCTGAGCCCCACTGCCCTAGGTGGTATAACATCAAGTAGCCAGAATTTTCAACCTCAAAGAACTCATGATTTCCCTATAAAACAGCTGATGGCAGGACACCAAATAAACTCCAGTGACTAATCCTGCCTTCACATGAGCAGAGGTCATCAGGATAATGGATCGCTTTCATGACTGGGCTCTTCACAGTCCTGACTCATTTCAAGTATGACAAGTATCAGTATAGCAACTTTGAATTCATGGTCATGAACCCACCAGTTTCCAGCAAGAGCAAGATGGCTAAAGCCTTATCAATTTTAAGGTAAGGCAAATGCTAAAAACAGACCTCTTAATGCAGTGCTTTCCAGATCAGAGTGGAAAGTTTCTGCTTTTGATATTCCCCTCCAGAGTTTCTTGAGAAAATCTGTGAAAAGTGACTGGTCTGAACAAAAGAATCCTTCACAATTATCTAGAAGCCTTTAGAAAAGGCTGATGTTAAATGTCACATTTTATGTTGCTATCTCACAGGCCCGAAGGAAGAACAGAGCTTATGTCAGAGTCGGTATTTGTTTTTTCTTCTGCAGAGATGCACACTTCAGTGAGAAAGCTTCTCCTGGAAAGATATGTTTCTTAGGCAAGATAGCGATATGAAAAGCAGAATGCTTTGAAGATCCCTCTCCCCCTTTTAATTACAGAGTTTCAATATACCACTTGGGGTAATAAAACCAGATTATGCCACCAATATTCAAGCTGATCTGGGTTTAGCACTCAATAGCTCTTCCCAAAACCCAGGGGATTCATAAAATCAAGTTGCTGAATATAAGTGAAGGCTGCAGAATCTGGCTCAAAGCAAATCTGCAGAAATAGCAGCCTCTCATCTCTACAGAAATCATTCGATACTAACACCACCACCATCACCACTGCTGTCCTGCTCAAAATGGCCAATCCCTGCCTAATGACACCAATGCTCTGGGAGACATCTCTACCAAGCAAGGATTCAAAACCTCCCAGTTCTCTGGTGCTGCCAGCTCTCCTTCCCCACCATCTCCATACAGCCAGCATTACTCCACACACCTGGCTCTGTACCTGCCCTCTCCCACAGCTGCCTTTCCACCTAGGCTGCTGCTGTCTGTCTAACCTCGCCGACAGGACGCGTGACTAATCTACTGGTTTGCAAACACAACCAGACTTGCAGCTCTTCCCGCAGGCATTTACCAGCGTATTTTAGGAAACGGTTTGCACAGATGGCAGCAGGTTGCTGGAAAACCGTTTAATCCTCCTCCATGTGTTTTGGAGATAGCATTATTCTTAGAGCTGGCAGCACTGCCTTGATCTGTTGCACCAAACTACAGATGTATCAGCCTTGGTATTATTAGACAGTGGTAGTTTGCTCCAAGGGGAAAAAGCCCCCAAAACCAAAAACCCTGCAATAAATCAGTGCCAAGACACTTTTACTAAGCATTGGTCAGTACGAGCATGCATCCCTCAGCGGGAATGCCAGAAAAGCCCTGGGACTGGCAAAGTTGGGATTACGCCACAGTGGCAAGGGTTGGTCTGCAGCAATTCCTTCCAGACACACTTCCACAGACAGCAAGGGACACAAAGGATGCTCGAGGAACAGTGCTCATATGGCTGCAGCCCATGACTGGTCCTGTAGCGAACTGTTACTGCTCATCTAGACATGATAAGCCCCATTCTGTCATCACCCCAGCTGCCTTGGGGACAAGGTAAGCCTCCTTTGCTCCCCAAAGGACCCAAAATCCACATGAAGGCCGTCAGCTGGACATCCATGAGGGACTGGACCCCACCCTACAGCAGGAACATGCAGATTTCCAAAGCTCAATTATTTTCCTTAGCTCAGAAAACATGCCACAGCATGGCTTATGACATTTTTCCTCCCCAGGGATGGGTCTCAGCACTCCAAACCAGTAGGAGATAATAGCAAAAATATTGATGCCCATTCAAAACTATACTGCAGCTCCTTTTCCCCTGGGGATTCACTACCACTGCCCAAATCTATGAAATGTCCCATAACCAAAAAAAAAAAACAACAAAAAAACAATAAACCTCCTTCCAAGAAGGACATTCACCGACAAAGCCTTTTTCAACATCCTGAATTCAAAGACACAGAATAAGCATTGGAGATATTTCAAATTTACTTAACCCACTTTTAAAAAGTACAGCCTGTTCAACACTGCAAAAACACATTTCTTTCAAGAGGATCCTCAAGTCATCTGTCTGAGATGCTACACCTGGGCCAAGCCACCTGCAGCAGTCTGCCATGAAAAGATGAGAAGATCAGAAAGCAACAGCATAAGGAAGCAGTTATGATGGAACAAAATGTCACAGCACAAACCCTGGACATGCCTTAATTGCCATCTGGAAACGGCAAATTTAATTTTTTTATTTTTTTTTTATTTAACCAAACAGCCTTCCTGTCTTAAAAGTCAGTGGGCCCAGCATAGACAAAGACATGCCCTGGCACTCTCATGACTCACACCCTCTAGCTAGAGAAGTACATGTGTATGAGAGCACATGTGGCTGAGCTGCTTTCTTACGGATTGCAGCCCTAGAAAACTGCAAATTTCAATACAATTACAGACCAGAAAAAATTCTAACAAAGAGAAAAAAGGGGAATATGGAGCAAAAGCTACACTAAAAGCATTGTGTTAGTAGACAGACTTTTTGTCTCCAGAGTCAGACCTCTCCTATCACTGCTCATACCTGGTGGAGCATCCAGTGGTGGCAGAGGATTTAGAATAGAGCCTATATATTGGAGTCATTTTGTCAGCTTTTAAAGTGAAAAAAAGATGTACATAACTTGTTTCAATTTACAGGCTTTAAATAAGATAAACCCCATACTTGCAAAAATGCAGGAGCCTCAAGGCACAGACATATTTCTGTCAAAGGTGCAACTAACACATGTCTGCATACCTAGCAGGATGCTTAATCAACCTGATTCAAGTGCCAGAAATTGTGACAACGGAGCCTTGTCCTGCCACAGCTTCACTGCTATTGCTGCCATGATAGACTTGATGAAAAGTAGGTCTCACACTGCAATTATAATGACAATTTACAGTACTAGTATGTTTGTACTTCAGACTTTTAGTATGCTTTAAGCTGCTACAGAAAAAACTCTTCCTAACTAATCCCATCTTTAAAGGCATCTAAGTGATGAAGAAGCCTAATTTTCAATTATTTTTAGTGGAGCTACCAGTCCTGACAGGCATGCAGTCAGAAAACTGAAGGTGTGAGGGGCTTTGTCTGCTCTGAAGGCAAAGACATCAGATCCTCTCCTGAAGTCCCTGCAGCCACTGCTGTTTTCTGCTCAGAGATCACCTTCAGGTGCTGGTCCAGGAGATACAATGCCCCCGGGACTGGCTTGCAGGCAGAGCTGGCATCCCCAGCCAGTGCCCCCAAAGAGATAAAGAGGAGATCTTTATAACCCATACAACATAAACCCACAAAAATCCATGTTAAAAAAATTTAAAAAATAAAAAAACTCAGGCTGGTTCCTAGATTACCTAGGCAGCACCCAGAGCTGCTTCAGGTACTTTAGTAATACATCATTGGTAGCTCATTATCTTCTGCAATTTCCTGCCTTCTTAATGTTAAAAAGCATTCCACTTTGGGCTAAGAATGTGACAATGTACAGCAGATGTCAATCTCCTTGCTGTGTAGTTAGTGGTGACAAATCTTATAGTGCCACCCAGTATCCCTGCTCACATATAGTACCTCAGGCTCATCTCTCCTGCTGCACCACCTGTTTTTTAATGGAAGATTCTTGCGTTCTTCTGTTGTCAGCATTTGATGCACAGCCAGGTCACAAAGATTAATCTGATCATTTGATTTTCATGATTAATTATCTCCTGATAAGCAGCTTTTTCTTCCACCTTTCACAAGCATAGTCATTGCCCAGCCCTGCCCTTAACTCATCACATCAAATTTGATCTCTTTTATCAAACTCTGACAAGTTGAGAGTAAAGTCAGAAATGAGCACTGCCTTGGCTGCACATCAGCCAAGCTTAGGGACAGGAGAGATGGAGAACTGACAGTCTGTCTTGAAATTAGCTCCAGCATCAGCCCGTGGCCACAGGAAGACATCTCATGCTACAGGAGAGAAGCTCACATTAGCTGGTTGTCCTGACTCCCTTGTTGTGGCACTGGTGAAAGGGTGACGAGAAGAAACAAATGCAACCACCTGCACTCTAAAAAGAGAAAGTACTTTTCTTTCTCTTTCCACCATCCCTGCTTCAGAGCCTAAAGGGATGCTGCTTCCAGTACCACCTCACTGTGCCATGCCTTCAAAGTGCCACCGAACCCTTGCTCTGGTGACAAAAGAAGAATTTGCCAGCAGGGATTATAGCACAGACAGCAGTGGCCACAAACAACCTAATTTTCCCCAGAGGCAGGCTGTGTATGCTTTTTGTTGTTCAGAGCCATCTGCAAGGAACTGGATATTTGCAAATAAAAGGAGATTAGGACAAGACATTAATCCAGCATCTGCTGCTCATTCATGCTGTCCCCTGAAAGAGTTGCTGGTAAATAAACTTTAAAAAAAAAAATAGAAATTAATAAACAAAGTTGTAGCATTACTTTTTATACCAGCTAAGCCCTAGGAGGGCCAAAACACATGAAGCCATTAAGAAAACAAAGTGAGATTCCCTTTGGGGAAGGGCAGCTTTCCCTTGGCTGTGCCCACCCGTGCACCAAGCCCGAGCAGAGAACACACGGTACGTCCAGGAACAGGGTGGAAGCAGAAATGGCAACAGCTTGTCCAGAAACCCTTGTTCTTAGAAAGGCCTAATTGCTTGAAGCCTACAAAAATAGCACAACAGGGCTATTGTTCCCAGAGTTCGATGCCAAAGACTCTTGCTACCCTTGGGAATTGTTTCTGCTGTTGGATGGAAGGGTGCAGCAGAAAATGACACCCACAGCTTTTACAAAAAGCTTTGCTGTGTGCACCACTACACAGGAGAGAAAGGGCATCAACCCAGCAAGCTCACTTCTACTTTTTCTTTTCTTCATATTCACAGCAACTATGTGGCTGTCAGTGCTGCTTTTCTGAGACAGAAAAATAAAAAAAAGAGACAAAAAATAATTTAAGCTTGGGGGAAAACATCCAGTTCAGAAACACAGATGAAAAGCATTTCATCTCTGCATATTGTCTGTTTTTCTACCAGCAGCCACTTTTCACAGAGGATTTTGCCTGACAGAGCTGATAACTGCTCACCGCTGCTCAGATTTGGGTTTGATACCTTTCAGATGTAGCTGGCACATTTGGCGTTCAAAGGCATCGCACACGTGGCACCACCTGCATCCTATGCCTTGGGAATCGAGAACACATTTCACATTACAAACATTGACTGTCTACCACTGCCATCTGATGCTTTCTATTCTGCTTTTTTTCAGCTTAATTACATTTACTTTAAGATGGAAAAGAGATGGTTCATTAGAGGCACACAGCCTACTAAAAAACACTGATGAGCAGCCACACATTTTCATTGGTTCAGGTTTCATCGCTTTACCTCAAGTTGCGGCTTTTTAGCAGATAGCAACAGGCCAGCCCAGTAAGAGCTGCCTCACAATGCCTATCCCCATCACCCTATCCCTATTCACAGCACCTCTGCAAACTTGAGTATTTCTACCTTATTAGTGCAGGAGCACCCTGTGCTCAGCAAACCAAACCTTCCTGCTACCAGCATTCATTTCACTTACATCTGGAATAAAAAAAAAAATCAATTTCATTTCAAGTTAAAATTCAGGTCAAATTTCAGGTAAAATATCTGGACAGTTAGGAAAGACACGCAGGCAGTACCTCAGTGGAAACACTCCTTTATAATTTCTGGAAGAGAATTGAAGGGGGTTTAAAAATAAGAGTTTAAAATACAAGGATGAGCTGGTATTTGGTGTCAGTCACACCACTGCACACCAATTATGGGAAGGGCACAGAGACACAGCCTAATGGGGTGGCCAGCTGGTGATACACAGTGGGGAGATGTGCATGACAGTCATGGGAGCAGCTGGGGAGCAGGGGGTGGCTTACTCCTGCCTCGTATGGCCACCTCCTCCAAGACAACTATTAAGTGAGTTGGCTGCAGTTCCTGGAGGAACTGCCCTAACAACAAGCATTACCCACCTCCCTCTTCCAGTGTTGTGAAAGCAGCCGTCACTCCGCTCAAGCAACCTTTTGGCATCCAAGTGGCTTTAAAGCCACCCTTGCGTTGTCATGCCATTAGTTTAAATCAGCGTTACAGCCAGTTCCCCGATCAATGAAATGCAGAAACATGACTGCAGGAAGGAATTAGCAGCTGTAATCCCATGATTACATAAATCCCTTTGGTCAATCAGTTATTAATGGCTGGTATATTTATTGGGGTTTATAGCAGACCTACAAACCTGAGCCATTAGAAGCAGACACCAAAAAGGACACTGTAAAAAAGCTGTTTGATTACCGACTCCTCACAGCAAGTGCTGACAGAATACAAATTTGGCTCGCTCTCCCTCCTGTTAGCAAGCCTGCTAATGAGCTTGCCAATTAAGAGCCAATCTGAAGACCTTGGAGGGGAAGCTGTCAAGAACATGAACTCCCATGCCTCTGAGGAGCAGCTGCAGGACTGATGTCAAGGGCCACCTTCAGCACTTCTTGCTGATGCCACCTGCTGATGCCTTTATCTCCCACAACTCATGTCCCTCACCCAGGAAATACAAACACTTGTCACACATGCATATTATGGCTTCTAAGGCATGACTTTGAAAACAAACACATAATGAAGAATAAAAAATCCTCCCTTGCTCCTGATCATTGCAGAGGTTTTACTAGGTCACATGCTAGAACTACTGTAAAAGTATAAAAACTTTAAAATAATAATAATGAAAAGAGTCACTAATTACACATCATAATGTCTATCTAATTACTTTGGGATGCATTTTGTATTACTGCACATGTGTATTTCTATTTAAGGAATCAAGGACAGCTTGAGCAAGAGAATTTGGGCTCCTAGCTCCCTTTGGATATTTCTGTGCTTGTTCCTCCCCTCATAACCAATTAACTTAAAACAGTTAATGAAGGCAAAGGCAAAAGCATAAATCCTAACCAGTCCAAAATCTCTAGAAACAAAACTTTATGACTTTCAGTGGCAGGCACACACATGATCCACTTCAGTCACAGCAACACCACAGGATAGGGTGGAAGCATGCAAGGGCGGCAAGCATCTCCCACATCAGTCAAATCTTCATTTCCAGTACACCCATTTGACTACCCTGGCCTGTCATTTAAGCAGACAATCTCACCTCAGAAACACTCAATGCTTCTGTTCTTTGTACTTTTCTTCCTGCCCAATCCTTGAGCAGGTAACTAACAGTGGCATTTCCAACAGAGACCTGCAACAAACGCATTTCCCCCCCAAAGGAACCTCCATTGACTGCTCATAGAGGTTAAATTTTATTGCAATGTTCATGTTCAAGGGACTGTCAGGAAGTAAACAGGAGCAGGACTCCTGGCCCACATTTTCTTTTGGATTTATCTGTCCCCCATTTAATTCATCACACCACACGATAAGTAACCCTCTGGAAATAACCTTTAGCGGAAAGCTCTGTTACCTAAATAAAGAAATGCCATAGTTTCTCTGAAACCATATCATTCTGCTGAAACTAATTATGAGAAAGCTGGTGCTTAATGAAAGTTTGCTTTAATATGACTTATACTATTCATAAGTTTGCTTTGGACAGCATCCAGGTTTTTTAAATTAAATATTAGCAGCCTGTTAGCCTATCAAACAAACCTAAGCATGTCAAGTTAGTATTTTAATAGTGTTTTTTCTTCTCCCAGCCTAGGTTTGGCTTCCTAATTGACTTGCTGCTTTAAAGTCAGTAAACTCAAAAGTCTGAGAAGAAGATGTCACACTTTAATGGTTTAGGAGTACACGCTTTGTCTGGGTGATTGATGGATCAAATGTGAGCTGAGGAATGCTGCAATGTTTCTTTCATCATTTCTGCTTCTCATGAGGCTGAGAACTGGACTATCACTAAACTTCTTTGCTGCTAGCAAAAAGAATAAAATTCTCATTCATTATAAATGTAAAATCCACCTTGGCGTCCTGAAGGGCTGTTATTGAGCTGACATTACCGTGTGAGCACCGACCAAGGTGTACGTGCGAATTTATCACCTAGGATGCAGCTGAATCTATGCACCAGGCATGCTAGGCTCTCTCTGGCTCATTACACTCCTTCCTGGTTATTACCAGCCCCAACCTGTTTGGTGAATGAGACATGGAAGAGCTGCACAGACACAGCAGCAAAAGGTCCTTCAGAAACACATGCCATAAATGGGGTAACATTCACAGATGACTGGTAAGGAAAGACTGAGGCGTTAATCGAGGGTTGAGCATCTGACAAAAGGCACAAATGGAGATGGAGAGCCCCTATTAAAGCAATATTAAATAATTTTCAGAGTGCTTTTCAACAGTAATTATTTACTTTCAGTCCTGACTAATCAAGTAAAGGACTGCAACATTTCTGATCTCAAGATGAGGACTGAAAGACAGAAAAGGCTTTCAAATATGTGTGCTGTCCAAAGTGACTAATACAGACTACACACATTCACACACCTATATCACATTTTCTAGTGCAAGAACAAATATTTCTGACTGCAGGCTCTGCCAGTAGGATGTGAAAGTCGGGCAGGTTCTCTAAAGCGCTGACATCACATTTATTAAATGTTTTACATATAAAGCTTAGTTAACAAATACGCTGACAACGCAGAAGCCGGAATAAAAGCCCACTCCCTCACCAGAGCAGGGCTGCTCTCCCAGGTTAAAGTCGAGCAGAAAAGATATTGAAACTCACTGAAGACAGTCAGGTAAGGGAGCTGGCACAAATGTGGATACCATTAGAGCAAATCTGCCCAGAGTGTCCCAGAAAGAGGACAGCAAGAAATCTCTGGGGATGCAGAGTCCAGTGCACTTAAGCATAAGCAGTCAGAGGAAGAATGGGGCAGGAGGGATGAAGAGCACTGCCAATGCCCTCAGGCCCTGAAATAATAGAGGATTTGTTAAATCCCAGGGAGCAGCCCTGGCTGTATTTGGCAGAGGAGGATAAAGCAAAGCCCTGGCAGTGCTGGCACATCTGGAGGGGCTGGTAGTCCCGTTCCTCTCCCCACATCTGGGGAACCAACTCAAGGTGACACGCAGGGCTGAGCAGCCAGGTACCCCAACATTTTTGTGCTCACTCAAGCAGCCACAGGCCTGCCCATAGCTGAGGCACCAGGGGTTTCAGCAGGACCCAACTTGCACTTCAGTTCCTGCACAGAGTCTGTGTCTGATGTTGGTCAGCCATTTTTCTTCACTCCTCATCTCCACAGCTCCTTCAAAGTCCCTTGCAAACTTAAATGGGGATGCTGGGTACTTTATCCAATAAAATCCTTCCTGCCCTGCCTCCAATGAACATGTTTTCATTGCCACAGCTATATGCTTTTTATTTTTTTCACTCCATACCATCCACCAAAAAAAGAAAAAAGGGCTGTGCTATATCCAGTCTTGTGCTGACTGCATTACATATGAGCAGCAAGGTGGACTCACAGGCACCAGCTGTGATTTCTCCTCTGTTCTCCACACTTCTAACTTGCACTAACACTCTCGTTTATCTTTGCATTTTAGGCATAGCTCTGAGACTGCTCATTTATCTAGAAATCATCCTCACCATAATGACAAGCCAGGAATGCCATTTTCCCTCCCTTGCTCTATAGAGAGGCTGGGAAATGAGGCAGGGGTAACACTGAATAGGCAGGTACATGCCTCAACTTGGCTTTAGCAAGAGTCAAGCCTGGGGCCACCCAAAAGCACAGTCCTCCCTCTCATTTGGGGGCTGGGGAGCTCAATCCCACCTGTGTCCACACTGCAGCACTGAGGACATTTCACTCCACAACCTGCAAGTACAGCAGGGATTCAGTCACATCCAGGGAGAGCTTCGCTGCCTGGCCTCACTCACGGCCCTTTGCAGGACAGTTGTGCTTTCCTTTGTTCCCCATCGCTTTTCTTCAAACCCTCCTGGCTTTGCTTTCCTTCCCCCTCCCATGCTCTGGCAGGGATGCTGAATGCTGATGAGACAATACTTGATCCATCTTCAAGCACTTATTTTCGGGCAATTAACTTGGCATCATAGAAGCACTTAAGAAACCTGGCTTTCCGGAGTGGGAGACAACTGACTAAAAAGCTAAGCAAAGTAGTAAATTATTGTCAAATGACTAAAAAAGAACAGGAAAGGGGGGGGCAGGGGAAAGAAACCAATGCTTTGATAGAAAACTCTTGCTGCTGTCAGGCCAAATCTGAGATCTGACAAAAAAAGCCAATCTAACAGTTTCAGCAACCATTAGCGTGAGTCCAATACTGGCCACTATCAATTGTGTCTAAAACAATTGAGTTTTGCCATTCAAGGGTGGATGCTTTCTTTTCTGACATCTCCTGATTGTATGTCATCAATTCATCCTTGGGAAAATTAGCCAAGGCAGAGCATCTATCTATCTATTTAGATAGAGCACATTACTCTCATGTTCCAAAGGCTTACCAATCACCATGTGGTCTTTCATCACTAACTATGCCTGCTAATAATGATTCTTTTCTACTTTCAGAAGTAATAATTTACATATTATCAACATTTTGCTGATTTACCTCATCTTGAATTCAAATCAGGGGCAGAACCATGAACAATTAATTCAATTTTTCATAAACCAGAAATTTCCAAGTCTTCCTTTCTGTGTTATTTTCCTGTCCCCAAAATGACACTTCAAAGATGCATTTGCCTTTCATCCCTTAGATGCCAACATCAGGAATGGGGCATGAAAAAAGCCAGTCTGGCACTGCCTGAGCAATCCCTCTGCTGGGCACCTGAGTGTTCCCTCAGATTCCCCCCTTGGCTTGGGGAACAGTGGGGATTTTTTGTAGATCAGAAGCATGTTGATTTTGCAGACACAGCTTCAGATTTAAAGTGAATAAGTAAATATCAGTATTCCCATGCATAGTATACAGCTACCTTCCAAATTTTTTAGTGGATCTCACTGCAGACCCCTACAGCTACAAGAAGCCTACAGACACTTGCATAATAAGTGGTTGGTTTTTTTTTTTCTTAAAAGATAAGTCAAAGTTTTCCAACTTGTAGTTTATCCCACTGGCTATTCCAGCTACCTCCTCACCTTGCAGGCGTACTGCTGCTGCCAGCAAGCAATGTCCTGGAGCTGGAACTCCAGTGGAACACACTGCTCTACAGGCACAGGGGCTGGGGCTGCTTTCAGGAACAAATGGAAAAAATGCAGAGACAGGCAAATAAAGAAATAAATTCCTCTATTCCCCATGCTTTCAAAACCCAAACTGGAAATGTTTCCTTTTGCCTCACTAAATTGACATAATGATGTAAAACACCAACATATGACAGCCCACAAGGTGCATACAGAAAAACCTGACCTGCCACCCTTCTATCTGCCAACTCACGCAAAGAAGCAGCGATCTCAGGCACCCAGACTTATTCCCATTAAATATTCAGTGTTATAAATCAAGCCCTCCCACCTTATATAAACACATCACAGCTCTTGCACAATAACATCCTGCTTGCATACATTTACATTATTCCCTCAAATGAAAAAAAATTATTCCATGAAACATTATCTGTGCAATCCTCTTAGAAGAGCTTAAAGGAAACAGAACCTAAGATAAAGTCACACAATATCCTTACAAGGAAATACCTTTAAGGCAGATAGTTCAAGGGGGACATACAGCACTTGCAGGGCTCAGGGGCAAACCTGAAGTCACAACTATGTAATATAACATACAAAAACCTAAAGGAAAAGTACCTGGCTTGCTGTTTTCACCAAGAAATTAATTTTATGGGTAAACATGAACACTTAGATCAAGGCTGAATTATCAGCTGCACACTAAGCAGATGAACAGGAGGCACTATTACACCCTTCACCTTCCTCTTGCAGCTCCAGCCCTATCATATACACCTGCTTGCACTGACATGGACCACTGCAAGCTGCCCCAGCTCTGCTTTTCAGGCTATCCAACACATCAGTTCTGCTGCTGTGAAGCCCTTTGTAACTACAGCAGGATGGTCAGGGTTTATCCAGAGGTTTTAAATGCTGGAAAATAAAAATTACTTGCTCCTCTGGACTTCCCTCACACCTGTGAGCATGTTCTCATCTTTTTGTTTAAAAGTTCAGTGTTTTTGTTTAAAAGCTGGGAGCACCACACATTTCAGCTACAAGAGCATCAAGGGAAACAACAAGCTACTTTTAAGCATCTATTTATCTCTTGATTCAAATGGCCATCCTAGGCTTGACATGCCATTGTCTTCAAACATCACCTACAGGGGATGCCTAGCCCAGAGCACTAGGATGGGACAACCATTTAGCCATAGCCCTCTGCATGCCTTCCCACACTCAAGCAATCCAGGGACTTGAAATTAGGCAACACAGTTCTGCACGGAGGTCTTTCCAAAACTAACTGTCTTCATTAGCACCAATCCAGCTGCAAAGATATTTGTCAAAGCTTCATTAATGCCAAATGAGCCCTACAAGTACATAGGTTTTGTTAAGAGAACCCGAGATACTGGAAAAGTAGGGTGGGCTTTACCCTCTGCTGTTCTGGTTTTCTTGGCCTTTCCATCCTTCCCTTAAGTTTAAAAGCTGGCAGCAACTTACAACAAACTACTGTGTAGAAGGTACACACAATACATACATGAGTGTGCACACAAACAAGCCACGCAACTTAGTAAGTTTCTTTTATGGAAAGAATCCCAATGCAAGAAGTCTGGACTCAATCCTTACTGGTCAAAACTGGGCATTTGTTAGTCAAAGTCTTAGGCAAAAGATTATATCCAGGCAGATGCTCCTCTAGAAGGAATGTAGCGGTTGCTGTGCTCTAAAAGTGAATCAGGTTTGGAAATGCTTTAATCTCCCTGTCCTGGAGCCCCAGGTAGTACCAGCCTGCAGACTTGAGCCCTTCTGTGTACCAACTCTACCTTGCCATTGCCCCAAGCAGGGGAAATAAGGGATTTTAAGCCTGGTCTTTAGCACTTCAGGACTTTAAAACAAGCACCATGCAGGAAAGCAGCACCGGAATGTTTCCTTGTGGTATTTGTACCATTCCAGTATGCAATCACCCTACAAACTCCCCTGACTACATGTGCCAAAAAGGACAGCTCTCTCAACTTTTCATCATGGTTTGCCACCGGACTAAGCATGCAAATATTTCTTTACCACCTTTCTTAAGTCCAACAGACAACACCAAGCCATGCTTTTCTCTCTTCTCTGCTCACATCTATGCCATGAGGCTGGATAAACCAGCACCATGGTCTGAGCATCACACTTGTGATGCTCAAATATGTTACACACACCATCTCATTAATTCAGGGTTTCTACCTGCCCACAGAAATGCATTTTGTCAAAGCCCAAGCTTAAGTCACTCAATCCACAGTAGGAAAGATCATTGAGAATAAAAAACTCTTTGCTGGGAAAACCAAACGAAATGGAGCAGAGGAGGACATAAAGCCACAGAGCCTCAGAAGAGGATTAAAAATACTACTTGCCATCCCCCCCACAGGCTTTGTAGCCCTCATGAGCCTGAGAGGGATGAATTTCAGCACGTTAAGATCCTAAGAGAATACTGAAATAAATGGCACGCTGTGGGTGGTTATATGATCTTCTGGTTTACCAGAGAATTTTGTGAACTCCCCCAAGCCTTTCATGGCAGATCAATGAAGATTATTATGGACATCCACACTTTGTTGGGGATTTCCAAGTCTCTCAACCAGCAAAGACAAGCTCATGGGCTTCACAAGTACTGCCCACTTGTCTGTCCACCTGTTAAATTTCATGAGCCCTGAAATGAACAAATAACTCATGGAGAATATAAAACACATGATTTTGTTAAAGCAGTTTGTCAGCTCAAAAAACTCAGAACACAAAGGGCTCAAGGTGTATTTTAATTTTCACTGGAGGTGTCACCCATGGAATTTACAAGATTCATCAACCAACTCAGACCCACACACATCTTGTAGTATCAGATCTGCTCAGGTTAGGAGGACCCCACCATAACCAGAACAGAGATTCCAATCTGCAAAAGTTACATTGGCAACACAAAAAAAAAAAAAAAAAAAAAAAACAAAATTTTAAGTTTGTATATTCCTTCTGTAAAGCCAGGGAGCCTCTAACTCACTGGAGTATAGACTGAGATGATCCAGAGCCAAAAGATAAGGCCTTTGACTTCTCCTTAGATGCTGATGCAAAAAGGGAAAAAATTGCAACCCAGCACTTTGCAAACTGGCACCCAACCCCTGAAAGAAGTTTCCATATATTCTTGCTCAATGAGAAAAACAGCAGTAGATTGATGCACACTTAAACAGGGCCTCTGTGAATATTAAAAGACCTTTAACATAGCCAAGAACCTTTTCTGAAAGCATTTCGAACCCTCCATCAGCACAGTATTCTCCTTTTCCCAAGCTATTTCTTGGTCAAGAGAGAAACAGGTCTTACCTCTGAAGGAACCTGGGGGGGGGGAATAAAAACATGGAAAGGAAAAAAAATTATATTCAAATTGTTTCATGGTTTTCCTGCAAAGTTTTAATAACTTCCTCCAGTTTGTCCACTCAGTATATCATACTCAGAGTATCCAAATGAAATTTCCAAAAGTTCAGCAGAACTTTTAACTGCATCACTTAAAATAGTTCTCTGTCAAGGGCCCATGCCAAAAGCAGGTTAGAGGCTTTCAGGTCAGGGATATTTCAATGGGTTGCCAGAGATTTAGACACAAAAAGCCAAAGCAAGGGAGCACACAGAATTTTTACACACTGTGGCTACTCGGTGTCTATTAAACAGACACTTGGGTGCAATACAGGGTGCAGTTTTTAATATCCTCACTGCCTTGCTTCTCCGAAGTTTTCAAAACACTGCTCATTATACATCTTTGTGGAGCAGGCAGACTGGGGTTCTTCACATCTCTCTGAACACGCAGACATTTCAACAGACCACGAGTCTGCACAGCACAGAGGTGTCAAACGAAGAAAGAAATAGACTGCCTCCCAGTGAAGTTCAAATAAGGAAAGCATTTAATTATGCATACCTCTCCAATGCTTTGGAAACTGCTTTTAAAGGAGAGAAAGTGTCATAACTCAAAGGTATTTACTCTAATGAAAAACTACAATTGTTCAGGCTGTTTCCAATATATTCAAATAAAAGAAGATGGGTTGAGATTTTTTTTCCCTTCAAGAAGAACACTCAGGAAATTACATCCCATCCAACCCTTCCCCCTCATCTTTTTGTCAGCAAATCCTATAAACCCACAAAATGCCAGGAATTAAATGCTAAGGTTGGCAATCTGTCATTGACATATGTTCCTGCCTTTTTTTCCCCCATCAAGTCATGAGATAAAGCTGCAGTTTCAGCCTTAGCATGGAATTTCTTAGCACCAGTTAGTATTTGGTGGCTTCAATTCTCCCCCTTCCCTTTTCCCCCTCTCCCTCATCTAATCAGTGTGATTTACTTTGCTATCCCACAAGCCAATTTTTCAGGAGTCAAAACCCAGCTTCCAGATACTTGGAGGCACTCTGCACAAGAAACATCCTGCTCCAAAGCAGCACCAGCAGCTTCCAAGCATGACACCAGACAGCCCCATGATCCACTGCCACAACAAAATAATTCCTTCCCTTTGGGAAGCCCACAGCACAAGCTGTCCAAACATTATTTACGATTTCAAGTGTTGCCTTATTTATGGCTGAAATTCTCCCCGTTCAGAAGAGAGAGAGACTGAGTAACTTATTAGGAATGTTCCTAGGGAATGGGGGAAAGGGGGAAATGAGATCACTTATAACTCCAGAAACATTTACAGCTTTTATGCAAAATTTAAAATTGGAGCACTATCAAAAAAAAGAAAAAAAAACCCAAAAAACTAACCCAACCCAAACAACCTTAATCTGGTAGTCTGCCAAGATACAGGTGGGTTTTGTAAGGAGGGAGAGGATTCCAGCTTTCTTGTTTGGAGAAGAAAGGCAAGCATAACTTCTGGGAAGATTAAATACTTGAAGTGGATATATTTACACAATATGTGGGAAGTGTGAACAGATGCTACATAGGAGGTCTTTCTCATGACAGCATCTCCAGAACACAAGACAGTTTTTCATTTGGATTCTGTTTGTGTGGTATGGTGGTTTCTTTGCAAGACACAAAAATAACTTTTACAAAGTGTTTTGCAATTGGAAATACTGGCTTCTAAGGCTTTCCACATGCATCTATTAATAGCTTTTTGGTAGTTAATAGAAATAATTATTGCTGTTTTCCTACCTGTAGATTCCCATTACAGACTGACGGCGTGAGCATTGAACTTAAAACCAACAGGCGTTATTTTCAGCAGTGAGAAATCCAGCTGTTCCTACTGACATCTCCCATGGTTACAGATGCTCCACACAGCTGCAAACTCAGCTCAGACTCTCACCTTCCCAAAACTCTGGCCTGCAATTTAGCTTGCAGCAGAGGTTTTCAAATCAATGGCAGGGAGATAGTTTCTTGCAAAGATGCCTTGGAATAGGAAAGGCATGGCAAAGCTCACCTGAGACCAGATGGGCAAAGAAATCAATGGGCAAATCAGGAAGAGCAAACAGGACACACACCACCAGAACTTTTTATGTTCAGTTGATGTTTATAAAGCAGGACCCACATCAGTAATGACAAAGGAATGATATCAGGACTTGTTTGGGTACAGCTACAGACAGCATCACTTTGAAGAGCTGGCAGCTCCCAAATAGCTGGCTTCCAGAGAGTTCAGTTAAATATAACCCTCTCTGCCCGAGCCATGAATAAAATCTATTCCATTTAATGTGATTTCAGCTAAATCTAAAAAGTTAACAGCCAAAGAGCTACATATTGATTATGCCACTTCCATTCTGATGAAAACAACTTTGAAACAGTACCCAGAATCCAATATTTTCCTTAATTCCATTAAGTTCCGCTACCAAAGGCTTTCTATTTATTTTTATTATAAAGTAGCAAACTCACAGGTATTCCTCCAGGTTCCAGGTCATCCCAAATATTTACTGGCCCATAAAACAAATACACACATACAAACATATCCCCACACACACAAACACTTATTCTTCCACATATGTTCCCACTTCAATATTGTTATTGTAGAAAAAATATGAGACTGAGTTTGTTTCAGTGGCTCAAACCAGGCAAGGACATTGTGTCTGCTATATTGTTTTCAGGCTGTCAGCTAGACAAGAGTTAATCAAGGCTGCTGATGGGAACACAGTCATTCATGCCGCTTTATAAGAAAATAGAGAATTTTTTTTTAAAAAGTGATATGCACATACACGAATACCATATACACCAGAGAAAATGCCTAGTTAGATAACCTCTACTACTTCTAATGCTTCACAGTGATTTAGCTCTCTGCCCTGAGGGTTTGTAGGTAGATAGGCAGGCAGTTTTAATACTCTCCCCTTGCTCATTAAAAATATCAATCAGGGGGGTCCTGTCTTCTGAAGCTGAGTGAGCATGATCCACATTCAAGAAATCAAAACTACTTCCCACTGAGGTCCACGTGGTGCCTGTCCTTGTGCACAGTTATAACTAACTCTTAAAATTGGAAGGATTTTTTATTCCATCTGTCAGTGCAGAAAAGCTGAGAAGGGGAGGGGATATCCCAAGATGGTCATAAATCAGAGTGTTATTTGCTGTACTCATATCTTTAACTAATCTTATAAAAAAACCTCCATAAGTAACATGCAGTTCTTCTGGATACCATAAACTGACTATGGGTATCGTAGTCATATGCATATAAGGTCGAGCTATGGAAAGGGTAAAAAAGAGAAACACTGAAGAAAAACAGACAGCGAATTGACAACCAAGGTCCATGGTTTAATTTCTCAGCTGTAGTAGCAGATTTTGATAAGTTACTTTTTCTTGTACTTGATATGGCTCCTTAGCATAACAAGCAGAGCAAAGGCAAAAACGAAAAATCGAAGAAACCTTTTATTAGGCTCATGAAAATAGCTAAGGGGTAATGGCTCATAAATACAGTCCTGCCCACTTCTTTCATCAGGCTGTCGGCCATGAGATGCTCTGCATGTTTGCTCACTGTTTGCCGTGTCTGTGGATTTCAGCTCCACCAAATTCAGACCGAGAACCACATTCATTACAAAATAATACAACTACAAGAAAAAACAATCCATCAACTCCCCTCAGGTATGAGACAGTATCTAGCCAGCTGCAGATGAGGAAGCCAACGATCCCATCTTTGTACGATGACAAACAACCTTCTCCCTGAAGAGGGCTTGAGCACAAGAGACCGCTAGAACCTCCTTTAGTTCTGATGCTGTCCTATGCACTGCCTGATCGTCTTCCAAAGATAACAGGAGAAAATGAGTCTGGTAACATTTACTACCTTTTTCATCCAGAAATCCAACTGCAACGTAACTCTTCATAACTCTCCTTTGCCAGGAAAGCATTACTTCACCTCTAGCAAGGAGAGGCAGAACTTCTCATGGAAGCTTCAATAGCATATTCTAAATTTTTCAGATTTCTTCCTATTGAAAGCCACTTGCTCCAGCAACAATATGAAGCCAATATATGTTTTCTGTTCACTTGGCTGTATTTTCCAGTCCTCCTACCACATTTGGAGAATGGGCATATGTGGAAGGGAGAAGCACTGAATGGTGCCATCATTTTTGACTGGTTCATCAGCCTGACTGCAAGTTGCACAAGTAGACTTGCCTAAAATGGTGGCATCTAGTTAACAAAAGAAGTCATGATTTAGTGCCAAATTAGTATGCAAGCAGCTAAGCATGACTAATGCTGGGCTCAAGCATAATACTCCTGTCTTCACAAGCCCACGAACAGCCGTAACCTTTCTACACAAAGAACTGTCAGGAGAGGCACCATCAACACAAACCAAGTGTGTAAATCCTGCAAATCACACAGGAGGGGAAAAATGAGCTGCAGCCATGTATAGACATATCATATGTTAACCATTCAAAGCAGGTATGAAACCCCAGTAATTATGTGTTAGCTGGAAAGGCTGATCTCAAGACGGACCTAATCATCAGCAAGAGCTTCACTGGGGCCAGATGTCCCAGAATTATTCCTGCCCCCACCATCTCCTCTCTTTCTTTGCATAGAAAGTAAGTTGGGATCTTGGGAATATAAAAATAAAAGCACAGTCCTCTTCCACACCCAGCATCTTCTTCCTCTGCTCCACATGGAAAGCCTTCCCCTTCCATGCTTTACGACCTATCAGGTAAAAACAAACAAACCCCAAAAAACAAAAAAACAAAAAATATTCCTTCACTTCTTAATATTTCTCTGTACAAGCTACAGACATGGAACAGCACCTACCTGCAGTTTGGAACTAAAATGCTTAATGCAACAATCAAAGCTACCCCAGACAGAGTCCCAAGCAAAACTTTGAAAAAGGCAGGGGGAATAACTGCTATGAGAAAAATCCCTCCTCCCTTTTCAGTCTGATCCAACAAAGCAGAGCAGCACTACTTCCTCCAGAAATATCCCTCAACTCAGCACCTCAAGACATCAGTATTTTGGCCAAATTTTCAGCTCTTTGCTGTGCATACTGCGCTCCCTATAATGCAAGGCCTCAGGTGTATGGTGTAAGTCAAAGCTGAGAGTACAAATAGTAGGGCAAAAGCAACAAGTAATCCATCATTGAATGTAGCTTATTCTTTAACATGTGTTTTCTTTTAAAAAAAAGAGTTCTGAAACCCACATGGCTTTTAACTTTGGTTTGGCACAAAGACAGCAGCTTAGTTTCTGGTCACTTAAGCAATGTGTTCCCAAGGTCCAGGCTCGCTCCCAACATCACGTTGTCTCCGTTTCTCAGTTCACACAACTTCAACTCAATAAGCAGCTCCAACCCTCAGCAAACAGATGCCACAGGCTGGGGATTGATCTCAGCTTGCGTCCAGCCCCAGGGTCCTCTTTGGGGAAATGCCACAAGGAAAGCTGAGTGGGTGTGAGGGAATGGCATACCTGAATTACCAGGATCAACATCTGCCTCAATTCTGCACCACACTTTTGCTTCTTAATGCTTTGATTTAAAAAGTGCCTATTTCGGGATCCTTGAAGGATTTAAGGCATGGGAGGAAGGCAGGGATGGGATGAAACACTATTTGTAGCATTGTAAGAACTAGTGTGTCTGCTCCGTAACCATTCTCTCAACTTCAGGGGGACCAGAATTTAAAGACAAACAAAGGCAACTTAGAATTCACTGGGAAAGCCCCTAAGAGAAACAATATTGAAGATACACATTAACTCAGAAATAAAACATTAACCTGTTCTACGTGGGCAGACCAGACACGAACCGCAGGAGAGGGTCCAGCAAGAAGGCGGCACCTTCAGTGGCCACAGTTCAGTGAGGATCAGTGAAGCAAAATAAGGAACAGCATAAGCTATACAGACCTGTCCACAGCATCACCAAAAGGACAACAATGTCTGTCCTGTGCTGCATTAAGCTTCTCCTGGCCTTTAAAACAGCTGATCATTCATTTTTTGAATTAACATTACCACTGTTAGAGCTCCTGCCTATGGCCATAAACCAGATTTTGTCTGGCCTCGGACACTGAGCTGACCCAGGTTTGGCTTCTGCTCGGGTGAAGAATAAACTGGGATCCTGAGCACTAAAGGCAGAAACAGTTGTTGGTCAACTGTGGAAGGGGTGAGCAGAGTCAAACAGGGAGCTTTTAGCAGCAGACTAAGACTGGATGAGAAATGCTACTGCAAACACCATTAGTCTCCAGGTCTTTTATTACAGCAGTGTCACTCCTTAAGTGCCTGATGTCATTAGAGTTATGCCAGCACCAAGCCACCACAAAAAGAAAAGAGACAGGCTCATAAACTTTGAGTTTCATCTGTAAACTTCTGAGTTTCAGAACTTCTGAGTTTGCCTCACCATGAAGCTGCCGTTTGAGGGAGATAACACCACAGTGCATGAATGCCAAGCACCAGCTCAACTCCAAGCATGACTTCAGAGCCCCTAAGCTGCTCCCTTGTTAAATAAATCACACAGACTCATGCTGAATTGCCTCCCTGTTTCAGAGTCTAAAACAAGATACCAATTTGCTTAATGTGTAAAAATTAAGCCACTCTGAAATGAATTATAAACATCTGCCTCACTTAGCTGACATTTATTTGACACAACAGTTAGGAGTCAGATTAAGACTCCAGCCTGTCCACCTAAATTTCTCCGAACTTAAGAAGTTATGACCTTTGTCATATTACAGGTGACATTCTTGCTTCATTCCATAGCATTTGGATAGCATTGACTTCCGATTTTCTTCAATGCTTTGGTTGGAAACAAAATGACCTACATACATGTCTGGCATGAACAGCAGCATGCAGAAACCAAACCCAAACATCCTCATAGAGAAGAGATGGGAAGACTTCTCTTATTTTAATATATATATGTATGAATATACACACATACACAGAGTAGTTCACTGGCAGACTGTTTAAATTTATTTTTGGAAATACTTGGCCTGGCCTCTTATGTACCAGGAACATAAGCTAAAAAATGTTCTTGGAGCTTTCCCTTAGAGAAATAAGACATAGTTTCACTCCTGTATTCCACTGTGTTTCTACAAACGGGATTACACGGTAGACTTGTAAGTCTACAAAACTAGGGATCTTTGTTTTCCCTTTCTGCCTCAGTAGACCTGTCAAATAAAGATAATTCTTTTCTCCCACCTTTTGTCCACCTTGCCTACCTACAGCTGTATATTATTCAAGATGGAAACTGTTTATTACCAAGAGGGTCTCGCCTTCAACCTCACAGATAAATAAGCACTAGGTGCTCTGCTTGCATTTTGAACTTAAAAAAAAAAAAAAAAAAAAACCAACAAAAACTCCTTACAAAAATTTAAAAAGAATTAAAATACTCAACTAAAGGCAGTATATCATATGATGGGTTTGGGGAAAGCAAAGGGAGAGTTCACTGAGGGCTTGTCTACACTGGAAAATAACATTGTGTTAGAACATGATGCTTAATGAGTGCCATTAACAGCTGGTGTCATCTGGCACTGTTCCTATAATTTTTTTTTCCAATGATACTTGCACAGATTTGTACCAGGCACAGGCCTCCTTCTCAGTCTATAAGGGAACAGCTGGCTGAAATCACAAATGCCCTCTGAGCGTAAAATATTTTAGGACAGTTCAAACAAAACTAACCTATAAGTGTTCCCCTAGAAAAAACAAAAAAAAACAGAAAAAAAAAACCCTCAAAGAAATAATTTCAAAATGCTTTTCCAGACCAAAAGTTTAGCCATGCCAAAGCAACACCAAGGTAGGAAGAACCTATACTATGCTACCAGAAGCACTGGGTTTTCAAGAGAGAAGCACTATGGAAAAAGCCATCAAGCCAACACAGGGTTTGCTGTCAGGGCCTTACACACAGAGTATGCAGGGTGGCAACACCTGAAGAGTGGAGTGACCCCTTCTGCCACATGCTGACTTTGGGTATAAGATTTCTATCTACTTGCAACCCGTAACCATGTGTATCTCCTCCTCCCTCCTTCCCAATGCATCTCCTGTTCAAGTTTGAGTGAACATGGGGAGAGGGCAAAGCACAGCCATCACCTTTGCAATTCTCATTACATTAAACAAAATGTTGTTCCCATGCTATGCTGTGAAAAGTTGTTGAAGACAAATGAAAATAGCACAATGTTTCTTGGTTTGTTACCCTGACCCCAGAATTTTGTGTCTAATAAATTAGATAAGGAGCTCCTACACAAGCAGTTTTGTTGGAGAAAAAAAAAAAAATTGTCAGTATTCTTATTTTCAAATGCCACTCCTAGCAAGTGGTGCAAACAGGTCATGACAAAGAACTTTAGTTTGGGCCCCCCCCCCAAAAAAAAAAAAAAAAAAAAAAAAAAGTCAGGGAAGGTCTGATATGTGCTGTTCACAAGCACAAGAGCTACAGGATTTCCCTCCTCCTCCGCTGAAACCCTGCCTACATTTTCCCATACCTTGCGGGTCAAAATCACTTTCTCCACATAACAGAAAAAAATTCACCCTGAGCAAGGAAAGCCCTGCTACGTGCAGAAGAACAACCACTATGGATGTTTGGGTTACTTAAGACAGGCATATTTTTCTTTTCCCTGTGGCAAAATTGTTTAAATGCATATGAAACAGTAGATTGATTGTCATAGGAAAAAAAATTACTGCTCCTTTTTCTTTCCTTGCACTAACTTACAAGTCATAAAAAATAATAAATTCAGACTTATGTCCTGATAAACAAAACCGCAGCGGAGCATGGCATAATTTCTTCTCTTTTGCTGCTGCCTAACTCAGCTTTCTTAATTCATGCCATATTTAATCTACGTGTAGGAAATCCACATTTGTTTCTAATAAGAGAAGGAAAGTAATGAGATGTCAAGGAACAGTTTCCTTAGGCCAGAGAGACTTCAAAGGTGAGTCTGGCAGCTTGTCCTGCATTTATTGTTTGCGTCAAGCTTAAGACTTTCTAAAGAGCAACTGCCCATTTAAAATAATTATAAGCTGCAACTTAAACCCGAACAGTACATGAATGTATGATAAAACACTTACACCATCGTCCAAATTTCGACATCAGCCCTATATCAGAGAACACATAGCTCCAGATGCTGGATTAAAACAATAAGTACAAGCTGAAAATGAGCATATAATTCTTTCAGCTAATGCAGAAGGGTCATGCTGCTTAATGCAAAAGCAACATTAAATGAAACTATGGACTACATTGCCTCAACATATGAGCTGCAACCACAGCCACTTCTGGTGCGCCTATCAGCCACATCTATCCTGAACCAAGAGGCAGAGCCAGCCCCCAGTAAAAGAGCATTTCCACTGAGGGATTTTTTTTTTCTCCCGACTATTATTTTTGCCCAACTTATGAGTTATGGCAGAGTTGGGAAAAACCAGGAACATATGACAAAATGAAAATAAGACACTCTGCTTATTGCTTATGCCATAGAGCTGTACTGCTCATTCATGCTGAGTCCTTGCTGCTCCCAAAGCCAGGGCAGAGGCTTGTCCAGGAAGTGGAAGCCCTTAAAACAAGGGCCATAGCAGCACAGAATAAGCATTAGGTAATACTAAAAATCAAAATGAAAAGGGCTTACCTCTGCACCAATGAATGAAACACAAAAAAACCCTGGAAGGTCCACAATGCACAAGCAGTAAGGCAGGCAAAACTATAAAACAGGCAGCCAATCTGTATATCACGGGCAGCACTGCTAAACACAAAGCATACCTTCTAATTGATTCCATTTTCTAATGTGTGTCTGTGTGCACGTATTTATGAACACATACACACTTTATTGTTTATCATCTTTCAGCACACACTCTGAGTCAGCAGATAGAAGGAAATATGTTCAAGCGGTGTTTAAAATGACACCCTTTACAAATGAAACCATCTAAATCCGGTGTTAGAGAATTAATGAGCTTCTCATGTAAATCACACATAATTTACAGTGGAATTTGTTCTTGTGCCAACAGCCACTTGCACTGCATAATAATGAAGGCAGGGCTTCAGAGAGACACGAAGCTCCCCGCAGCCTGTTTGTGTCCTGCCTCTGCTTTTCCCTGAGCAGCCAGAACACCATAAACCCTTTCAAAGTACAATAATATAAGGCTTCAAATAACACTATCTTCAGCTTCCATTTCTCCTTTTTGCTTTTGGCTGAGAAATGTTGCCACCACCCTAAATACTCATTTTAAGTGCTATTAATTCACATTTAAGAACATTTTAAGTTTGAGCACAGCCTAGTTTTGGGTTGAAATCCTGAGACAAACATTAAGCCTTTTTAACACCACATAAGGCATTACCCATGGTTTTAGGCAAAAAGAAGAGAGTGACATCATCAAGGAGTCGAGAGGATCAGGGAGGACCACTGCACACCATTCAAGAGATACAGCCAATAGACATGGACTCAGTACCTTATTGCAAACATACCAATTCAATTTTACCTAAATCCCATTTCTGTTGATCAAGAAAGCCTCAGAGACCCCAGAAAATCAACCCTGAAAAAGTCCATTCCTCTTTTTACTGATAAGAATTATCAATTACTAAACCCCAGCCTCTCCTCTGGCAGCCTCCTCTCGCTGTGATCAGGCAGGAGCACCCCAACGAGCTGCTGCAAAACAGGAGCCCCTCCAGCCTCTAACAGAGGGGGCACCTGAGAGAAGAGGAGCTAAATACCTCCTCCCCATGCACAGCTGAGGCCCCAGCTGAGAGCCATAATGCCTCGTTCGGAGTAACAAGGCAGGGCTGGGGGCCCTAATTCAGCAGTCATGGGTAGTGAAACTTGCCCTCTATCTCCCTGAAGCTGTGACACCAAAGCAAAACAACTTCTTGGTCCATGTCCTTTTTCTTTTTTGGTGTGCTTGTGTGCTGTGTGGGTTCAAGGGGTGCTTGGAGACCCAGCAAGGCTCCCAGGATGCAGGAATGAAAGCAGCAGTGAGGGGCATGCACGGAACACCTAATTGTCCTCCCCTCCCAAAGCCACAGATGGAAACCTGCTTCTGTATCACCTCCACAGGCTCTTCTAAATGCCCTTACAAGGGCTCCCCTGCCTGTTCCTTTTTGTTATTACAAAGCATTCGTATTTGATGCCTGGGCAATACAAAAGGACATTCACCTGCTCCTTCCTAGCCCTCTGCCCAGCAGGCACACAGAAGAGCTCATTAACAACACCACTCTCCCCCCAGCCCTGGCAAAGGGAGCCCATATTATAAAACCTGGAGGGATCACACTGTCACATTGTGCGAGGCTGTGCAGGAAGAAGCAATAAAAGCAGGAATTTTATTTTTTTCAAAACAAATGACACACTCTGCTTGAGGATGCTGATGGCTCCCAGTAGCAGCAACCACGGCTGTAGACAGAGGCAAAAGAGCAGCAGGTTGGGAAACATGCCTGGTAGTATAGCTTCTGTATCTGGGGTGTCAATAGTCCAGTCCCAGCAGCCAAAAGAACATTCTCAGGTAACTGCATATTCCCCCTGACTTCTGGTTTTGCTGCTGAAGGTCCCACCCACAAGTGTTGATTAGGGCATTTATTACTCTTGGACAAAGCAACTGGTTTTAGTGGAGTCCTATTTGGAGTTCTCCACCCTTCTCCCTTTGTTGCTAATGGCATTGTCTGTCCAATCCTACCCAGTTATCTTCATTCTTTTGAGACTTCTCTGCCTCCTTTTCTTATTCCAAACCTTCTCTGCCATCCTGATTGGTCAATAACTTTTATTAGTACCAGTCATTAAACATCCAGCTCTGAGACAAGACCAGGTGCCCAGTGAAACCAATAAAAAGTAATGTAGGGAGTACAATGTATGTCTTAGGGACATTAAATGAGAATGTACTCCCACCTTCAAGTGAAGCCAAGATTTTACCTGAGTCCCTGCTTCTCAGCTTAATTACTGTAATAAATGAGCATTTCTTTTTTCACTATTGGTTTGAAAATCTGATGTCCAACTGACATGAAGGTACACCTCTTCTGTCACCATCTTCTCTATTTCTTTGTTTTTCTCACTGAGTTGGCCCAGCAAAACCCCCTGGGGGTTTTCAGTAGTGAACTCCACTCTGTGAGAGTGAAGACATGATGTTCTGTGCCTCATTTTGCACAGCAAATTTGGCACAAGAAGTACACCTGAAATTTCACTTCCATTGAGCTGAAGTGCATCAACATCAAAGCTTGTACCAATTCCTCTCAGAAATCCTACCAGGCTATCCCACCTGAGCAGCAACTGAACAAACTTCTTCCAGCCGCCACAGAGATCTGGGATTTTCTTCCAGGTATGTGATTTCATAAAGGTATCACACAGGCTGGAAGCAAAATGTCCAGGCAGCCCCACCCAAAGCATGAAGCGGTCCCACACTCATGTGAAATACTCATTAAATAAAACTATACTAATAAAGGCCTCTTTGTACGTGGGTGGTCAGGAAATAATGAGTTAAAGCTCTAAGCAGCCCTGACTTCTCATTTGCTTATCTCAGTGGTCATTAACTGGCCATTACTGCTGGAGACAGAGACCCCTAATGCATCGCTATAATGCAACACTGGCTGCACATCTCCACATTGTCCTACCCTTAGGAGGGATTCATGGCAGACAATAAAAGTATAATCTCATGCCATGTATTCACAGATATCCCCCTCCCATAAAACAAAACCAAATAGGAAGCTAATCCCTGTGAAATGGCACTTCATGAACAGAGCTGGTAAAGGGGGAACAAGCATCCCTTTCCCCTCCTTCTCTTTGCAGCCTTTCCTCAGGACCCATCCGCTCTTCATTACACATAAGTAAAATTAATTCCTGCTCTTGTATGCCTACTAATGAAGCTTCTCAGAGCAGTCCAGAATTACAAACATTTACATAATGGCTTAATTTTTAGAATCAATTAGGAATTTTTAAGAAGTCTTTCCAGCGCCAAAGCTCTGCACCAAGCCAGGTGCTTCACACACCTCCCTTGCAAATGCAAGCGAGCTTCCTTTGACTTGCAGAAAGCAGGCAGCACTCCTTTGGCTTTAAAATTCATCAAATTACAAATATAATAACTGCATAGGCAAATTAATTACCTTGAAGGTTTAGCAGAAGTTTCACCACATTTAAGTCAAATGGGGGAAATAAAAAACCACACCAAAAGAAAGCCCACAAACATCAGCCCACCCCACAGAAACAGTAAAGTTTGTTTAAAATAAACACAGTTTTTCTCTAGCTCCCCCAGATTTTGCAGTGCAACCCTTTTTTACACATTTCCTAAGGAAGCGAGAGCAATGCAACCACCCATTTTCTGGTCTCTTTTAATTGCCTTCACTCTCTCTCCCGTACCTCTAAACCCAGGGGCTCTTTTCAATCATGTTTGAAAGAAGGGTAGAAAGATAAACTGGGGTTTTTTTATGATTTGTGGACACAGGCAGCTGGACAGAGGAAGAGGTGCCAATCAAGACTGCTGCCTAGGGAAAGGCAGGTAAAATTCAGCTGCTGGACACAACTTAAAAGTGGATGGGGACTAATTAGTAGAAGCAAGTAAAAAAAATGAAAAGCTAATGTTTCACCAGAAAATGAAAACCACAGGGTTAAACAGAACAGGAACTACAACACGCTGCACACAAGGTCTCAAGTTAAAATCAGCTTGAGTGCCATAATCCAACTCAGAAAACCAGGCTCCCTGCAGCTCCAAATGATGCTGTTCTGTGCTGGGGAGCCTGGGCATGAAGCCCTCCCTCCTTCCAGGTTTTATTACAAAAACATTTACCAGTATGCAAGAAGCAGCCGAGATTACATTTTCTTCCCCTCCCTGCTTATCCCTGCTCCCATTTTATCTTTCCCCTTCCACTCCCCAGGGACACTGCTGGCCTCCTCACTGTGGTTGTGCTTACACTGTCCTGTGATTTGGATTTAAGCATGGTCCCAGCAGGTTATTTAAGCTCACCAAAAGCCAGGGTGCACCTGTAATCCTAAAGCCGTGCTCTACATACACACCTTTTCCTTGTACCAAGAAGAGGGTTTTTTAATGGAGCTCACAGCCCTGCAAAATGTCTGAGCCCTTCCTTTCCAAGGACTCACGTTTTGGTTACTGCAACATCCACTCCCGTGGCCTTGCAGAAAATCATCCTGACACATTTGTTTTCTTTTAAAATGCTGCCATGAAGATCCTTTCTGCACCTTGTTGCTTTGACCACATCCCACTTCCATGTTTTTCTTTTGCGGTTACCTCTGTTTCACACATCCACAATAAATGCTGTGCTTTTAGCTCCAGGTTTTTTTCATGGCTTGCCTCCAACTTGAACATCACCTCTCCTACTACTGAGATGTACTTCTACTCTGACATGGCACCTTTTCCCCTGAATTTGTATATTTGAAAACCAAACAAACATGTTTTCTCTTACACTAGCATGCAGAGAAGAGACACACTCATTGCTGGAAAACTCTGTCATTCTTCCCTAAACCCCTCCCCTTGCTGCAATGCCAAAGTTAGACCCCACATCTGTTTTTAGAGGGTCTAAAAAACCACTCTTGGCCTTCTAAGTGTGACTAAAATCAACACATGCATCTCCACTTGCATTTATTTGGTGGAGTTTTAAATAGATCCTGCTTACTGGCATGCTGAGGCTGACATGTAGATCACGGATGTAGATCACTGTCCCACAGCCTCCCTACACCCCGTCTATGACACCTTACAATGAGGGGACTCTGGGGTAGGTGTCCCTCTCTGCTCTGCAGTCTTAAAGCACAGAGCACATCTGGTTCCGATCCATGTCTGGGCTTCCCAGATGTTGCAGGAACTGGATAATATTTGAATAATAACAATAACATGCCCTGCTGTTTGTTTTACGGCACCTTTGTGGTTGTCAGCATGCCTTATGTGTTACTTCAATTTGCTCCTTGCTATCTCTACAAAGCAATTTTGCAAGTCCCAGAAAGCCTGATCTCCCTTAAAATCATTGAGAATCCAGGGGAAAAACTTTATGTGAGAGCTGGTTGGCATTCCTAGCAGCTCTCCTCCAACACAGTTTTATGTCCTTGCTCTCTCCCAGCTGGTTCATCTCCTGCCCTGTTTATTTTCAGCAGAAGGCAGGAGGAGACCAAACTAATAGAAAACAGGGAGGTTTCTGGTTTTCATCAAAATCCACAGAGTTCTGACCAGCATGGACAGGAGAAACCACTTGACAAGGGGTTTGCAGGACAGCAAAGCAAAGTCACAGGGATGTTTGCAGGAGTGAGCCCATGAGACCAAAGTGCTGCTTCAACAAGGGCAGCATCCCTGCTTCCTGAGGGAGCAAGCATCCCAGGGAGAGGAAAACTGATTTTATGTACTTCTGAGATCCTCAGGCTCCTTTGAAAGCAATGTAAGGAACTAATTCTGGGGAAAAAAGAAAGAAAAAAAAAAAAGAAGAAGAAAAAGAAAAAAACAAACCATCGACAGTTAGACATTAAGATTATTTTCTCTCTGCACACTGTATATCTTGATGAGCTATTTGGCATTCCAAGCCTTGTGTCTGCAAAGAGAATAAAGGAAGACAAAATGTTCTGCAAATGCAAATACACAACTCTACATTAAGCTGAGTATCTCCTGATATATCTATATAAAATGAAAGCAGTGCTTAAATTCTAGTTCTGGAGTACCTGAACTACACAGAGGCAAAGCAGTTCTTAAAAAGATCTATTATTGAGCAGTCTGCAGGATGGCACATCTGCTTGTTAATATACAGTAGGCTGGGAAGGCTGTGGCTGTGCGTGATGGATTCTGAAGTACTGACTATGTACATCAAATCAGATTGCTTTTTGTCAAAGGAAAAACAGAGGTCTGGGAAACTGAGAGGGGGAGAGAAAAGTTTTCACAATAAAAATATAAGAATAATAATTATTAGCTTCCATTGTTTCCGCAGACAAAAGGGCAATCACTTTAATTCTTCTGCGTCTTGGCAAGCCTCTTATTTCTTAACTCTAACAATTAGCATGCCAAATGAATATGAACCAGGATGCAATTACTGAAGAGCCAGGGAGAGGAGGGGCAGAAAGGGGCAGAATGACTGCATGCTCAACTTATTTCACTTTAAGGAACATCTCAGTGAAACCAGCTCAGGCACACTATTAATGGAAGTAAAACACCACAGAAGAAGAGATGTGAATCTAGGCCCTCCACTCCCTTTCCTATATGTGCTGTGTGTGAAAGAGAACTATTCCAACACCCCTATCAAGGTGTTTGCTACTGCACTGTGGATAGGAACCAATAAAAACCAAATGTTTCTTCTTTCTTTCCAGCTGACATCCACATAAGACATACATAGATACATCTCATGTCACCAGCATCCTCAAATTTTAACAATTGGTTTCCATAGCTTTTCTTTTTTAAATCAAAAATTAGATATATGTGAGTTCAACATTATCTTGCAGCTGCATAAGCTTCCAGCCATAAGAAAAATACCATTTTTACTGAAATAAATAAGTTCTGCTAGCAGGTTAATATTCCTATAATTTTAAAAATGTTTCACAGGAGGAAAAATAAAATCTAAAATCAATTTTCAGAAATTAAGATGAAATCCATATACTTAGTGGTTTTGTTTCCAAGTACCTTTTCCCAATATTAATGTTTCCCATACAGACTCTTACAAATGGGCCCCCTTACCCTCTGAAGGGGAGGGATGGTGGCAAGATATTCACGGCAGCAGAAGGCAGTCAGAGCCAGAAGACAACCTGGAAGGAGGGGGGACTTCAGGATAAATAAATTTGGGACTCTATATACACATAGGTCACAGGGTGATTTTTAACCTTTTTCAGACTGCAAAAAATTTAAAAAATGTTCCAGTCAAGCTCATGTACTTCGCTGTTACTGCAGAGGCCCTAAATGCTGTTATGGCCATGAAGACCACCCTGGTCAGAGTGGTGGGGGTGTGCAAATTTGCAGTGGGGTCAGGTTTGCTCGCAGAGGGGGCAGGGGTTTGTTGGCAGCTGCTCAGGGTGGACAAACCTTTGGCTTGGGGTGTAAGGGTAATTTTGCACTTACTTCCCTTTTCTAGCATAGCACATACATATACATTACCAGCACAGGCATGTGCATGGTTATATAAACCTTCACAACCAAAACACTTGACTCCACATCCATCTTTCCCTGGGGAGCAGATGAAAGAGCATGGACAGATGTGCACCGCTGGAAGCTATTTGGAAACTGCAGCAATAAGGGTGATATCAAGAAACGACTGAGGAGAGAAAAACAAAACCACACGAAGCCAAGGCCAAGCGGTGTGTCCACCTAACCCAGTCAGATTGATCAAACAGATTTGCTTTCAGTTAAAAATGACCTTAAGTGGGCTGCTATCAGCATATATATGTGGATACACAATACACATTTTTATAGTGAAAACACGTAAGGAAGAAAAACCACGAGAGGGTTCCTCCAGAAACCCTAACTGTGAACTTCCTGGCATAGCAGCAGCTAAGCCCCTGCCTTAATCATGCATGTGTTTTGCGTTATTTTTTATTGACTTTTCAAACTCATAAAATGAGAAAATAAAAGAAAATCTCGGTGACTAGTCACACAACCAATCTTTCTGGTCCTATAATCCCACAGACCTCTACAACACCGTTTTATTTTAAACACCTGGGTAATCCTGTTGAAGTCAGGGAGATTACTCATGGACGTGAAGTCAAAGACGTGACTCCCAGGGTGTCCCTACTGACAGACACGGAACGATTCCCACGGAGACCCTCTTGAAACACACAGCCATAATGGCGATTTTTCTTTCCACACTTTTTTGAAGGGGAAGCTAAAATAAGAAGCAATGCAAGCATGAGACACATCGGTTGCTCATCTCAAGGCTGTGGAAAATCAGAAATATCTCAAAGGCGACTGGGGAGCCAGAGATGGGATGAAATGTTAATGCAACCCTTGCCTGACCCACAGTCACAGCGTAAGAGCTAAAGCCATAGTGGATTCTAGCAAAAATGAATATAACCTGCAGCATCTTCACAGACACTCGGCAAAATACAGGAAGGTCACCAACTAAGTAAACATCAAACGAAGGATTATCTTACTTTATAAAGAAGCAAGACCAGGAGGAAACCAGGCCAGGCAATCTCCATCTCCACTGAGGTGGGATCATATCTACCTGTTTGAGCTGAAGGGAATCGACTCCTTCAATAATAATTCTACTTAAGGTCAGTAAATATCAGTCTGATACCCTGTAAGAGACACATATTTCACAGATAACTTTTTTCTTTTTCCTATTGCTGATCTACAATTCAAGTGCGGACCGCTTCCAGCCGTGATTGGTGTTTAAAGTCACACAAACCCAGGTCTAATATTTCAAACATCCAGGTTTGGATTCTTTAATTGCAACTTTCTGTGACTTCATGATTTATTCATCTCAGGATGCACTCAAAAGCCTAGCGTATCACTGGCATTCCCGCACAGCATACTGTTAGCTTTAAAATTTCATAAACCACCATGTACTTGACAAGTTGAAAAGTTAACAAGGGTTATAAGGCAAGGGAAAAAAAGCATGCTGAGCTCTGATCAGCTCAGCCCCCAGAACTCCAGGCTTTTCAGAAGTGCAGCACACAGCTTGGTATTAAAAAGGGAGACTCTATTACAATATTGTCTTTATGGCCCCTGTTTCCCCATTCCTCAGCTGAGCTAAAAACATGTCTCCTCTTTAATGAAAGCCATACTTACTTCATACACACTGGCTGTAAACTATCAAACAGGGTCTCTGTCTCACACATAAATTAAGTCTCGCTTGCAGCTTTTTTTAAAGACCTCTGAAAAGAAAATGGCTTGTGAGGCCACTCATTCCTACATGGCCACATGAGCAGCTAGGAGACACCAAAACCTGCCCTTCACCCCCACACAAATCAGTGGTGACCTCCACGCTGGATTCAGGGTACTCTGGGGAAAGAGAGGAGATACTCTGCACATTTGGAAATGAGGGGTCTCTTAGTCCAAATGACTTTGCAGGATGTCTTATCTAAAACAAGCCTCTTAGCAGAAAAGAAGTGCCAGAAAGTTCATCCTGAGGCAGTTTCTATGAGGGTAAATTAAAGTTCTCAGCCTAGAATCAGCAGAAAAGCATTACAGGCAGACACAATGTTAGGTAGAATAAAAATAAATACATAAATATGATATATGCCTTAATATACAATACCTTACCAACATCACAGGCATCAAGGTGTACCCTAGATGGACCCGGGGACTTTCTTTTTTAGGTCTACTGAACTATCCCACCAGTTTTTGTGTGCTCCCCCTCAACCCTGAAACTTCTGCTATTCACAAAGCAGGCCTGTTCTGATGAGCAGGCAGTAAAATGTGAAATACAAGGTAAATGTCTTTTCATCTCACCAGTGATGGTGCAGCTCTCTCACACGTGCTTGGGCTCAGCTTCAGCTACCACAGGTCTCCCTCGGAGATGAAGGCACTTTGACCATACACATGAACCACCATGAGAAGGTTTAGAGGATGACAAAACTGCCTTTCAACCACTTTTCAAGTCTATAAACAGCACTTTCAGAGCAGCTCACATTTCTGTTGTCCTGTGAATGGATTTCTTCAATGGGAAAGCAACAACAGTCATTCACTTTCATCCCAAACAAAACAAAAGGACCACAGCTAAACCAGAAACCGTGTGTGTACGGCACCAGAATATTTGATTACCACTTCTGAAAATATACCTGCATAGCATGAAAAATCTCCCAGTGGACCATGCTGTGCTGTGTTTTTATTTTACAAATGCAAATTGAATTTAAGCCGCTTTTGCAAAGCCTGTTTTGTTAAGAAAATCAGCTCTGCCTCTGTTTTGCCTACATTAGCAAGGACAAGCTCCAATCTGCAGGATGGGGCAGGGGGCAACAAACAGGCAGGCAGTGATTTGGTTTCTGCACCAAACTCAGAAATTAGGCAGGCCTGTGAGAAATTTCAAGCTCACTTAGTGAACACTAAGCTTATAAGAAAATACATATTACTACAAAATGGGCTGCAGTGGGCTCTCCTTGAAAAACGACACTGCAAACTCAAACAGAAGTATAATTTAATAAAGTGCAGCAAGATTCAGGTGAATAATAAAACCTGCTGTGATGAGAAGACTAAATGAAATTGCTTCTTCTTGTCCATTATACCTTTATTTTTGATTAGGGAAACAAAAGCTGGGAATCAAAATGTCAGGCTTTTTCATCCCCAGTGGGTTCCTATGGATACTGAAAAGGGAGAAAGTGCCTTGATTCTGGCAAAGATAATTAGCATAACTTCAGAGTGAAAAATAGGTAGAGCCATTAGCAGCAGTCAGGAAGCTCACACACGGGTGCAGACTTCTGCAAAGACCCTTTAATAGAAAGGCCAATCTTATCCCTAACTTAATTTCTAAAATGAGTACATAAAAACACATTTATTTCATGCACTTTCCATGACACTTTGTTATTTTCCAGAAAATTATATGCACTGGCTGTCTTTTCTTACATGCTAAAATATACACCGCACCCCACGCTGGCTCTTGTTTCTTACGCCCTGCATTTTGAAATATGGAGTAGAAACCTCCACGGGCAGAGAGGGTAAAGGAAATGTATGACTCAATAAAGCTAACTGGCATTACATGCAAAATTCTCCTTGTGCTATGCTCCCCAAACTCTTACCCTCTTTCTGCTGAGGCCATTAAAACTGTAAGTTGGGTTTCTTGTAGTTTCTGTACCCATGCTTCTCAAGCAAGAAAGAAAAGGCCGATTAAAAATCTCTGATCCTTCCTGAAACAATACTCACTTGCATCTGCCCAAGTGTTACAGCAGCAAGCACGCTGTCACAAGCACTCTCTCCATAAATCTGTCATCCCCGGTTGACTCCCTCCAAGTGCCACTTTCATGGAGAAATTAAGCCACATCATTGGATTACTCTTTTAATTGCTCTTATTTGCATGTCAGTGACACCCAGAAGGCCAAAACCCCAGCTTTGTTGAGTATTTCTTTAGTCATCCGCATGTGAAGTTCACTAAAGTACGATAGCCTGGTTTCTCCTCTTCCAAGCCGAAAGGTAACTGTGTTGGTGGTGGTGGTGTTTAAGAAAAAAACACGCCATTAGATCACTCTCTGAACTGTCAATACAACCGCCTTTCACTAAGACTACCATGGCCTACATGGATAAGATGATTAATCACTTCAATTCTACCAGCTATTATTTCTAATTAAAAACCAACCCATAAATACCTATTTTATCACTACGTCTGTGAGGTAAATAAATTCAAGTGGTCAGTAAAACACTCACAAATGAAATTATATTTAAAAAATGACTTTTCATTTCCAAGTGTATCTTCCTAATTAAAATGGCTGTTTCCCATACATATCCCAGTAGCACAGTCTGCAATAATTTAAAGAATCTTTGAAAGCACAATTCTCAACAAACCCATTAAAATAACTTCTTACTATCATCTGTTCAATGGAAACTAGAGCATTTTAATATTATACCGCAGTTCTCAATGTTGACACTTTACTGCTTCTGTGTCTCCTAGCCAGGTGGTGAAGAATTAAAGCACGAGCAATAAGAGAAACATGCAAAATGTGCAACTTCCAAAATAGGCAACTTCATACTTTCAGATTAATTACCCTCCAGTGCTGATGACAGACACAAATATCTATGGGTAATTATATCAAACTTTCTTTCCAGGAACATCTCAAACCTAAGATGTTCTTGGGGCACCTTGGGGCTTTCCTGGTAAGGAAAAACCCCCTTTTTTTAGCAATGCAAGGACGCTGCTTAGAAGGAACTCCCCAGGGTGGGACTACCAGGCCAAGACACTGTGTGTGGTCGGCACGAAAATGCAGATGTTAATACCTTTCTAATCATCACTTCACATCTAGCACAGTCATAACTTACTCTATATACAAGGAGCTGTTACACAAACTCCTCTGCCATAAGAGATCCAAAAAGACACACTCTGCAGAAAGCAAAGTCCTCCATTCTTTCCAGAGCACATGGCAAAGAAATTCAGCCCTGCTTCTTGGTATATAACCCCAGTGACCAGGGCAGAAAATGGGACCCAGATTCTTAGGGGTGTTTCTCACAGCTTGAGTTCCCAGAGGAAGAAGCAGGAGGACAGTGCTGGGCACAGGCAGTGTTTACATTGCAAAGGAAGGAAGGAAGAACGGTTCAACTGAGACATGAAAAAAGGCAAATGCGGCAAGCAAAGCACAAGCTGAACTACCACCTATAAATATTTGAATTATTCTATGCAATATTTCAGAACATAACAAACAGCACTGGGATTTATATTAAAATGATCCCTCTGTGTTGTTCCTGTATGTGTATATGAATCACACATATTCTTCTTTAGATGCAGTGTATATAAAATTATAGATCATATAAAAAGCTAAGGACCAGAGTTTCAAAAGCACTCACACACATTTAGATACTCACTGTCAGCAGAGACTGCCGGAGATATCAGCTGACTTTTTTTTGAGGACAGCAACGATGGCAGAACCCACCACCACGCTTTTCAATTTTGTTGATACAAAGCCTGGATGTGAAGACTTTCCCAAAACAAGGTCACTGCATTTGCACTCTTAAGTCTGTGCTAAATGCACTTGAGAAAACTTGACTCTAAATGGCCAATTTTACCTATGCTGATTCTGCTAAAAAAAACAACAAAGCGATAACATCTATCCCAACTACAGCACATTTGAAACATTTATAATGTGCCATATGTATTACTAGTTATTCTTCAATATAAACACTTAAAAAATTAATTACACGCTCTGTCAGAGCTGTCTAATACATAGGCAATCTCAACTATAAAACACCACTGTGCTCTTTTCTGTAACCACCCCCACCTTTTGAAATTAGCTTCAGATGTTTGTTAAGGGACATTAATGCCTCTGAAGTCTAGCAAGAGGTAAAGTGTTGCACTCAGCTCAGTGCCATGTATATAATTCCTACATCATTAACTAGCAGCCACTAATTTTATCCTTAAATGACAACACAATTTTATGGGACTTTTCCAGAGACCAATTATTGTAACTCTTACCACTTTGGGAGGACACAAAAAAAAACCTCAACTCCATCAAACCCATCTATCCTGAACTGCAATTCTTCAGCTCACATGGTTTTATAAGGCTTTAAGTGCGCTGCTGTGGGGGTTTACAGCATGATTCTCCAGCTGCCTGGATGGACACACAGCAAGAACAACTCGGGCAAACTTGCCTTTAGCATCACTTCCACCGACATGCAAAGATCTCCTTGGGAGTAACAAGCAGCCAAATGCACAAAGCTGCACTGGACAACAGGGCACGGAAAAGCTGGCTTGGATATACAGCTGTGTGCACTAAAAAAGGAAGATACCAACATGAGCATAAGTAAAACTTAACAGATGACCTTTCCAGCTTGGGATCTGTCGAAAATGATCTCTACACCTTGGAAATTATGCAGGAGGAAATGAAGACAATGAATTTAGCAAGAGGTGTTTTCCCTATTTCATTAACTGCAGGGTGATTACCAATCAGTTGTGAAAGTTATTAAAGCAATTTGTAACTTTAGTCATCTAATGGCATTTATGCAGGAGGGAACTAGCAATCAACACTACCTAATTCAGCTTGAGGTGTTTCTGTTTTTTAATATATCATAAACGAATTATGGCTGTGCTTCTAACAATATGCCGTATCTAAATCTGGCTCTTAGTTTGCACAGTTAATTTCTACATTTTAATCTGAATCGACAACTGATAGCATGAGACTGTTTCTCACCTCCTTGCCCCCTTTTTTTAACATACAGTCACGAAATTCCTCAACACCCTGGTTTTTCTCTAGAATAAATAAGAATCCTCCTGAATATGCAAAACTCCTTCTAAAGAAATAGAGACCTGTTTACTAAAATATTTTGCTCCTACTCAAGGGGGACTCCTTAATTCCCTCACTTGGAACAAGATGCAATAGAAACAAGACTGCATTTAAGCCAGATGAAGAGCTGCTGTAGCAAACACGTGTGCTTTATTCCACAACCAAGTCAATGAGACCTCATCACCTGGATCTTCCTGTACCTACTTTTCACCCTGTCCAGACAGACTTTTCCTCATCATCAACCGGATGAGTTACTGAAGTTCATTGAAAATAAAAGCATGACCAGCCAAACAGAGTCACTTTTTACAAAATCACAATTAATGTAGCAAGCAAAAAATGCTTATAGAAATCAGTTACTTGTTAATGGTTTTTTTCATGTTTTTGAAATGGAAAATTCTGAAAAAAATACACCACATACCTCTGCCTATTTGTTTCATAATTGTCCATTACAGGCTATTTCCACCTACAAGAATATGGGCCAGTATGTTCTCAGTTGGAGCCCTTTTGCTAAGAAATAACTGAAATCTCAGTCGTCTGACATTTAAATATATTGACTTTTGAATTGCTATTTTAATGGTGTGTCCAAGCAGCATGAATACAAGTGTGTTATGTAGAAAGAAATTCCACCACTAAAAAAAAAAAAAACAAAAAACCCCCAAACAACAAAAAAACCCACTCCATAGGATTATTTTGACTGTAGTAATCCTATAATTGTCTTCTCCACTTTCTAAGAATTATCTTTTTTTCTTCCAGGTGTGACAGTAAATCTGTCTTTCTCTCTTCATTTTTACAGACTCTAGCCTATGGGCATTTGCTAAGGTATGTGTTTTAATTTCTGACACCAAGTACTGCTGCATTTTTGAAGGTTTTAGAAAAGAGTCAGTCAGTTCTGCATGTTTCTGCATCCCCACAGACATGACACGGGTACTCAAACCGAAATGAAAACATCATAAAAATTATTTTTTGTTGTTTTAGTGGCTTGCCACCAAGCAGCTCTTGCACCAAATGGGGAGATTTGCTGGCTCACGATAGCTCCGTAAAAAGGTATCCCCATCAGAGTGTGGTTTCTATGATTTAAAACTTGAGACTTTCAATTTGTCCCTCTTCATACTCAGCAGGTTGAGGTGTCCAATCTAAAAGCCAGGTGCAAATAGTGACTGCAAGAAGTTGTTAGGGGCAGGGTTCACAGGAACGTTTCTCTGCGTAGGAGAGTCTGAAAAATCATCCTTATGTTCTGGCATTTTCTAGGCTCTGCCATCTCTCCATGCTGAGGAAGGATGAGCACGATTTTTCCCCTTAAGGGTTTTCATTCTACATCCACCAAAAAAAATGCAGTTTTACTGCAGGAGAAGGAAAGGAAGGTACGGTGGGGCAGACAGTAAGTCGATTTGAAAATGACTGAGAAAGGCTTTTTCTCCCTACTTATAACTCAAGACTTAACTGAAGTTCAAAATTCGAAATGTTCAGGTTGACTAATCCCCTCTGGGGCTTTGCATTACTAGTAAAAGTTATGACAGCAAAAAGACCTGGATTAGAAGTGGTTACAAACTTCAGCTTTCTGGGAGATAAAATGGATGGGACAGCACACAGGGGAAAGGAATTTCAGAAAAATTCCAGTTTTAATACCATGACACAGGTAATACTGCAGATCCACTCTGCTGTTTTGACTTCTTTATTTGGGGGCTTATATCCCGACTTTAATGCACACCTGAAACAGTGAATGAGTATCTGCATAAGTAAAAGATACCCACAGGGTAGCTCAGTCCAATGGGCACAGAAAGGAATTATATTGGGATTTTAAAGAAAATCAGTGTCTGTGCCTTTGCAGGCATGAGGGAACACCGCACTGCAGGAGAGAGAATAAGGGAAGCATCTTCCCAGCTGTAACTCCAATGAATCAGGACATGACTGAAGGAGAAACAAAAAAATGTTCATGGTTTTTCAGCTGTTGTGACACAAAGCAATCCTGCTCTGTAACCCAGCAATCCACACAGACTCTCTCCTCCTCCTTGCAATTGCATCCCATCATGAAAACCACTGAACCAAGTTCACAACCTAACACGGACAGTTCCAGTTATCCGGCAATCCTGTCCTCAGGGAGAGAAAAAAAGGAAAGAAAAAATTAAAACCAAACAAAACAAGGAGATACAAGTGAAAAAAATACTGCAAAAAACCCAAGAAATTAGTCTGTTTTCAAACAGTTGTGCATACAGCAATTATGTATGTATTCCTGGTGAAAAACAATATAAAAAAAAGGAGGCACAAGCTGTAGGATATTCATTCTGGGCATTTTCTAAACTGCCTCTTACTGCCTTATACAGCGGTGGTTTTATTTGTACATTGTGTTGATTTACAGCCTTCCCTTCTAAACAAGAAAAAAAGCAACCCTGCCTATTCTCTGCAAGAAGGGTTAAGTGTTTAAACCTGTCACTTCTTCAGAAAAATTATAAATTGGTCTATGAAGCCAGGAAGAAATAAAAAGAGGGGGAAAAATATAAGTCTTAAATGGTAAGTCGTTTCAGCAAGCTCTCTACTATCTCTTTTTCACATTACATGAGAAATCTAATTAAATGTTTCAATGGGGAAAGGCAAAGTATTTCTCAGGCACACTATATTTGACCTTTCATCCTTCAAGGTGACAAACAAACAAACAAACAGGATGCTAATTATTGTCTCAGCTTGAATTTGCACTCGGAAAAAAAAAAACAAGTTTTGCTTAGCTAAGACTGTGGGGAAAGCTGGAAACTCTCAAGAACTTTATAGTTCATCTTGACTTTGTTATCGCTTTTGATGTTCAAAAAAGCATTCACTCGAGACACTTTCCCCAAGCTTACAGTTGGAGCAGAGCAGTGAGTACAAGCATCCAACTCCTGTCAGCTCCACCGTGACCTGCACAACCGGAATTCACTTCGTACAAAACTCAGTATGATTAGCACTGGTTATGTATTAATGAACAGTCCTGCCAAGCATTACTTTGGTCAGAGGGGAAACACTGGACTTGTCTCATCCCCAAAGGAATGGAATAATTCAGTCGGAGTTTTGAAAGAGCCCATCAGAAGACATGCCTTTTGGTCTGGCAGCATTCCCACTATAAAGCCCTTGATGCAAACCACAGACTGTGGTCACCGAAATGACTGCTCACACCAGCTCTCTGGTTTCTACCCCCTCCGAGCTTGGCCCAACCATGTCTCCTGCACCTTTCTATACAGCCATGTGGGCACCAGAAATGAGAGTTTAAGGCTGCTTTTGTGTAGAAACAGTATTTTCTTTCTCTCTCTGACCTTGAACTCTACCAGGGCACACATCCCCTTTAATCCTCTTCAGGGAAATCCTCAGCCTGTTGAAGATGATGGCAAAGCTCCCGTCACCAGCTTGAGAGTGGGCAAAGACAGTACCCTCAAAACTTCTGGAAAATTAAAACCACCACGGGGAACCATGAAAACCAGCAGGAATGAGAAGCCCGAGTCCCAGGCTCTTCCCTTGTATATGTGTGCTTCAACATTTCACATAGTCAATGCAACACTTATATTTATCAATTAAATGGTACTAAGCTATGGGACTTGCTAAGATGTTCTACTTCCAAAGCTCTTGGGATGTGACTATCCTGATTTCCACACAAAAGCCAGCTCGCCACCACACAGACAGGTGGGTTTTTTGGTGCAAAGCAGCATGAAGATTTGCTGAGACAGGAAACTCAAAGCAAAGAAAGGAAAATGTTCCCCTAATAGCTGTTGATGTCTACATGGTACAGGTATTTGGCCACTGTCATGAAAATTTTCTAATATGAGCCACAGCATCAGAAGGAGATTTATTTAACACAAACACCAAGGATGTATCCACCCTTCAGCTGAAATGGATGTTCAGCTTCTAAGAGCCATACCATGGGTTTTGAGGAAGAACATCTCTCTGGCAACAGTGGGGAAGTCCTGCTCAGAAAAACACCTGCACAACATGACCCAAGCCTGGGCTACTTGAGTATTGAGTGAAAAATTAATCAAAAGCAACAGGTCAAGGCACAGTGAGAAACACATGGAAGGAAATACAAACAAAAAGCCATTAAAAGAAATCAATGCCACAAACAGAAGTGAAATTACCAATGCTTCTCCCAGTGCCACTGGTTGTTTGCTCACCTTACAAAAGCTCATGAGCCATATTTTGCCTAGTAAGGCAGGGTTCAGCAGTGAGTTTAAAAAAAGTCAAGTCGAGGGTCAGGAAATAGCTCCTCAAAATATAAGCTATTAGATGCAGCACAGAAAGTGTTTTTAGAGACATAAAAAAGAGTTATGAAGCGGGTTCTTTACAACATGTTGGGAAAGAACTTTTATTTGGTGAGACTGCACCGAATACTTCTTTTCCTCCTTGTTCTATGCACTGGCACTTAAGCTACAATGATAACTCTTATCATGCATCTTTAAATATTTCATTGTTTGGATCAAAATGGCTCTGCTATGCCTAAAATGGACAGACATTTGTTTTTATCAGGAGATACTGCAGCAAATCTTTCGGAAATCTTTTATCAGTGTTCCACTTTGCAACATCCCCGCAGTAAATTTTACCGTGAGGAATTCATTACATAATTGGATGTGGCCCTACTCAATTTATTTTTGCTTCCTGAGAATCCAAACATAATTCGTGATTCATGTATAAATTATATCAGAGCATTAAAGAAGACTGAGCTGCTCAAATTCAGTATGTAGTATTTTCATTTAAAAATGGAGAACAAGTATCAGAAAGACTTTTGAGTTTCCCTCAATATGTCAGAGAGTGAAACACAGCAAGCCCAGAGGGTGAATCCTCTGTCAAGCCAAGACAATGGAAAATAAAAATGTACATTAGTAAACACACAATTTATATGCAAACTTCAGTTATACCAATCCAGAAAATGTTAATCAAGACAATCAGCCAGCAGGAGCTGGCACTGAAGAGATTTATATATTGGGGTGTGAATGGAGACTTTTTCTAACTTTCTTTTTCCCTCTCTCTGAGCAGGTTAGTGTATTAGCCAAGATAGCAAGAATATCAGGAGTTTCTGAATGCTATACTCTTACGAAAAGGTTTTACACCCTTAAATGTCGCTAGAAATTATGCTTTCCATCTTCAAAAAGGCAAGACAAAACTTCTGACTTTGCTTTTCTCTCTACCTTGTTTTTTCCAGAAGGGCAAAACTGAGCTGGAAAAGCTCCACACATTTTGACATTTCATCAAATCTCCAAGAAGATAAAGTAGTACACAAAAACAAAATTCCCCCCAGGAAACCTAAATTATTTCAAGGACAGTGAAAACAAGTCAAAACTATCTTGGAAACACTTTTCCATCAGTTGGCCCACTACAGTCCTTCTGGCAGCATTGAAATGTTCCATTTTCTCCTCTAGTCCATGTTCCCTTGATAAAACAGCTCTCTGCCCATCTACAAGTGGGTAGTGTGGGGGTCACATTGCTGTAAAGCACCCAGAGAAAGCAGGCAGGCAGGGGGCACCCAGCTCAGGACGAGTGAGCCAAATGTGCAGGTTTTAACAGCGTTAAATTCTTCTGCATGATCTGTACCAGAAGTGGCCTTTCTTTTTTAATTTTTCCTACTCCTCCCCCAAAAAAGCTGACATTTTCTGCAGCAGCCAAATCCCCTTTCTACCTTTCCACTACTGGAAAAGAGTTTCAGGTCACCAGCCTTACAGCAGCACCAAGGAGACGCCTGGAGCTGTGGCAGAAATGGCATTTCCCAGCAGAGAGATCTCACCCCATCAGCAGTGAGTGTCTTCCTTACCGGGGCCAGAGAATCCTCCCAATGGGACATGGGATCTATGGGCTCCTGGAATGGCACAGTACCCTTAGCCATGGCTGAAACAGACTCGGGCTAGAAGGACAGAGAAAGAGAAAGCCCGAAGAGTATAATGACCACGTTTTTGCTGGAGCACTGAAAAATACCTAAGGGGGCTTTAAAAGAGGCAACAAATGATCAGCAGCACTTTTGTTCAAACAGAACCTTCATTTTTTCCACAGAGCTACCTACCAGTCCCATCTGGGACCCAAGGAGGAGACAGATTTGAAGAGAAGGAAGCTACGGACGGGAGAGGAGAAGAGAGGAGATAGTGACCCAAATATATATGCTGATGGAAAAAGTGAGACTGGGAATACAGGCAAGTCTCACTACAGGAAAGCCCATGGAGGATACAGAGAATTAAGGCTCTATCCATCTGTAGCTGGTGAAAAATAGGTTTAAGTATTTTAGGAATTCACTCCTAAGCATTCTTTGAAGGCCTGATTCAGCACCCGCTGCACTCGATTTACCCATGTAAGTGCAAAACCACACACTAGAAAAGAAGTTACTTATGGCTTTGTGAGACTGAAAGAAAGCATCAGGCTTCTTTTACCTTTAGAAGTTCAACCTAGCCTTCCCAGAGAAATCCACCAACAAAAATACTGACCAGTCTTTCCAGAAGAAGAAAAGACATTTTGTCCACTTGCAATCCTGGTCTACCCAGCTCCCAGCATTCCACACTAAAATACACCAAGGTTTTGAAAGTCAGAAAACCACCTAATGTTATTAGACACCTCTTCAGAGCAAATTATTTCAAAGATGGATGTGAAAAGATCTTCATCATGTTGCTCTCTAGACTCATCTGGAGCAGAACTGAGCTTACAGAGTCATTAAACTGCCAACGACCTACCATTAAAATGCCAAAATGCCACCATATCTAATAGGGGCATAACTTACTGGTACTTTTAAGTGAAACACCAATACAGAAGTGTTTTGAGAAAGCTGTTGGAGGCTACTGAAATAGCAAAGTCCAGTCGTGGGAAGAAAATATCCACAGCACTATGGCCATGGCCAACTGCAAGGTCCTCTGCTTGCTGCAAACCAAATCAGAAATATGCTGCAATGAAGAAAAACAGATCACATCTCATCTTTCAGAGTAAGTTTTGGAAAGCAATGGCCATTGTTAAGAGCCACGCCTTCCTACATCATGAGGGGAAAATTATCCAGTTAAATACACACATACACAAGCAAGAAATATTCCAGTTTCTTATTTACAAACAGTTGGAATAATTTCTATTCTAAATTAGACCTTTGTAAATAAATGCAGAATTACAGGGGCCTGCTAGTAACACCAGCGAACAGCTTGACTTACAGGGTTTCAAATAAACCAAATCATGGTACTCAGATCATATGAAAGCAATTTTTCTGTGGAAAATTGGTTTTGCAATTCTCAAGCTCTGCTGTAATAAAACTCCCTATAGTGTATTTGTGTGTCCACTGATTCCAGGGGCTGATTTGTGCTGTATGTTTGCAATTATTTGGTAAGGACATACCAATGACATAACTCTTATGACTACACAAGCTGCTCTAAACTCTTAAAGAACAATGCTTGGAAGTGTTTTCCTTCTCATATTAATCCTCCACGCACTTTAAGTAATCTATGGTAACTTAAAAGTTTTACAATTCTAAAAATTCTTGGTAGACTAAACCAGATGTTAATCTTCATTTTTAAAAAGTGTTTTTGAACCCAACAGAGAGATAGCACCATTGATTAATAACCAAATTTTCTGTCATGTCATCTTTGAAGGATAGTTAAGGACAAGCCCCTTGTGAAATGTACTTTTGAAACATTACTGATGTCTGAATTTCTTTGATTTTCCTCACTCTCCTTTCACTGCTTCCACTCCATAAAAGCTTCTTTGCATCCTTCAGAAATTGTCTTATTTTTTTTTAAAAAATTAAACAAAGTTGCTAAGTAAGTCTGGCCCTTTGACTAAAATTACAATTAACAAGCTATGGGACTGAAATCCATCCCCAAAGCAGACGCATGAACCCAACAAAGTAAACTGGAATAGCTACTGTTGACCTCAAAAGCACCAGAGTTTGGCCCACTGCAAACTTTACAAGAGTTATTTAGGAAGTAAGTCACTAGACATCCATCCAGAAATCAAGCAAGCTATTCAAGGTTTACTCTTGCTGTATCTTTTAGATAATATGAGATCCAACATTAGCTATCATTAGATTGGGAAATTTTATGGCCTCGATACTATCACCTAATACAAAGCAAAATACATGATGGCCATCTATTAATGAAAGAGTGCTAAATATTTAGACAGTTTTGCTGGCTTGTAAAATGAGCCAAAATTAGTGCCTCACAGTGCAATGCACTCCATTAGGATATTATTTTAAAGGTCGCTATAAGCAGCAGCAACCCCTACAGCTGGGTTACAGGCAATTCTTGTATTCTGTTTGGTGAAAGACCTAGCAGTGTTGGCCATTGACATATGAATTTACATTCTGGAATCTGACACCCCCTCTTGAATCACTCAACTGTTTACTCTCCTCTTTGTCATCTTCCCGAAATCCTGGTAGACACAAAGCATCTGCCAGGAGGTTGTGCTGAAATCAGCAGGCAGGTCCCACAGAGGAGCTGCTCTGAGCTGTGATGGCTCCAACCACACAATGCAACTGGCACCTTCCTCGGCTTGCTTGGTGCTCGTCAGCCAAACGGGAAAATGCAGTCTGATTAGAGGCTGCTTTTTCAGTGAGTGCCAAAATAAAACTTTCGCCTTCCAGAGGGACACAGATTATTTATTAGCAATTATTTCTCTTGAAAACCCTCTTTTCCAGGAAATAGTCTTTTCTCTCTTCACTTCAGAAAGTTTACACACAGCTTTCCAGGATGTCACTAAAGTGCTAGCAAACTATTTACATTCCTGCCATATGTCTATTGATACCCTGCAGCTGTCTATCTAATTTACAATTAGATACCAAACTCCTGCTTGCATAACCATTTGCATACTTCCCTATTACATGATTTTAACACACTTAAGTAGATGTCATTTTTTTTAGCTTATTTTTTCTTATCTTTAATTTGTTCATGTCTGCACATTTCTCTCAGTAAAAGAGGAGAAGGATTAAAAAATAAGCATTCAGTGCCCTGGCTATTGACAGGTTGTAAGAGAGACAGTGCTCCCTCCAGCCTTGGAGGTTTTCAAGGTAACAGCTGTACAAAGTCACCACCGAGCTGGTCTCATGCAGACAATTGTGCTGCCCTAAATGGGAGACTGGACCTGTAACCCCATAGATCCCATCCCATCAGCTCTTCTATAACTCCCAGATCCTACCAGCCTGGCAAAGAGAAGGAAACATCATATCCTACTTCCTTCTGAACAGAGTCCCAAGCCACATACCAAGAAAGACAGCCCTCTTCCCTAGGAGACCTGGTTGTGTTTTCAGAGCTCTACAGACACTGCAGGCATTGAAACTCCAATTCTGTGTGCATCCATATGCCTGCTTTTAAAATCAAGCATGTGCTGCAACTGACTTCATGAGCTGAGCACCTAAATGGAACAGCAACACTCCTTAGCTGGAGCCACACGTGCAGGACCACGCATGAAGGAACCTACCCCACTGGAACAGGGTCCGCACTCCCACTGCCTCAGTGGTATTTCCTCAGTGTCGATTCAATATTTAACCTCCAAATGGCCCCAGAAAACACCTTTTCTGCTCAAAGGGAAGATGCAACTGAGACAATATGCAAACTCCACGCGTGCATCCGTGTGCAGGCTGAAAGCTGGAGCATAGAAAAGCCTTTTGGGAAACTGTGGATGGGCACTGGTCTTTTGTGTGTGTCTGTGTGTGCACACAGCTGCTCTAAAGGACGAGCAAGTTCCTCACTCACATGGTATCCCCCAGCATCCCCTCATAATTGTCATGCAAAGGAGGATGCAACCTCTGCAAGGCCTGGGGAAAACCTCAGCGTATTTGTCTCTGCAATGAAAGGCTGACAGGTATTTTTCCAGGGCTCCAGGGGGAAGCAGGGAAAAAATTAATTTCCTAATACAAATAAAAGACTTTGAGATTTTAATTCTTTGTTCCATACCTGAACTAGTATTAAAATGATATACACATATCAGAAAAAAGCTAATCAAGCTTTCCTTTCTGGTGAAACAGCATTCTAGAAAGAAAGTTGTTTTAGGTTAATTAAAATAAGTTATATTTGATGAAAATAAAAAGTCTCACTTTCCTCTTTTCCTATTAAAACAGAGTAAGAGTTACAACTCTAAATGCAAGACACTGAACACAAAAAAAAATATTATCAATTCTGCAACTATCAAGAAGACATTCTGACATCTTCCAAATTATTTCTGTTTTACTTCCGCTCAAAAGAAAACTCCATTAAAATTAATGAGCTTTAACAAGCAATTTTGTTTTGAAGAAACAGCTTTTTCTACGAGAAAATTGTTTCAATGGATTTTTTTTTTTTCTGTTTTGATCACTAACTAATTATTCGAAGACACTGGAGTTCTCTGATCCTGGACATATGACATGGATTATAGTGAAACCAGCTGGAGATTAAATTTCTAACTCACATATGGAGCTCATGACCCTCTTTATGAATCATCACACCGTTTGTTTAATATTTAATGCAACTCTTAGTTACTCTGAAGAAAATGTTGAACAACAGGGGCCCATAAAATTAAAATCACACAGCAAAATCACAGCTACTTGAAAACCCTCTCTCTTCTTTGGGACTTCATCACAAATCTGTCTGATCTAGGTTCATTAAGTTTATTTTTTCACTCCCAAGACGGTAAGATATGATGGAACACTAAAATTTCATATAAACATCTTTGATTACAGCTTTCAAGCTTCAAGACATCCAGCCTTGCCTTTCATGCAAACTTAGGCATGGCAATATCTTGAGATTAAAAAGAAATATTTCTGAGCATGCTAATCTATTGAAATCTTAGGAAGAGCGGGAAATTAAAACTGTGCAGTTCTAGATATAATTTTACTATCTTAAATGCATAGACCATGCACACTGAAAAAGCAACTGCCTCAGTCGTGATCTCTTTCCTTGGCTCCTTAACTCACCAACTTGAACAATAAATTCAGAAAACTATCAGTAGTATCTCTCAGTGAATACACACCCGCTGTCAGGAACATTTTATCTACCTATTTTGGCAAAGCTAAAAGAAATACACTTTTTCTAAATACATTTGCACAGCTTTCAAAAACTGCCATGGCGATAAGCACTATTAAATGAGTTGTGAAAGAAGTTTAAAGCTTTACCACCACCAGCTCATCTGAGCAAGGCCAGGAAAGCCAAGCCAAAACCCAGCTCCCCTCCTATCAACCTGAATCTGCCTTTTGTTCAAAGACCTGTTTCCACTCAGTATGAAGACACCTTCAGCTTTTTTTTTAAATCTTTTTTTTTTTTAATTGTCTTCAGCTTTCAGACCAAAGCACAAATTCACATCCAATCCCCGACAGACATCCAATAAACAAAATCTCTTTCCAGCCATGTTATTTGCTGGCATCAAGCATCTCTCTGCCTTCCCTTTCTGTTCCATCAGTGCTCCCACTCTGACTTACCCTCATCATACCAAAAAATTGCGCACCTTCTCGCCTCTAGATGCCTATTTCAACCTGGAACATATTGATAGAGCATTTATCAAGTCATATAAGGCTCATGTGGTTCTCTGCTAATAATTTGGCATCAGTAGGCATGATCTTTGAAAAGCTCCTTTCAATGTAATGACTGGTTCAGTGGATTTGGTGTCTGGAGTTGTGTTTTCACACAGTGCAGAGTAAAGCACTGTGCACCTCCAAATCTGCACGTGCTGCAAGTGATTTATTCATTTTCCAAGTGAAAAGCATGCAGCTGCAGCCATGACTTCTGCACAGCCTCTCTGCCCCAGCACTGAGCATCCACAGAGCATTTGCCTGGCTGCTGAGGTTACTGTCTCTGCAAGCCTGAGCCCATCTGCAGGGGTAGATCTGGAAACAGAAATCCCAGGTTGCTCATCTACCCAAGCAGGGCAGCAGTGCCATTCTTCCATTGAAAACACCAAGCACCCACTCAGTGGAAAGAATAGATATCTAAAAGTGATTTTTCTACCATGAAAGCACCTGCTGTGGGCTCCTCTGCTGAATTATGTATGTAAGCATAGACCTCCCAAACCCAGCAACACTGTCCTTGCCATCTCTTGTGGCTCTGCAGTTTGCATAACTATTCCGGCAGCACCTTCTTGCACGCTCCCCAGCAGAATTAATTAATGTTTGCACAGTACTTTGAAGATGAAAGTACTAAGCGATTGCTAAATATCAGGCCAGATTCTCAGCTGGTTTAAAAAATAGCATTTGCAGGGCAGCATCTGGGCCGACAACCACCCCAGCTCATTAGAGAGACTCTGTAGCAAATGTGGAGGGAAAAAAAAAAAAAAAATTGAAAAAACGGAAAAAGAACGTAGAAAAGGAAGAATATATGCAGAAAATCAGCACTGAAGTAATAACCTTCATACCTTTCGCAGAGTCCGTCTTTCTGCAGGAGATGAGTACAAATTTGCAGAGCCATGACACCATTCTCCTTCAAACCTCCTTAAAACTCACCTCTGCTGAGATGCCTACAAATCATTCAGCACTGATTAGCCAGCTGATGTACTGTGATTTCTGCACATTACACTTACCATAACCATCCTGCTCTTAATGTTGGCCCACCCCATCTGTTTACTCAACCTGCTGCTTCTTTCCTATCCTCTGCCTTGAGCATTTGCAGGTTTTTGTTTCTTTTATTTGGCAACAGGCCTAGCCCAGGGATACACTGACACTGACAAAATGTCTTTCCAGTCTTTTACAGGCTCCATGCAACAAGGACACACAAAAGTCAGTCTCAAAGGGTTAGCCTCAATAGGTTTAGATCCACTTACTCAGCGTGCTCCAGTATAAAATGGTTGATCATGGGAAGCACCCCATGAGGTTTAAGTCACGCACATGTTACACATAAAGCAGCTGTGTGCTTTTACAAAAGGCATTGTGCTGCTGCAGTTCAAAGGCTAAACTTACTGCTTATGCTTTTTTTTTTTTTTTTAATAGCAGAAATTGCTTTTAAAATTCTAGATATGTGGTCCAAGAAAAAAGAGAAAGAGAGGGGAGGAGGCACCTGCAGACTGCACTCATCTGATGTCAGGACACCACAACTGATGTGAGAAGCACCTCTGTCAGCTGGACATGTGCAGGATGAAGCACTAGCAATGAGTAATATCTGAGGATGAGGTATCAGAGTGAGTCATCTCATTGATCACAAAGGGACTGACACTGCGTGACTTGGATCTGGTCAAATCTCTTATCACAGCCACATGATCTAGGAGCCAAATTCAGACTCACTTCAAAAAAACACAACTCCACTTATTCCAGTGGGAACTCATGCATGCAAAGGGTGCAGATACTCCTTCCATGGCCTCAGCAGACCTTATATTTTCAGCTTGTTCACTAAATCAATCACAGATACAATTCACAGAGATACATGAGGGAAGCCCTCAAGCCTTTTCCCACATGCAACAACAAGTCTCTACTCACTCAAATGCCTAAAATAGCACAGGACTTTTAGTTATTTAAATTTAAATATTACACCAAAAATAAGCTCCCATTCTGTGAGATTCCAGCAAGTGCTAAAAATCCCAAGGATGCTACCTTTGTAAGAATGTGGGGCTTTTTTAAGAAAAGGTAAAACCAAAGAGAAAATTTGGGCCAGTAGCCTCAAGTTTTTTATCTGTACTCCCTTGGTGCATCAGTACTGGGCAAAACATGAGAGGAGAGGATGCCCCTACCCACCTGAAAGAAGGGAGGCTGCCCATATACACACTTTGCCAGTAGCAGAGTCACAGATGCAACCAAGTGGGTTAACTTCCAAGGCTTGTGCCTTGGGCAAAGCTGGATATTATTCCCTCTGGTTGAAGACCTTTCTTACCCCAGTCTGCTTTGTGCTTCTGCTGTCCAAATGAAGCCTTTCTCCATTGAGAAACATTCCATCTGCCTCTTCAGCACGACTTAGGCTGAGGCTCAGCACTCATAGCCCTAATCTCTGGAGACCTGGGATAAGATTTTCAAAAGCACTTAGCGTTGACCTACCTCTGCTCCAAATCAGTCTGATCATATTAGGCTAACTATATTTAAGTTTGGCCATGTATATTTTGTCATAAAAAACTTACCCCAAAGAAATTCTGCTGCTTTAAAACAAGACCTGCAACTATATTTATGCATCTCAATGAGGAATCTGATTTTCCAGTTTCAGGTCTGTGGAATTATTTTGGAGCACACTGAATATTTAGTACTGGCAGAACAGAGGTCAATGCAATTACATCCCCTCTAAACTGAGCGCTAAAGAAGCACTGCACTGGAGACCTTAAGGCTCAAAACTCAAAAAACTAACACTAAAATTAATAAAGATCTCAACCCAGCCAGAATGCATTTTTTTCTTCAGCGTACATGAGTGGCCTTGCACAATGAATAAATACCAATATAGGACTTTATCTTTCACCTCCTCCTTTTTTTTCATTGTTTTTTTCAAAGAATTGCCAGGCAGTGAGTGTTTCTAAGTGGTACAAGAAGTGACTGTCACCTGTTACCAGTTTATTTCCAACACACAAACACTGGAGAGCCACTTCTCAACTGAGTCCATATGGCACCTCCAGAAAGACCAGAGTAATAGTTGAGGAGCTTTGGCCATGAAGCTCATACAGTGTAGGACTAAATGTACTCTTACAGATGAGTTCCCTTTTTTTTTTTTAAATTAGTATGTTGAACCTTCTTCTGCTGCATTTTCTTTTGATATATATATTTTTTAACTGAATCCATAATTGGTCTATCTAAATGATTGACACCAAAGGTGAAGGAACAGTCTGTTAGTCTTGACTGCTGGAGTAATGAATAGAGAAGCTGACATGTTAAATTTCTTCACCTCCAACTGGAATTATAAATTATAGACTTCTTTTACATTATCATAATACCAAGTTCATCTTAAAAATAGAATGATTCCTTGGGGGTGTATTTATAGCAAAAAAATACATATCTAATGCTGTACTTAGCATATCTTCATATTTTAATAAAATTGGATTGATTGTTCCAATTTTTTTCTTATTTTTGGAAATTAAAAAGCAGAATCAGATCATCTTTTTTTTTTTTTTTTTTTTACAAGGTCTATCGTTTTGCTCCTGCAGGACATTCTAAAATTTTCAAAAGCTCTCTGTAATTTAACATATCCTCCTGCTCTCCCTACAGCTACTTGGCACATTGCATCTTCCCAGTTTGGCCAAGGGCCACTTTATCTGAGTCTGTACAAACTTTGCAGGGAGTGGAACTGAGATCTGAAGAAGTCTGTGGAAATAAAGTTTCTACCCCATAAAACCCCTTTAATTCAGCCTTCATCCCTAAGCAAACAACTTCTGCGAAACAAATCATTGTGTCCAAATGAATCAGTTTGTGTGAAAGCAAACACAGCCCATCAATAAAAGCAAAGCAATAAACCACAGGGAAATGTCTCCAAGCCAGATACAGCGCATTTAGACTCTCCAGCATACTTTGCATGAGAGGGAGGAGAGAGAGCTCTTTTAACTTTTGTCTAAATTAGACTTAAGTTCAAAGCACGCTGCTACAAAATCTCAGTGCCCAGCTCCTAATGCTTTAACTGTCTGTGGAAGTGCAGAGAAGACAAGGGTGATCTGCATTGTGGGACGCCAAGAGGAGGGGGTTCTAGGCAGGGGGTAGATGCTGTCACCCATGCCCCAAGTCCTGTCCTCCACCCCAAGGCAGGCCCAGGCTATAAAACTCTCCATCTGCCCCCGATTCTTGACACTATCTGCAATAGTGCTAAAATCAGAACAGAGGCAAAGGGAGACACCTTGGCCACAGTTCTTTCTGTTCACCTGAGTTTTCTATACCTTTAATGTACACAGCCCTGTCAGCAATGCTGCTTCCTACTGACTATCCCACAGTAAAAAAAATCAGCCTCAAGTCATCTGCATGATGAATTCCCCTTCAACTCTCTTAAGTGCTGTCTGCCTTCAATTACATTGGTGTGCCTTGAACTTATAAAATATTTTCAATTTCCAGAACAGTTTTGACATGGGGAGAGAGGAAGGGACAGTGAAGAACAATACACTTCAAATAATATTTGGCACCATTCACGATTTCTCTCACCTCAGAAAAAAAATCCTCTAAGACACAAATAAATGTATCTTGTTAAGTTAGCAGGTTCTTCTCCTAATAGTGCAATTAGCTTTCATAGGAGATAGGCCCATGTACTGTCTTGAGAATAGAGTCTCAGGCATATATAAGCATGTAGTATCAGGCACACTTCTCTCAAATTAAGGGAAGCATTTGTCATTTCCAGTGCTGACACTGAAGAAGCAGTGTTTTAAATGCTGTATTAGCATAGCCTCCCAAGGGATCTCCTGAGCAGTGCCTCTCAAGGAGCAAGCCCCTGCATTGACTCCTGCAATTCCCTTTTCACTGCCTGAAGGAGAAGTGCTGCCGGGGAGCATCCTTCGCATGGGAGGAGGCAGCAAGACCCCAAAAGCTGCAATGACCTTGTTAATAAGTCATGGCTAAGACATCTGGAAGACTCTGAGACTTTACCTCCTGCAATCACCTAAGGAGCATCTGCAGCAGTCCCATCCCATCCTGAACTCCCACAGAGATCCAGAGACCCCCTCGCTCTGCTGCTGTACTCAGTACAACATACACAGACATACCTGTGCAACACCTACCACTTTGCACATTAGGCAAAAGCAACTTTGTTTTCCTTCAATTACTGCAGGTTTGGTAAATTGTAGCCCTTATTCATCAATAGGATGGCCTTCATTATTCTGTTCCTCATCATTTAACATGACTATAAGCCATCGCCAAACAGATTAAACTGACTATTTTATTAATATCCTGTATTCAGCAAGTGGGGAAGAAATGTATTATTCTGGTGACTGTTTCATGTTTGCCACCAGATACATGAGGGAAATGTGTCTAGGAAATGCTCACTTGCCCAGTGTCACTGATAGGTAAGCGCAGACACTATTCAGTTGCAAGCAGGCCACAAAAACAAAGTAGAAGGAGAGCAAAGTCACCACATGGACTCAAAAAAAAAAAAGCTAACAAATACTGCCACACCATATCCAAGTATGCAGTGCAATGTTTCATTGCACACTTACAATTAGTATGATGCTGTTTTGTTGCTTCAGCACAGGCTCAAAATGCCTGATCCCTCCTACTCCAGAAACCCCATGCAGCAACAAAATCCACTCTAATATGGGGATGGCAGCAGCTATGTTTCCCATTGGCCGTTTCTGTAACCCAAAGAGAAGTAGCATCTTCACAGCATGACCCGCATTGCGGACAGGCAAATTCACCTTCTGAGGGTGTCCATGTTTGTCACCCTGCCAGGACAACAAGACTCTTTACACAGTTATCCTGGCAGAGATGAATCCTCACCCAGCTGGAACTCCTTGGTGATTCCCTTGGGCTAGGCTCCAGGTGGGGGACAGGAGGACAGCAGTGTGCAGTGCTGCATGCTGTTAAATTTCCAGCTTCTCTTCAGCCTACACTGTTTAATATCTGGAACATCTAATAATTATTATTAATTGCACTTAACTGCAAACTGTAAAATAAATGTGAGGATTGCACAAATAAACTCCGGCACACCTGCAGCTTAGCCGCTGCTCTTCACTTGGGTTCAGCTTTACTACACAAAGTTTGACCCATCTGTCATACACATACTAAAACAAAGCTTTGCAAAATCCGCCAACCTGCAAGCCTTGGCAACAAAAACAGCCCAAGAGATGTAAGCGGCAATCTGAGAAGATACTCCCCAGGAATTAGATTTTGTAAACAAACATTTCAGCTAATTGCATTCTTGTTCGCAGTGCAATGAAGGCCCCATTTAGTCAAAGCATTTGTCTACAGAGTTTAGCTTCTTCCATTTAATGAACGTTGATCCTGTCTTAGCCTCGGCTGGTATATCATCAGGATCAACATGAAATGCTAATGGAGAAAGATGCTTAATATCATTTCAAGTGTTTAAGTTACAACTGCAGCTATTAAGGCAAATCCATTTTACCTGTTCCTCCTCAGGCTCCCCAGTGAGACAGATTTAAAAGTTTCCATGGGGAGAAGCGATTTATAATGGCTACACAGATGAGGGAAAAAGCCTTTCACCATTAATTACAGCCAGCATTTTCCAAACCCAAGCTGGTCATTTCGCCGGCACAACACATAATTAGCAAAGCTCATTTTATTTCGTTGCCTTCACAAATTAGTTCACTTTTTAAAAAGCAAGGTGGCTGCCTCCAGCAGTAGGGATATAACCATGCCAACCAGACAGAAAAATAATGCTTTGTCTTCTGCTTGTAGTCCATAGCAGAAAAATCCAACAGGTCCCCCAGTTTTCACTCCCCTCGCTGGTTCAGTGTTGGAATGCTGGAATCAGTGTTGCTCCCTGTGGCATCTCAAACATGAGACTTTGAGGTGCACCCACATAAGACAATCACTGCCAGTCCTGTGAATGTAGGTCTTGGCAGTGAGAGAAGCTTCCTCTGTTTCAAACGTTCCAACTTCTCAGTCAAAGTGCAGGACCTGCAACATGCAGAGCAGTGAGGAGGGGAAGGATGCTTCCTGCTCCTCAACCCTGCAGGGCAACTGCACTGGGTCCAGCCCCAGTAGCATCCCAGGCATCCTCACAGTGTGTGCTTTGGACACATCACAGAAATAGGAGAGGATGATGCTTTGTAAGAGATGCTGGACTTCACTCATCCAGAGAGAACACTCTCAGACACCACCTGCATTTTAAAGCAGGACTATTTCTTTCTTTGCATGGCTCGGGCTGCCCCTCAACCTCTTTGAGGAGCAACTTCTCCACAGCAGAGGCTTCAGGGGAATGTGCCTGCCAAGATCCCAGTTTAGAACAAGGCACCCAAAATATTGGTTGGAGCCCCTGGCACCCACTAGACAGAGCATGGTGCTGGAAGCTATTGTTGGAAATACTAAAGTTATCTTCATACAGATTTTAAAAGGCCACTATTTATGCATGTAAATTCTGAAGGGCATTAGCAGCATCACTGACACACGCTGACAGCCAGCCCAGCTTTGGGAAGGGAATAAGCAGCAGCGACTGCCTGAATAATTGATGTGCTTTTACTCTGCCCCATGGCCCAGTTATTACATTGCTCACTCTCTTCAACTGCCTGTGGTTTCTAAATTAATTAGAAATCTTAATGTCATGGCCAGCCAGTAAAAAAAAGAAAAAAAAAAAAAAAAAAAAAGACACGGAGAACAAAAGAAGAGAGTGCTTCTCATGCCCTTGAGCCTTGGGATTTCTTCCTTCAGTCTGGCCACGCAGGAAATAAAAGCACAGTCTCAATTCCTGCAGCTTTGGACCCCGCTCACTGGTGCTAACAGCAGCACAGTATGAAATCCACTCCAACTGCAAAGAGCCCCCACTGCACAGGGTGAACATCCCCATCAAGGTCACTGCCTCCATATGATGGGGCAAATCCTTTCCTAGAGGCTGGCTCATGCGCAGAGCAGCTGCCGTGTCTTCACCGCAATGAAATATATCTGGTACGTCCCTAGCCCGGCCATTGCAACCCAGTGCCATGCAGCACCAAATAAAGGGACACTGCTGCAGTCTGGAGGAATCAAAGAGCTCGTGGTTGCTCTGCTCACACAGCTGACAGAGCTAAATGACTCTGTGGGATCCTGCTCATGGGATGGAATAAAAGTGTGTGCAACTACCTGACCTCACAGAACAGGAGATCAAATATAACAACATGAGTGGCCATTTTTTGCTACATATATACTCTTACCTACTTACAGTACTGCTTACGTGAAACTTTAAAACAATACCTATAGCTTTTAAGAAACCAACTGGGAATAATTCCCATGTTTGAGCCACATTGCAGAAGTGTGGCAGTTGTGTTTCCAGGCCTCAGAAAGCACACAGCCATGATGAATCTGGGCATGTTTTTAATCTTTTACTTGAAAAAAGAAATACTGTTTTTTAAAAAAATCTCTTTACAACTGTACCAAAAGCATAAATAAGCATAAATGACTGAACTTGTACAGATAATTTTAAATTGCACAGATAATTTAGACTAATATGTCACCTCCTCATAAAAAAGTGGTGAAATACCAGTGAAACTCAAGTGTGGCACAGTCTTCCACTTTGCAAAGAAACACATCATGTCATACTGTAATCTTCAATACCTTTCCATGATTCCCCTTGGGAAATTCATTATTTTAAAGGAATCTGATTTCTCAATCTTTCTTTTTGACATGGATAAACAGACTTAGAGCATTGAATTGTCTGACTCTCAGTAAAGTTATGCTATATCTTCCATACATGTCAAGTGCCCAAACATGACAGACCCACAGCAGAGAAATAAGTTGGTGATGGTGGCAGAAAGCATTACAGAGTTTTAAATGACACCATAAATCCAAATGGAAGTATCCAACAATATGAATCCCATTTGTTAGTATGTGGAAGGTAGCTTGAAACACTGTGAGCCCAAACCACAGGAGAATATGGTTCTCTAAAAGTTTAATGCATTTTGATAATGAGTTTATTTGCTCCAAGAGTTTCTTCTTCTGTCTGCTCTTTTTCTTCTCCTGTCATAATTTTGCACTAAATTGATGCATGCAGAGACCATGACAAAAAAAAATACACAAGGTTCCACTCAAGTTACAAATTTAGGCCTTTTCGGTGTTTTTTTAACACGCTTCTTGAGATGAGACTTCCATTTGTAGCATGGAAAAATGGACTTTCAGAAAATAATAATGCTGATACATGGAGAAAGCAGAATTGTTCCACCCTATGATTTGTGTGTGTTTGTCATCTTGGCTTCATACTGACTCTAAAATGCATGTGCTAATTATCAGCAGGATGGCATTGCAGATATAGTGAACACAAGATGTCACTCACATGCATTTGCAAAGCCCAGCAATGAAATGAAGTGTCTCATAAAAACATGTCACGTGCTCAAACAGAAAGTTTCCTGACCCCAGCAACATCTGCTATTGCCCTCTCTTCACATCCACATTTTTAAATCTCACTAGGCTTGCTTTGCTATACTCAGATTTACAGACCTTCACATTATATATGCATTTTGCTCTTCATACTGGTATCTACCGACATCTCTTCTTACTTTGAGGTCATTATATAAATTACTACAAAAACGTCCGAAAGGCTCAGGTCATGTAGGTACCTCTAGCTTGACCATAGCAATAAAGAAACCCTACACAGACATTAAGGCAGAGGTGGGCTCCTGATCCCTCTTCTGGATCACCACACAGCTAAAAGGATGCACCTGCTGAAGCAGGACCACCACTCTTCAACATGGCCATGCCTTCCTTGTCCAGCTTTTACATCGCTGGCCTCCAGAGAGGAAAGTGCAAAACCACTCGAGGCCCTGCAGGGGTGCTCACCTCTCAGCCTTGGAAAGAAGGTAGAAGAAAATACAGGAGATGGCAGCAGTATGGAGCAGCACAGCTTTTCTCACTGCTTTTTGGAGCCTGCTCTTTCAAGATGCAGCCCCTGGCAAAGTGTCTCATGAAAGTTTGATGAACAGCATTTTGTTTAACACCAGCAACTGAGCCACAGCCCTGCCGAGCTGCGTTGCCCAAACAAAATGTCACGACCCAGGAGGATCAAGAAGCTCGATTGCAAGAGGTAGGTTTGCAGGCAGCAGAGGAGCTCACAACCTCTGGAGCAGGGTGCAGCACCCCACGAATTACTGGGGCACTGAAACATGAGGAGGCTGCTGTAACGCTGCTGAACGCTGAGCCTCTGCCGACACTTGCCCAGCAGGCTGCGAGGCTGCACCAGGCAGTCTTGCAAACACAGCCAAGTCTGCAGCCCTTTTTCCATTGGCACGTATAAGCCTTGGGATTTTTTCCCCTCTTTTACCCTTTTCACTTCTACATGTACCGAAAAAATACACGGTATGCTCTTCCCTACCATTTGCTTCAGTATTTTCATGCTCTGCTGCTTTTGTTCCCCTGTTCCCTTTACATAAAGGAATATTCTCAAGAAAAAACTGTGCCTGCATAACTGAAAATACACAAAACCCATATGCAGAGACTGTGCTGGAGGCTCATGCAACGTGATCAGGTCTAAATATTTTAGCATAGCAAACAAATGAGGCCAGACTTTATGGTCCAGTAATTACCTTTTCTTGTTCTTCAGGTGCTAGAAATCCACACACTATTTTTTGCAGAGTACTGCTGTATTCAACATTTCTGGAAACAAAGAGAGAAAAGAAAATAATTAAAAAATGTTTATACTTGCCTCTGAGGACTTTTTAGGCACTCATGAACTTTCTGCTATACATTTACCAGAGGATACAGCAATGAACAACTGATTTTGATCAACAGATCTGATTTTGAAAAGCCTGTAAGAATTTTTACTCTCTATGAAGCATCATCTCTGCATGGGAAGACAGTACTAACACATAACTAACCATGGGCAGACCAAAAATCAGTGGACAATGTCACTGCCAAAAATAAATTAAAAAATAAACTTAGAGATTCACATAGTTATCAAACACACATGCTGGTACATGAGTACCTCTTCACCACAACAGACTCCAATGTGATCTGGATAAACTATTGTTAAACCAGACAATTTATCAGAAGTTTTTAGATGTTGCTGCATCAGAATAAAAAACACCTAGTTTGAAAAGAAGGTAAAATAAATTATGATTGCAAGGATAGTAATTCCTTTTCCTTGGCAGCTACAACTTAAAATTTCTCAGTCCCTTTACACCTTCAGTATTTTCTTCTAATTACAGTGTTAGATGCTAAATATAACATTAATTGACAAAACAATGAAATGGATGGATCCAGGTCAGCCTCCTGGAAGTGTTTGTTTTATTAGGATTAATTACACATGAAAAATTGCTCCTCACAGTTGGTATTGCTACAGATGAAACCTCAGTGAGAATCAGTCTTGTCAGAGTCAAGCTGGATGGCACAGGACCCCAGGACCTTATCCAACCCCAATGAAACAATTAGAAAATAAAATTAGAAACCCATGCAAGTGAAATAGCAATGAGTCCTCCTGCTTTTTTGTTTGAATTTTGCTTCCAACATTAACTACAAACCCAGCTCATTTTCTGCAACCTGCAGGGGAGAACACAGGTCATGTCATTTGAAAGAAGTGTATTGAAATGAAAAAAACTTTAAAGGCTGATTAAAATAGGATCCAGTGTTAAACTGGGGCCAATTGTTCCAGCTGCAGCAGTGGGTCCCCAGGCCTTTCCCAAGCAGGGCTGTAGCACAGCTTTCACCCTGTTGCCCTAGTTCCAAACCCTGGACAACCCTACAAAATGGTCCTGGGGCTCCAGTTTCACATCTTAGCTAATCCAGAATGGTCTTGCTTTAATTTTCAATGGCAAAAAAAAAAAGTTGCACCCCAGCTTTAAGTACTCCTCAGCAGGTCCTCTCCTGAGAGCATGAAAAGAACAAGGCCAAGGCATTGGTCCCTAACGCATAATTCATCTTATTTATGTACTGAAGATGCAATTGCTTGCGTTCAGTATCCTTGGAAGTCAGACAAGTAAATTAAAACTTAAAACAAGGCTTGAGAGTCCAGCATGCATGCTGCTTTTTGAGTGATTTCTCTATAATAGGCAAGTATGGATGCTCTGGAAGAAAAAGAGACCTATTCCACGTTGCCTGTCAGCAAAATTGCCTCTGTAAGCAATAAACAGGCTTTGGATCATGTAAGAAATTTACAGACAAACTCAGGGTAAGGCCAGTTATTATTCCACACTGTACAAATGAAAAAGTCTCTAGATGTAGAGACTACACCCATTTTTAGCCTTGGATTTTGACCAAATATATACAGTTTCAGTAGGAAAAGCCACTTTTACAAGTGCAGAGCAGACCAGGCAGCACCTCATAAGGGCGTCCATATACTTTCTTTCTAGGAAAAATGCCATTTGTTTAGAGTACTCTACTTGTGCTTTACAGGAAAACCTTTACCTGGCTCCAAGAGGCTTTTGGAGAATAATTCTCATTTGCTGGTAGCAGTACAGAGCATAGAAATTGCTGTTTGACTAGTTTGAAGTTAATATTTGTTACCCCATTGCATTGCAATGGCTTCTTAAATGAAATTATAACAAGATCTTTGTTTCATTTATGCTACCCTACATTTTACTTCTGCTTGGAGCATGAAGGACTAGAGATAGCACAACATACTGTGGTTTATGGCTCTTCTGTGTCGTTTTAGGATTCAGCACATGCTCTTCTCCCAGCTCACCTTTATTTTATCATAATGTGAGTGTACTGACTGGTAAATTTTTCTTGCCTTCCCTTCCCAAATGCCAAATGTATAACCTTGAGTTGGCCTCTGCCGTATTCTATTTCTATGCAGATTTCAAATGCAGATTGGGGAATTCTTGATCTTATTAAAATAAGAAGGGGACTATACAAGCATTCCTGCAAGAGCAAAGATCCTGCAAAATACTTGTCAGAGAGTCAGTGCTCACTGGCAGCGGTGCACTGCAGGAACTACAGGGATTTGTCATTAGCCCTAAAAGAGAGAATAAACACACGGAAGGAAGAGACATTGCTCTACCTCTCACTCCTACTAACACTCAGAGCAGTGCAGCTCCTGCCCTTTATGCAAGGGAACCTTGGCTTGATCTTTTACTGCTCTCCACACCCCTCGACCTGCTCCCCCCTCAAACTACAGTGCTTCTCAGAAAGCATTTGCTGCTTCTTCCACAATTCTCCTCTGGTCATACTCTGCCTGGACAATCTGGAAAGTGGCTTCATTTAGGATGCTAAGGAAAGGGGAAATCACCTCTCCCCCTTGCTTCATCCCATATTACCCTGGAGCTCTACTTGCCAAGTTTACTGCTAAATAATGTCAGTACGTCAATACAGCCCATTTTTACTAACATGGCTGCTGGTGTTCATGTGGTTAAATATTTCTGAATCCTCTGCTATGGTGAGTAATGCATCTACCCAAAGAGGACAAGGGCACATTGCTCTGCACCACTAGATGCCACTAGAAGGGTAATTAATCTGCAAACTGGCATGCTGCTGCACCTCCATCCCAAACCAGAAGCTACTAATAAGAAGAGCAATGATAAACACTTTCTGTTTGGCAACAGCAAAGGCTGGGAGGAGAATCCATCATGATGGGATGGCTCACCCTCAAGCAGCTGTCTTCACTGCAAAAAGCCAAGCAGTCCAACTTCAGTCACAAATGCTTATTACAACAGAGGGACCAACAAAAAAGTACACAAAGTTTTAGGCAATCAGTAGGAGGCTTCTGAAAAAGCCTCATTTGCTAAAACATACCAAGCACCTCACTCCTGGCTCTGCAGAAGCAGAGGAGTGAGCACCCAGCGCTGTGTTTTTGGGGATGAAAACCCATATGGAGCAGCACTGCAGCACTCCTGGGCATCAGCATCTCTGCATCAGCCCAACGAAACCAAATCAGCAACTTTCACCCACAGTGACTTAATTAACATGCACCCTACAGATTTCTCCAAATCCTCCGCACTGCCATCCTCCATTACCAAGCTCTTTTGATGAAAGTGATTAAAGCTAACAATTATAATTTCTGTTAGAGATGCCCCTAGAGGCTTTGGCGAGTCTCAGACTTCATTGTTCACAGAACACAATGCAAAGAAATCTCTCTCCTGAAGAGTTCATCCTCCAAGAAGACAAGGCAATCAAGGAATAGAAGAAAGAAAGGCATGGAGATAAAAAATTGTTGCTCAAGGTCAAAAAGCAGGCCTCTGGCAGAGCTACAACAAAACCCACTTCCCCTGCCATACTCATGAGGCCATGCTGACTCTCCAATACAAAGCTGATCAACTAATTTTATTTATCAAGTGTCAAGAGCAGGTGAAGTAGTTCACAGTGTTACTTGCTACTCTGGTTTTGATGGTGTCTTTTTGTGATGGCAGTCCAAGCAAAGCTAACCAGGACACTGAAAGGGTTACCTCCCCTTCACATTCTGAAGAAATGCTTCCCATACTTTTTCATGCAGATTACTGAGAAATCAATCTCCCCCTCAAATTTTTTATTCTTCCATCAATGCTCTCAACAAAGAGTGATTGCTCAAGCACCCTTCTCAACCTTGCACTTCCAATTTTTTAAAGAATGGTCAATTTCAATATGCATAATTATAATTGCAAATGGATCGTTTTATCTTGCACTCTTCTGTTTTAATGGGATTATGTACCATCAAATCTCTACAGTAACATTTAAAGTAAAAATGTCCTACGTCATTCATGTGTGGTTTAGATATTTAAAACATTAATATGCAACCTGTGATATTACGAAAGGTTAGATTTCTAACTACCTGGCCCAGTTATGACACCATAAATCTGATGCAGTCTTCACTGATTGCTAGAAAAATCTTTCCAAGGCAGTATAACTGTAATTTGATAGAACTTCTCGACATACAATTCATCAGCAAGAGAGTGGTTCTGTTGTGCTTTGTACAGGGACAGAACAAAGCACAAGTGTGCAAAGCGAGTGAAGCTTTTACTTTGCGAACAACTTCAGTGCATAAAATATTAAAAGCAATGCTAAACTAATCTCTGGCAAGAAGTGCAGGCAATTCACTACAACTCGTATTACAAATGCCTTTGGTTTACCATTTAAAAAACATTAGAGTCTACCATTATGGTTGTGTATCATAGTGCTGTACATTAACCTCTGCAATTTTCCAACATGGTATATTGCAGTAACACAAATTAGGCTATCTGGCAAAAAAAAAAAAATTAAAAAGACGCAATATTTAAAGAGAGCAGACAGGAAAGCTCCTCGCTCCTTCCTGCCAAAGACAGCAGGAGAAAGTCCAGTCCTCTTTTCCTCAAAGCAAATGGTAAAATCCCATTAATTTCCCGTGGAACCGACAGATCCGCAGCATCTGGGAAAGGATTCAGTCTAAATACATCGCAGACATAACAGATGAATGATTTGGGGGAAAGGGGTCGCCTGCTCTCATTTTAACACTTCTGTGTAACAGGAATGGAGCAGGTCATTTCTGTAAGCTCAAAAATGCTTTGCGAGCTTTCAGTAGGATTTTCCCTTCAGCGTTTTTTGCCTTCTGTCTCCATTTTCTCCTTGTTCATATGCTTAATGGCTTTCAAATCTGTTGAATGTACAAGATACTTAAAGCCTACACTTGATATTTACTGTTGTAGGACCCACATGGTTTAAATATTGTTCTCCTACAATTAATAGGAAAACATTTACATCTCATGTATTTTGGAAGAACTATGTCTTCTCCACTAAGATGCAGCTAAATTTTCACTTGCACATAATAAGGAAGTTTTCGTAAGCAAGACATCTATTTCAGGTACTGAAAAACAATCATAATAAAATGCTCATCGTGTTTGAAAGTTACTCTAATTTCCATGATGAAATCTGTCCGCTCAGAAATACGTCTAATGACTAAACCAGAAAGATTTTGGTTGGTTTTGTGAGCATTTTTGAAGATTTCTTTCTTTTCTTGGTGGGATAAGAGACTTCTAAAAATATGCGAAAAACTAAGAAAGAAGAAAGAGAACACAGCCCAACACCAAGACAGCAACACTCACCTAAGGCGTGCTGGAGTCCTGCTTCTGCTGTGCAGGATGCGGAACACACACTCAAACCTTGCCGCTTCCCCTACGAGGCCACTGGCTTGCTGCTCTCCTTCCTATAGAACTACCTGGCTCCTTTCCCTCACTCTCCACTTCTAACATATCTGAAACTCCATCCAAACCCATATACTTCTGTTAAATATATTGAGTTTGAGGAGAAAAAGGTCAGCTTCATTTTGTCTCAGCTGGCTCTAGCTCCCAGCTGTCAGGACCAACGGGTGCTGGGGTTAAGCGAGACTTTTTGAGCCTGTCTTTGAAGCAGAAAGCAGACATTATTTCAAGCTGGCATCCCAGAGATATTTTTTCCCAAGCAATATACTGGTTCCAAGTGGTTTTTCAAGCAAGCAACCAGGCAGCTATGTGAAACCCAGGATCTGGTATCCGAAGAACCAGAGAGCTCCCTGAAACAGCAAGGCATTTAATGAGAGAGGAGAGGGGAGCCTGGAGCCCTGCCAAATCTAATCCTGGTTATACGTGCCACAGCTGGATTTCTTCAAGTAGGGGCTATTACACTGGCACACTGCTGACCAAAGTCTTCTGTTTCGTGTAAATTCTCTGCAAAGACCTTAGGAGATAAAACTGATTAATCCTAATTAAAATGAAAATCAAGGAAATGACACAGTCTGTTGAATCTACTTGATGAATCAAAAGCTTCCCTCATTTCTATGTTAATTGTCTTTTTACAAATGTGCAGCTCTCTCATATGCACAGAATAATGTTTTCATATTTTTCTTCGCTTGGAACATTGCGGGACAGATGTTACAAAGCAACCAGAGAGCCCTTCTGCATTATCAGGCCCCTGCAGAAGTGCCTAGCTGGGTGCAGACTCCTTTCTCAGACTTCTCGTGGCTTAAAAAAAACAAAAAAAAACAAAAAAAAAAAAAAACCACATCCCAGTCTGCAGCAGTGCAGCAGCCCAGACACAGAAGCTAGGAAAGGACAGGCACAAGGCAGAACACAGCACCTTCCAAGTGTGCTGAAAGGTGTGCAATATGCCCCATTAGCATCGAGCAGGGAATATACCACAAGTTAAATTTAACCAACACAAACATGCCAAATCCCTGCTCTCCATTTGCATGAGTCCGATAACACTTCCATGAAATATCACCGCTCGAGTTTTTATCAAAAGCCTACTTGCACATAATGCTGTATCAGAGAGAGGACATTTGGGAAAGCAATCAACCTGCAAAGACATTCTTGAAGTGCAGAAATGCAGAACAGACCCTTTCAAGGACAGTTCAACTTAGGATGTGAGTGATTTAAAGAGGAATGAACAGGCACACTGCTAACACCAGCCAATTAAGAGGTGGAATGCACTGAAAAGTCTCTATAGATATGCATGTAACACATTAAAGAGATCCACATTCAGTTTTTATCCAGTCAAAATCACATCTTGCCTAAACTTGTAGAGGGGCAAAACTAACCTAAGTGGTAAAGGCACACTGGACAAAATCCAGAATCTGCTGCATTACTTGCTCAGACACCATTTATTGTGGTTACATTTTATTATACAGTAGTAAAAAATTACAAGGCAACATCCTGTGTTATTTCCCACTGGGATAAATGATACAGATGTACTATTAAACCTCAAAACCAGCACCAGTCTGCCAGGCTACATTCCATTTGTGTCTTTATAATGTGTCAATAGGCTGACATTTATGCCTTTTGATGGTAAAGCGAATTAGGTTATAGACATTTAAATATGCCATAATATGCTAGCACTGCACAAACCTAGAACTCTTCCAGTCTTTAGCAAAACAACACACACAAATCAAAAATCCCACCAGACAGCAGCATGCAAACTGAGGACATATTGGCTTCCTTTTTTTCCATGCTAAATTGATTTTTGTATAGCTGTCAGCCACAGCTGGGGAGGTACTCATGAAGGTCTGCCACAGTTTGCAGCCCAAGGGCATCCTAAGCCATGGAAATACACCAGAAAGGGATGGTCCTATAGGGATCTAACTGCGGGTCACAGCCTGTATGTGAACTAAGACACGATCTTGGCATGGTCAGTGGTGCTGAGTTTCAGGGACATCAAGTTCAATAATTCTGATTCAAAATGAGCTTTCCCTGCTTAGTCACCACCAGCTCCTTTGCAAAGGCCAGCCTTGTGAGAAATCAAGACAAAACACTCAAATATTGGCTATTAAATATCCTGCTTGTGGGAAATGTCAAGATAAAAACATGGACACTAGCATAGAATGGCTATTTTAGGCCCATCATGGTCTCCCCTTAATGCCATCTGCCAAAGTTTGTTAACATGAAATGACACTCTAAGAAATGCAGGTGGCAGAACCAGACTGGGGAACACAGAAATTCATCCTTAGGGCTAGATGGTCACAATTAAAAAGTCCATCCATAGCCTAATTACAAGGACTCTCTGGGGTAGAAGTAGATTGGGATAACTGGAAGTGGTGAATGGGAATGCATAAACAGCAAAACACGATGGGTTTGGTCTAAAACCAAAAAAGTCCCCAGGCTGTGGTTGAAGCTTTTTTCTTTGCACGCATCAAATTCCTTAGTAATATAAATGATAAGCAGGCAAAAGCAAAGGAGGAGCTCAGAAATATGCAGCCTGGAAAGGCATGCTGGAAGGAGGGCTACATGCTCCAGTTATTATCCCTCTAGCAACTGGCATGCAAGGATAAGAAAAAGCTGCAAACATACCAACCCCATAGCTTTCTGCAGGGATCACATACCAAAACGATTATAATTGGAATAAGGAGTACTGATGCTTCAGGGACTTGCTTTAAAAAAATCCTTAAAAAGAAAATTATCATAGAAAACAAGTTTGGAGTATTTTGCCTCTGAGAACATTCAGAGCTTAATGCATTAGAAATGCAGCTGCATCAGATACTGCACTAGGATTGTCCATGATCAAGCTGCAGGCAGAAAAATGCAAGGCTGAGCCACTTCATTACAGTGCTTACCATCAAAATGAGACAGAAAGTGGCTGCTTCTCCACTCTGACAAGTTTTTAATTGCATCTAGAAATTACCTTCTACTTTAAATTTCATTCCAAAATTGTGTCTAATAGAGGCTGCTCAAGATGAGTTTGTCACACTTCTAAATAATTATTATTAATGTGACACTAACATCTTTTGCTGAGTTTACATCACCTACGGTGTCTTTCAAAAAATGTCCTTATCATTAAACTTTGCACCAAACGTGACTAAAATGCAGGATTATCCTGACCTTTTAATTCCAAGTGGCTTAGCAGACACAGTCCTCCTCCAAAAGGTGAGGTTTTCTGTTTTGGTGGCATTAGCAAACATCTTTTGAAGGACAGAAGAATACTTTCCCACATCAGAGCACAATGAACACACATGCATAAGCTTAGATGACACTCATAACCAAGACTAAAAGTTATTAACAGGCTGCATTGTCTCAAGACAGCACAGTCCAATCTAGAAGTCCCAAGATGACCAGATCTTCAAAAGCATGTTCTTCAAGTTCCTTCTATGAGCTCTTCATCCTGTCAGGGAAAATATCACATGCAATCCCAACACAGTGAAGATCAACAACACTGCAGCACTGGCAAAGCATGGGCCTTGGAAATCCTGCACCACCAGGATCTGAGGCCATCAGAAAAGCAGAGGGTCTCTATGCAGGTACCCTCATGAAATCAATTGTCCAACAATCTGCTACACAAATTCAACAAGAAACCTTCCAGCTAATGATGAAGATTTTAAAAAGGAAGGAGAAAAAGGCTCCTGGAAACTACACAGTCAGACCCTGAGAAAGTTTTCTTTTGATTTTCTACAGGGCAAGTCATCCCGCAAGTTTTAAAGATCTGTAAATGCAGCTAATTTGTAAATGCAGCTAACCTGGACTTTAAAGAATCTGTGTAAATGTAAAATAAATAAATTAAATGTAGCATGAAGAAATCCATGAGAGGAAAAATCTTAACCAGTGTCTCCTCACACAGTTAGTATGTAATATTAGGATTCAATCACCTTTTTCCTGGGACATGAAATCTATATAAAGACTGGCATATAAAGACATCTCTGGCTACAGTTACTTTGGAACTGACTTCAACCATCTTTGTTTTATTACCTCAGATAGCATGATGTCATCAGAAGCCTTTTAATGTCTTTTAAGACCTTTTCCAGTTATTCTTAAATTATTAGGTGTGAATATGTGCATGTGTGTGGCATTTCTTTATTTCTGCAGCCATGTGATAAACTGCAGTGCCATAAGATAAATTGCATTCAGTTTACAAATTTGACCTCCTCACTTGAACTCTGCCTGCTAATCCATTTCAGCTGGGACTATTTCTAATATGCCATACTTCCGAACAGCTTTCAAACAGCTGTAGGGGCTTTCTTTTTTTATGTGTGTTTTAAAACGGATTTCACGTTAGAAGTATTTTCTTCTTTGCACCAGAAAGCGGAACAGATTACAAGCAGACATACCCTGGCTCCTGGCAGCTCCAGGATGGAGTGTCAGACGTCCCAAGCCAAAGGGGAACAAGAGCTGCTCTACCTAGAGTACAGGTAACATTTCTGGTGTGGAGTGCCCACACCTTTAATGGTGTGCCCCAAACAATATCTGCCACACACCTGCAATCCCACTAAAATCCTCAGGAGTCATCCTCCTGCATCACCCTGCAATGATGAATTTTAATGAATTTAGGCATTTAAACCTGGCCCCCATCTATGTCACCCCATGCCATGCAAGTGAAGCATCACCCTACCATACAGGGCTCTCAATTAAACCATGTGCTGTGCCACTACCTGCTCTACTCCAGGCAAGTAATTTGGTTAATCCTCTGCTCCCAGGAAAACCTCTGGAATAGGGCTCTCAATTAAACCACGTGCTGTGCCACTACCTGCTCTACTCCAGGCAAGTAATTTGGTTAATCTTCTGCTCCCAGGAAAACCTCTGGAATTAAGAACAAATGCCTCAAGTTATGCGCTGTGATACAAAAAGGGTAACTAATAATAAAACCAATTCTGGGTTTCAATTTGGAACAAATGAATGTATTTTAATTGCTGTAGATGTTAGTTTTCTAGAGGTACCACAGAACCAGCTATCACTAACACACGGTTTCTCTGTGTGTTTGAGAAGTTCACTGCTTTTCAACATCCTAAATTTTTTTAAAGGTACACAATAAAAATTTTGTTTGCAGTTAGCCAGCATAAACAAATCATCTCCCAACTACTCACCACAATTTTTCACAGAAAGGACAAGAATAAGTTTTTTAATAACTTGCTTAAGTATCCGTGACAGAGAAGTCCTACTGCTGCCAAGCTGCCACTTGCATTTGCCACACCTGATCAAACAGCAAAACTGCCACTTTCTCGGGCTCTCCTTGAATCTTAGACAAGATAGATGCTTGGGGTAGCACTTCTCATTCAGCTCATGGGTACCTTTTACTAAGCAAAGCAACCAACTGCACAGTTGAAGCATGAGCTTAACTCTACATATGCTCTGAGATACCAGGACCCGCCAGCACATGCTGCACACAACCATCCCTAATACAGGGTGTAAACCTCAGCATCACTCCTGCACAAGGAAAACAAGCCAGCCCCCTTCTCAGCTTCAAATAACCAAGAAGTCCTAGCAGGCTCCTTAAAATTAATGTGGGTGAAAATTATGGATGTGGTTAAGGGCCCTTGCCAGAGCGGGGTCTTGCTGTATTTTTCCAAAAGAAGCTTGACGGCATCAGATATATAAACACGACTGGCTTAAGCAATTAAACCTGCATTTGCTATAAACCCTGCAATCAAATATTCATTTCATTTTGCAATGTCATCAGTAGTCTGACACGAGTAAAAGCAAATTAAAAATGCAGGGAAGTATTCCAGGTAATCATATGCTTTTTTTAAGGAGCTAAATTACTTATTTAAATTACAGAGACATACTGAATGGGATGGCTGTGAGAAAAACCTACTGCAGGAACTGGCAGAGACACTGGTTTTGAGTAAATCGAAACTTTTGTCTGATCATACTTGATAACAAAAGCACCAACCAACAGGATGACTTTTTTTTTACCCATTCCAAGCCCACATATAGATACTCTCTACTTCTAGAAAACAGCACTCAGTTGAAGCCAATACTTAAAACTTGGCTATCTTCTAGGCCATGTTGGTTTTGGTTAATAGGTTTTCCACAAGTCATATAAATTATTAATCCTTTCTGAATTAAAGTAAATAAATAAGTAAATAAATAAAGGCACTAAGAAAAGGTGCCCTTTTCTTGGGTGATCCTTTAAGGACGATGAAGGTCTCAATGGATAACACAGTTTTATTCACAACTGGCTTGTGTTTAGATACATGAAAGGAATAATCAACTCTTAATATGATGAGCACTGCTCGGGATTTCCGTAACGTGGAAGAGGAGATCTTACTAATGGCTTGACCTGAAATGAAGAAGGCAAACGTCTAGTAATTAGAACAAAAAATGCTTTCAATTCCCCTTCTTTTTGCACAAACCATCACAGAGGTCATTTGGCCAAAAAGCATCAGCGGCTGAACACCACAGAGAAATAAATCTGTCTTCTGAGTCTGGTCTCTGCTGAGCTCCACAGAGAAACCCCATTCCTGCCAGCGCTTCTTCATTGATATGGAGAAGCATAAACGGAGACACAGTGTCCAAAACATTTTACCAGAACAAGAATATTGGTTGAAAAAACATCAAGTGAATGACAAAGGCAGACTATAATTGTTTAAATAGCAAGAAGAATTAAAAAAAGGGCTAGTCACTCAGCAGAATATTGAGAGGCAATATGTTTTCATCCAGTATTAGATTTACCAGTAAAAACCCTGGACAGAAAAATTAAAAAACATTTGGTAGAGTTAGGATTGAATACCACTCTCTTGATTGACTGGAAGTGCTGGTGAGATAATAATGACCTAAGAGAAAAGAAGGATGGACAAACCCATGGTGGTTCCCAGATGTCAATGGCTGCTTCACACCAGATGGCTGGGGGGGACCATGACAGCTGAGGTGAGAACCACCCTGAAAGGCCATCTGGACACATACCTGACCAGAATCACAAGTCATGTTCAACATCCTCAAATAGTAATTTAGTAGGTGGCTGGGATGTCCTCGAACACTTACCAGAGACATCCACGTCTATTCCCATATCTGAAACAAGTGACTCCACTATGCATCACATCAGGGCAGTAAAAACGACAGCAATTGTTCTGAACTGGGATAGCAGCAACCCCTGATGGCTGACGTACACTTACCATGTTCATTTTGAACTGCTCTAAGAGGTCCCTCTGCCCACAGTGCTAAGCAAACCCCAAGGCAGTGGGTGATCCTAGAAGATAAACATGAGGAGCTGCCGGCAGAAGCCCATCTCAAGGCCTTGCTCAGTGCCAGCAGCACAAGGACTTCTTTGTAACACCTATCTTCACAACCTCCAGACTGTACTTCTGTCATTCACATGGCACCAGCAGAGAGAGCATAGAAAAAAACTTGGGCTTCCAGCATTGAACAAAATGTAGTATATAAAAGAAGCTGACAGGAAGGTGCATTTTTGCTGAGCAGAATCCGATAAATAAATTATAAAGAACTGTAACTGCTAACTATTAAGAGACAAATTTATATGATAGCTAAAGCTTTCATAGTTGAGGAAGGAATGTCTAATAAAATGGCATAGCTGTGATTTAGCATGGTGTTTAAATTCATCATTACATATATTTTGTATTTCCGACTGGTCTTCTCTACCAAGTCATATATTGGCTTTGCCTGATATACGTGTCCTTTTTTGCATAGGAAATGACCTATCAGCTTCCAGTAGAAAAGGCAATTTTAGAGCTATCTTCTCCCAAGGTTTGCACTTAAATACGCTGGATGACTCATCCACTGCACTAATAGACAGTGAATCCAACAAGGTGAAAAATGTTAAAGGCTGAGACTCTGCACAGCACAGTAGGAGGATGAAGAGCACAAAGACATTAAACTGAGAGGGACTGTCTTACCCAGGAAGGCTTACTGGGAGTGGGGAAAAAACCCCCAACAAACTTCCTTACGTATTTTTATCATTTGCTAGGTCCTTGCATGTCAGGCCTTGATCATCCTTGCTGCTGCAAATACAAGTTAGGGCTGCTAGAAGATAAATCCCTGAGAAACACAGGCTGAGGTTCCCCAAATTGGTCCTAAAGCTTTCAGTCACCTGGATAAAGTGGCCAAGACTCCCAAGACAGCTTCCAACAGCCACAGGAGCCACTGTTTTAGCATGTCTGAGATTTGCAAGGCTGTGTTCTAAAGGCTCACTTTGGGCAGCATTCCCCTGAATCCTGGCCCAGCTTCTCCCATTTCCAGTCTAGAAGGGGCTGATGGCTCAGCTGCTCTGGATTTCTGTGTAGCAGCAGCCAGAGGATTTCACCTCACTGCTCCAGCCACAGCAAGTGCACTCATTGCTGGTCAGTCTGTGCCCCACTCCAGAAAGAGGGAAACTAGTAGCAACTCCTGCTGCAAAATTGTCAAGGATGGGGGAGAGCTTCATCTAAGCCTGACTGCCCTGCTCAGTGTCATCATACATGTTTTACCATAGCCACAAAAGCAAAGGAATCTGCAGATTTGGTGTTGCAGTTACACCACAGAACTACATATGAAGACATCTCAGATGAACACTGCAAGACTTCTTTCTTAATGAAATCTTTTCCCTGTATTTTCAATAAACATATAAATGAACAAAACCAGAAAACCACTACAGAAACCCTCTGTCCAGTCGCAATGTTTTGAAAATAAAACCCAAACTATGTTTCTCTTTGATTTAATTCATGCTGAAGCTCAAGTGAACATCTAGGCAGCATTTATCATCTTCAGAGCACTGTGTAAATGCAAGTTAATGCATGATTTGCGGTCCTGCTCAGCAGGTCTGCGGCCCTCTAATTCCAGAGTATCTCCATCCTTCAGCCTGACTTGAGTCCTGCACCCTGGAGAGCCAACAGCCACCCACTACCCCAGCACTGGCAAGCTGCAAATGTTTCAGAGCAGCAGCAGCTCTGGACACGATGCAGTAAAATCCTTGTGTGGCTCATCTCTGTTTCATAAGCAGTTCCTACTTCCGAGTCACATCTCAGCTAAGATTTAGTTAACACAGCTCATAAAATACTATTCCACCCATCTAAATAGCAAAGAAAACAGAAGGATGAAAAAAGGCAAATAAATAAATGTTTTAGAGATAAGACCTTTTGGAGCATTTTAGCAGCTCCTCTTTTTTTCCCCAAATAACAGAGGACTTACACTTATCCTCGAAGATGCTTACAAGTCAGCTTTCTCTTTTAATCACAGCACTTTGGAGAGTAAATAATCGTAATTGTCTTGTACATTGCTGACTACACCAAAAGGGATATGGCCCAGAAAGGCACTGGTACATCTCACATCATCAGGAATGAGTAAAAGAGAGGCTACATTAAAAGGAGAGAATTTAGTATCACTGCAATAGGAGAAACACAGTTTCTGACATCTAGCAAATATTGGTCTTTCCTATATATGGGGCATATAAGCCTATGTCCAAGGGGTTCTGAATCCAGTGGGTTAAAATGAGAAGTTGGATAACAAAATCAACCACTTGTTACCATAGGAAAGGCAACTGTATTCACATGAACTCTGACAAGCCAAAGGTCACTCCTGCTTTTCTGAAAGAAATAATGCTGCTGGTATTTCCCATGGGACTTGGACTAGGGACTGGATGGAGAGCAGGCGAGGCACAGACCCCTGTTTACAGAAAAAGGGCAAAATTGGAAATAATCAAAGGGTTAGAGAAACCATTTGATAGTCTTGTACTGCAATCAGAGCTGTACTGCTCTGAAGTTGTCTTTGGGATATTTGTTACAGAGAATACTTCAACAGCAGGAAAGCCTGAAAGTGCTTCAAGGCTTCCAGGTCTTTGAGGGCAACCAAGAGGCTTGGCATTTTTGACAGCAGGCAGGAAACCTTCTGAGTAATGCCCTGTGTTCATTAAAGTCATGGCAGGATTTCACATGCTTCCTGCAACTATTAACCCTCAGCAAGGAGTAGCAGCACAGACAGTTTTCCAGGAACTCCAAATATCAACAGGCAATTGTGAGGTACAAGGGACAACACTGCTGGGTGCGCCTGGTGCTCCTCCCACAGCTCCATTCCTACTGGCTAACACAGTGGTTTAATCTTTATATTTTCTTGAGAACAGAAGCTGAAGGCTGGCAACTTGGCTGAACCCTCAAAAGGGAAAACAGAATTGATTTGCAGACATTATACCACCATGCTCCTTTTTCTCCCATTTCCTCTCCTGACCTGCACCATACCTACGCATTCTCACCTAGAAAGGCTTCTCAGGACCCTCTGAAGTCAAGGGCAGAGGTCCTCACTTGAAAGTCAAGTCTAGGATCGGGATTTGTATTTATCAGTCAGCACTCTTCCTGATGTCAAAACTAAAGAAAACCCAGAAACTGTGTACACAGAAGTAATGGGAAGAAAAATGCCATCTCCCACCTCTATAAGAAATGGACAATAATGCTTTGCATCACAAGGACATGTGGAGGCAGGACTAATACTGCATCGATCATCTCCCCTGCACTTCCTAGGGCATTGCACCACCTTGAAAAGCAGCAGCTGGCACAGGGCACAGAATAATGGAAGGTGAGGTGTCCATAGCAGGTCCATACTGGCAGCAGCAGGGACTGCTGGCCCCCCTCTGGCACTTTCAATACAAGGATGACTAGCTTCAGCTTATCATCTGTTTCCCTTGCTTAGGGCCAAAAATATGCTACACTGCATGGTGAGCCCAAGGAGGAGGCTTTGATAGCTACATTATGCCTCAGCCTGGAAACCAGACAACACTGGGAATGTATTTGAGAGGGAGAACTGAGCAGACATTCCAATATCTTCACAATGAAAAAATCTCCATAAATACCATTAAGGCATAAAAGAGAGAAAGCAATGGGACCCCAAAACACAGTCTTGCTTCCAGAGTCCACAAGAACTTTTTACACCTTTTAGCCATTTCATTTCCCAGGGAGGAAGAACTGGCACTGAGAGGCGGCAGCATTGCACTCCTCTGTGGGAAAACTGGTCTCACATAGCTTCTCAACTCGACTGGGAGGCAACAACAGAGCCCCAGCAAGCTGTGTGGAGCCACTGTGCATCTGGAACCAAAGATGCCTTCCTTCCCCAGAAGAGTCACCATGGCAAGGTCAGCAGGCACTGCTCAGCCAGGCTTCCCATCCTCTGCTGTGGATGGAAGTCAGCCAGAAGCAGCTTAAGGCTTTGGAGAAATCAGGAACCCCAAGTGCCAGCTACTTTTTTTTTCACAGGTAAATAAGAGCAAAGTGCCCAGAGGAGATGCTTGGCCACTGAAGTGTGTGGAATCATGGCACAGGGCCACTCTGTTTACTCCAGCCAGGGAGTCCCTGCATTAGGTTGGATGATATTTTTGAATCCTGCAGGCTGACGGACGAATTCCTGAGGCAGAAAGCCTCACAAGGGACTCCACTGCAGGAAAATGAATGCAGCTGCGCAAGGAAAAAGCATATTCAGCAGAATATGGCAGGGCTGGGAGGCACTCAGAACCCAGCAGGCAGAGCTGGCAGCACCCAGCAAGGTGAGAGCAGGCAAGTGCCGGGAGGCACCGGGCACTCAGCAGCACTTCAAAGAATCATAGCATCATGGAATATCCTGAGTGGGAAGGGACCCACAAGGATCATCAAAGTCCAATTCTTGGCCCTGCACAGGACCACTGAAGTGGAGACCTACCAATTTCTCTGCTCCAGCCCCTAGCAACGAAAACTGATTTAATACCTCTGGCTTTCCCAAACTGGATGCTCCCGTAAGAATGATGCTGGCTATTTTGCATGCTGCTAGATGCCTTTTCTCCCTCCTCCTGAAAGGCCCTCTGCATTGCTCCTTTCTACTCAATGCACACATTTCCAAGACCTTTCTGTGAAGACCTGAGTTGTCTCGAGGCAGAGGTGTTAAAAGTATTCATGCCTTCCCAATCCAAAAGGAGTAAATCTGAGAAGCTGAAGTGAGAACTGGACTTCCAGAAAGATAAAGGAAAGCTGAAGTGAGAACCAAGGATTTCCACTCCCAAAGTTTAGTGCACATAAAACCACGACTGAAGTCAGGGGAGTTCGCGCTTTAAACAAACAGAGCACAACCCACACTCTCTATGCAGGCAAGTCTGACCCCAAACCTGAAGCCAGCAGGCAGAGTTCTCCAACCTTGACTCTTCCATCTGCAGAGTCACCCAAGTAAATACAGAGATAGATAGGCAGATATTTTGCAATAGTCAGGAGGAAATAAACTCATCACTGCTTCTGGAACACAGCGATACATCCGAAACAGCACAAAGGAGTCAAAATTATGTTAACAATTGTATCCTCAGCATTTCAATACTTGGCAAGTAATAAAATATGAGGCCAATAGCCAAGGGAATACAAAATATTGTGAAGGTGCTCACTCTATATCCATTGTCCCTTCTTACACCAGTGGGACAATGATTTGGTTTGGGGGTTTTTCTTTGCTTGCAGGGGGAAACACAAAGCCACAAACAGCAAACCTTTGAAGTACAGAAGGGAAACACAAAGCGAGCAATGTAAAAAGATACCAACCCTTCCAGTCCATATTTAGGTGGTATTTACAACTACGGCTGGGGAAAAAATAATAATTAGGCAATCAGGTCATTTTTAGGATAAAGTATGGACCTTTGACGACACACATATCCTCCTTCCACCAGACACTTAACCTACCTTTGAAGGCTGCAGAGAGCTGACTAAAGAGAAACACAGCATTTCACCATTCACTCCAAATTATGCTTGTTTGCTTGTTTACTGGATTATTTTCAAGGGCTGCAATAGAGGCATAGACTGCCTAAAGGTTTACACTGGATTTCTTTGTCATCTTGCTACATTTAAGGCCAGAACAAAATGAAGGGGTTTTTTTCCCTCTTTTTCATGTTTGGTACAACTCCACTCCAACAATCTGACAGCATGTTGTATTGCCTTGGGCAAGGATACACTCTAGTAGGTTAGGAGAAATAAACTGCACAGTAACATCTTATAACCATCTAAGTTGGTTTTCATATTCAGATCTTAATAAAAGAAGTTACAGAAGAATTGAGACCAGCACAATGATGTTCATCTGCTACAGCAGATGATCCCAGACAATTTTCCACCAAGGGTTCACTACCTTTTTTCCTACAGGATTTCTAACAGATCTGAAAGGGGTCTGGCTACCTCATCTCGTTGCCCAAAAAGGGACACCATGAAATGAGCAGCACCTTGCTAGAAGCCTCCTCAATGCAGCTGGTGGGAGGCACTGCCACAAGGAAGAGCTTCAGCCGGTGCTCGGGAATGTGAGGGAGCAGCGGCGCTGCTGAAGGTGGCAGAACGTGGAACACAATGCGTGACCACACGCAGGTTCTTCACGCTCCAGGAATAACAGGACAGCCAAGGGGATGAGCAGCAGCAGGGATGCACCAAGAATGCTGAGTTTGGGTGTGGAGCTACATCCAGGGCCTTTGCCTGCCACAGCATGCACTCTGTACACTGAACACGCACACAGCATCCTGGCTGGCTTGTCCTGCACTTAAAAAACCCTCTCTGCTCCTGTCCTTTGAAGGCTACAGTGTTTCCTGTAGCCAGAAAATGAAGTGACAAGGATCAGTAAATTTGAGCCTCCAAAATTCTGACACATGGGTATTAGAGGAATATTCAAAACATTAAAATCATTGTTGAAGGATAATCTGACCTGCATAACCATACATTTTCTCATACAGTTATAATCGTTTCCATGGGGGAGGGTCAAAAGAAGAAGAAAGCAAGCATGAATTGAAATAATTTTAAAAATTCATGGGATTTTTTTCTTATTGGAATTACCTTGATCATTAATGACAAAGACCTTGTTAATTCCAGGAGAAGGTGGAATAGGAACATCTACTTTAAAAATAAAATTAAGGAAGGTATGTGGTAAAGCACCATTCAGACTACAAAACACAAATATTTTAAGCTTAAACTCACAGGATCTTCTGGTTACACTTATCCTTTACAGGCATACAACATGGATTTTCAAATTATTTCCAAGGGGTTAAAGAAAAATGAGTAGTGATTCAAAATAGGGAGTGGGGGGGAGACACCAAATTTGCGTGATGTTTGGAGAAGATCATGTGTTTACTACCGTGCTTTCCACCCACAACAAACACACGTTTTAGCAACCAACAGTTGGAGAAGCAGAAGCTGCCAGTGAAAGTCAAACATGACATGCAAAAGGCATCTTATTTTTTTTTCTTTTTTCTTTTATGATAATTCAGAAAAGAAAAGCTTCATCCTTTAGACACTAGGATTAAACAGATAGTTCTGAGTCCCTCATTATCAGATCAGCTGCCACCCAAGGAAACCACAAAAGATAAGGATACAGTTTTTGGCTTTCTTTTGAAAGGGACCATGACCCCTCCTCCTGCCCTGAGTGAAACATCCCTGATGCCCTAAGCAATACCCAGCCATGCTCTTGCCTCACCACCAAAGTCATGAAGGGAAGAGATGAAGAAGCTGCCAAAGTGTCGAAAGGGCAACATGCTGCCTCCACAATGCACAGCAGCAACTCTGGCCACCAGAAACATGTACCTCCCTTTTACTGCCAACTTCCCACAAAGCACATGTATACTTCAGCTATTCCAGCAGATGATGAAACACTGTTTAATTAATATCCAATCACTTCTACAATGATACATTCCTTAGAGTCAGTGGAGCCCTGTTGGTTATGGCAACTGACAATTTTAGAGAAAGCAATTCTGAGAACCAGATTAATTTGCTTTTAAAAAGATTATTTAAGAGCCACTCTGCTAATATGTTCTATGACCATTCCCCAGCAAGTCTAACTGAAGACTTTCAAGCAAACATTTTAACATTTTGCTCCAGTATATCTGTTCAAGCCAGGATGCAACAAAGTTTGTGGAAGCTTCAACAATGGCCCTTGATGGTGGAATAACACCTTGAACTTCTCAAGGGCATGCCAAGTTAGTTTTTTTGCTATTCCATTAAACTTTTAACACAGCTTCAGCACATAATGAGTTTACAGACTGGGATTGTTCCCAATTCAAGGTACCAGCAATCACTAATGAAGTAAAAATACAAAATGTCCATTGGTAGCATAAGTTATACATCACCCATCAATTGTGGCAGAGACTGACAGTCATGGGAGACCATTTCAAAGCCAATATGGGAACTTTATAGGCAGGAAAGGGTCAGGATGGCAATAGTGATGAAGTGGGAGGAAAGCAGCACGCGAGCTATCATTCATTATTTTACTACTACCATAGTACCCAAAAATCCCAGTGGAGTCCTAAGCTCCAGCCTGCTAAGTACTGCACACACGTAAAGTAAAACCCCTTCTGCCCTGAACAATATATATTCAATAAGGCTGAGGACAAAGACCATGAAAGGGACAGTGACACTGTCCCTGTGGTGCAGATGGCCAACCAGGGCAGGAGGAGGTTATGCACCTTGTACAAGGTCAGATGAAAAATCAATGTCGTGTGAGCACAGGTCACCCAAATTGCAGTCTGGAGTCCACTGCAAGGCCAGCCCTCCCCACTCTGATGTCTGGGCCAGCACTGCTAAATGCTGTGTTTACGTACTTCGTTCATCCTCCTGGAATGCCACTCCCTGCTACCACAAGTTGGGAATTCTGCAAGGAAATCCCTCTGAATGCCCAGTGAAAAACCAACTGTTTCAGAGCTGTGCTCTGAGACTCTCTCAGGATTTTCAGACCAAACTGATACATAAGGTAGTCAAACAGATCACAAGTGTGGAGGAATACATGTCCTTCGAGGGATGCGAAATCTTCTGACAACCTCACAAATCAAGACCTCTCCAGTTACAAAACTCCACACTGCACTTGGGAATCACTCATTTTTAGCAAAATTACCTAAAAGATGAAAGGGCCCCGTTTGCAGAGAAAACTGTGGTGTGGCACAAGCCACTAAAACCAGTGATCCACAACAGAAGGAGAAAGAAACTCAATACTGCAGTGCTCCCGGGAGAAGCTTATCCTGGCTCAGCAGGATGGCTCACTAGGAGAGGAGCAGAATTAAATCCAGCAGCATTGTTACCCTTGGCCTCTAAGTGCAAGGCCAAGGGTATGTTCTCTGTTCCCATTAACTTCACAACTATTAATATCCCATTCCTCTCTGGTACAGTGGAAGATGGAGAGTCCTTCCATTTCAGGGATTGGAAAATTGACCCAAAATCACTTAAGTTAAAGCCTTACCTGCTGCAAACATGCTTTACTGTAAATGGTAAGATTTGAGTGGCACCTCTGTAGCAGTTCTCTGCGCTAACTGTAGATCAACTGGATATTTTATACACTTTTATGAAAGGATTTTTCAGAGCTAGACATCCGTTGTTTCTTAGAATCATCACAGCAAAGAGCATATACCTCATCATTTTCCTTTTCTGTCAATCCAAGCTATTTATCACAGAGGCTAAGAGTTGACCCATTAATGGGATAAGGATTCCTAATCTATCAAGAATATATGCCAACAACTAATCATTATATCCTCTGTAAGCCTATACATTATTTACTTTTGACATAACACATCATACAGCTTTTTCTTTCACTCAAAATCACCTCTAGACTCACACTGCTCTTGAATGGAAGAAGATGGCTGCAGAAAACTGTTTATCACCAGAAGAACCAGAGAGCCTGTATCAGCTTCTCAGACAAGATAAACCAACAACAGTCAGTGACCTGATTCAGTGGCACTAAGCTAATTTGCATCAGCTGAGCACAGGATCCATTATCAATAGATTTGGAAATGAGCAAGCAGATGCAAAAAACTCATTTGGCATTGCAAGAGTGGCTGTGAGAAGCTCTTATGAAGGTTTCTTACTGAGAGTTTGATTTTTGCACCACACTAGTGAGTATCTAGTTTCCACACTGGGTCTGAGGATCAAGTGCTTGTGGATACTATGGCACAAGGCTCTTCCAAAGAATGGTTACCAGTATGGAAAGGGTTTGGCACATACATGATTTTTATGCACACCACAAGGAACCAAGGCGGCTGGGAGAAGGACAGAAAGGGGTTAAAGCAATGATGTGCTCCTCCCGCTTCAGTGCTCCTCCCTCTTCACTCATGTTATCCATTCTCTACCCCAACACCCATCCTGCAGAGCTACAGCTCAGAAGGCAGTTTGGTCATCCAGACTTGTTTATTTTTATGGTTCTGGAGGAGATGATAATCCAGACTCAAGAAGATAACTTCCATATTTAAACAGCTACACAAATTCTCAGCCTATTTCAGGAGCACAGGGAAGATAACACAGAGCTCCACTTTCCAGGCTTACCATGCTAAGAGGATAAAAAGAGAACTCTTGTTAATACTTGTGCCTAGACAGTAGAGCATTATGGCTTGGATTCACAAAGGGATTTAGAACTCTAAGTCCGGCTGAAATCAGGAAATGAATGGGACTTAGGGTCCTAAGGGCCTTTGAGAGTCCCAGTCTAAGTGCCTCCTCCTTTTGAAGCCAATGGGAACAATGCCATGGCATTAAACAAGGGCAGAGCCTGCCCACGAAGCTTTAACTCTATTAAAAGACATGGGGTTATCTGGTGACAAACAGGCACAACACCCTTGGTGAAGAGACTCTGGCCTGAATGCTTTTAAAGCTTCCACTGCGCTCCATCAAACAGAGCTGAAGCAAAGTCCATACACGTCAATGAGAGCTTTGCAGTGAGATTAAGATTTCAGTCCAGGTCCTCGAGTCAGAGGCAGAGGAGTTGTCACTGGGAAGACAAACTGTGCTATTAGCAAGCCTGGACTATGCACTGTTACTGCATAAAGACCTTTGGGTAGGCAGGCAACAGTGCACAGTGGTATAGTTTCACCCTTTGGTTTTCTGTGATTAAAGTTTGGCATGCCCTAATCCACACTGATTTTAAAAATATTCTGCGAAGTAAATGCAGTCGTGGTATTTGCACTTCATTCATTATTGCTATTTTAAATACACTTTTAATAAAGATCAGTGGCATGTGCTCCTATAGAATGAAACAGGGTCTCCCAATACAGATAGCACCAGCACTACTAAAATTTTCTACACTAGTAAGGGGAGAAAAAAATAATCTGACTCACCTTCTGTACTCCTGAACACAGCATAGGAGAAATAAAGGGCATTATCGAAGGAAGTATCAAGTGTTTAAGTATTATTAACTTCTACTAAGCTCTTCATTGTGCTGGTATAGTATGTCCCTTTTGCTTATACAGCACCAGAAAGCTTCATAATGTAAGACAAGAGTATACCAAGAAGTGACCTAATGGAAATCATATTTGCATGGTGAATCCCAGATCTGTCCTTAAAAAGCATCCCTGAAATCTTCCAGGGTGTGCTGTAGACAATTTGACACAGGGTCAGAAAAGATTCATCATCATCACTGCAGCAATGCTATCTCAATGTCCAGAACATGTAGCTAAAGCTGCCTCTGCTCTACCTAGTCAGGAGAAGTGGAGGGAAAAAAGGAAAAGGTTGCTTGTTGTTTTTTTTTAAAAAAAAGGAGATCAATAAACACCAGCACTTCATCTCTGCTCAATTTAGCCCTTTCTGGAAGCATAGATAATTCCTGATGGCAGTTGTCCAAAGTGTCCAAATTCAGACAGTCTGATAGCCCTTTCAGTAGGGTTAGTCCTGGTGGAGACAATAATCAGGCCTCCCACGACGAATTTCATTCAACGAGCGGTGCTGATTACGGGAGTGGTTCAAATCATCACACAGTATTGACCAGAGATCAATTTTCAGCTTGAGGTATTGTGAAGAACATATAGTACACAGCTAAGCTAAAGGCAGGGAGTAGGAATTCAATAGCCTACCCAACCATGTCAAATAAAAGCCTGAACAGATAGATGCTACAATTTCTGCCCCTGAAGCCCACAGTTTTAAAGGTACATGCTACCATGAAATGGAGCCTGAGGAACTATATTTCATCATTACATTTTGCTGCATCATTAAAATTACCATTCAGTTTCTCCACCCCAAATTTACTCCAGTCAATGTGATTCACGCTAAAAAAAACAAAAGACAACTTGCTCAAACAGCTCTTCCTTTGATACCATCTTTCCTTAATCAAAATTCTCTGAGCCAGGTAATGGCAGCCCTTCCTGCTGCAGGTGCCTCATCCCCCAACAGTACAATGTTTTTCACCTCTACCCATGCCAGGCACCACAACTTTCAGCTCTGACCCCACACCACCACCATCTTTTCTAAACAGGGAACAGAGTAATGAAGCTCCCTGAAGACCCCATGCTGCCAAGCACTGCTGCACACTCCTAGCCCTTAACACTTTTAAGAAGGAAAAGAAACCAACCTAGGAGGTAAGGAAATATAGTATATCCTAAAAATAGTCAAAGAAAGAAAAAGGCGCTTGAGAAGGGATTCCTTTCCCCGTTATGCTCACTGTCACGTATATTACAGGCTCGCCAGTTCTGTAGAACATTCAAAGAGGAAGCAGGGCTTGATCCAGCTCTGTGGCAAAGAAAAGAAGGTCAGGGTCCATTTTAGGACACACAGTTGCATAGGCCTCTCTGCCAAGTACCATCTCCCAGGAAAACAGCTTTCACTTAGGGAAACCTGCACCAAAAGTAGTATTGTCCCTTGCTTCTCCAGCCCCCATTGCCTTGCTGCATTCCTCAGCACACAGGAGGATGCTGGGATTCAGCATCACTGACACTGGAAGGGAGGCAGGGAGGGAGGCAAAAACAGACATGTGGAGCCTTGCACAGGTGCTCCCAAATGTCCACAGGCACCTTCTGGATGGGACAATTTGCTGCAGATGTCTGTGCAAACACACAGCTTGACAAGCCAGCGTGGAAGCAGGGGGCTTCCACGTGGGAAAAACTTGTTTTACTTGCAGGAGGAGAAACCGGGAATCAGGAAGAAGTGTGGGACTTGGTCTGTCCACAATGAAAAGTTACAGTGACTCTTAGGGTGGCTTTTTTCAAGTGTGCAAGGGCAGACAGCTTAATCTTGTAGAGATCAGTAATTCCTGACATTTTTTAACAAAGATTTTTTTTCAACTCATCTATTATTTACGGAACCTATTTTACAATTTCCACAGGGCTCAAAGGACAGTAATACAATGTGTCTTTTAAAAAGGAAGAGAAACTTGAAAATGGTTAATCTAAAAATCACATCGAATCACAGGAAAAGTGAATTTAGCAAAGTCATTGAATACCACTATGCTGTAACAAGCTGTGGTGTAGCAAGGAAGGACAGATTTCCAATCTTCTCCACCCATCTATACCCAAGCCTAACACAGAAAATAATAAACCAAGAGAAACTCCCAAGCTAGAGCACATTAAATTCTAATCCTTCACAAATCAGCAGCCGTACTGAGTTGACTTCCCACAATCACAAGCAAAAAGCAGGAGCTTATGCACATGGAGCATTTCAATGTTCTTGCATAAGAGCCTACTGTTTCTCTTTACTTTCTCATTTTATGTTTTCTTGTTATTTTCTTTAAGCTATTAAAGTCCTCCTACTTGCACACACATTGGGTTTGTTTTCAACTTTAACTGTTCTGGAGTCCGTCCTGTGTTTTCTACAGCCTTATTCCTCTTAGTAAGCTAAACATAAAATCAAACCTAATTTGGTCATGAATGGGTAAAGAAATATAACAGTGGTCTAGGGAAAACTGTATTAAATGATCCCATGCAAACCTACCTATAAGACAAGAACTACCAACAGGAATTAAAAATAGGGAGATGTCAGAAGATGGTTTGAGGTTTTTTTTTTCCTTTTACCTATTTTTCAATCTGTCAAAAGCAAATATAGGACAAGGCAAAATAAAGTAACTATGGTAAAATATAGTGCTGAATGCTTGAAACAAGACAGTAAGTTCAGTTTTAAGAGACTCAGCATAGGGATCCCTCATTTACATAAGCCCTCAAACAATGATGTGTTCTAACAGGGTGAAGTGCTGAAATGCATCTGAGCTGCAAACGGGATTGGTATCCTGCAGTGACAGAAAATTACTGCTGGGTGACAGGGACTGCAAAGTTAAATTGTATTGCTTTAAAGGAGAAGAAGATAAGAGTACTGCTAGGAAATGCAGGCTGCTATATAGTAGAGTATAATGTGCACACACCAGGATCAGAAGTCTCTCACTATTCTGCTACTGTCGTGGCCAAGGCATGCCAAATGAATTAAGGAACTTCACAGTGACTTAGAAAAAATAATTTCAATTTAATTATATACATATATACATATATATACACACACATACATGGCCTGAAGCTTTACAAATCACAGAATTCCTGTTAAGCATTTAAAACATTAAATGAGTAATTTACCTGCTATTTTTACAAGTTGCCCTCTGCCCTCACAAATAAGAGATGATGTGTTCCTGCTTTTCTAACCTCAGCCAACTACACCAGCTTTTTCTGAAGATATTCCTGTGCCCTTATTTTCAGCTCCTCCATTCTGCAGTGCTGTGTTATGGTGTAGCACCTTTCCCAGGGCTTCCCTCTTGTACTGTAATGCACCAAACATTTGGATTTTTCTACTTCTCTTTACTATAAAAAGCATCTTTAGTCATCTAGGTAGTTGTTTCAAAAACAATTACTTGCAGTATGCAAACCAATTTGCCATCAGGATTTTATTTTTTTTTAAATGCTGCACACTTGCCCTTTAAAAACAAAATCTTTTATTTAAAAAAGAAAAGCAAGTTGGACATCTAATAAGTGTGACCCACAAGATCTCCAGTCTGCTGGAAAATCAGAGCCATGACACTCAACTGTAATTGTTTCTTATCTTCTGAAAAGTTCATCCACAACTGGCCATTTTAGCTATCCAGCAATAAATTTTAAAAATATAAATTTTCGTTTCTGTAACATGAAAGTCTCTGTTAATTGAACAAATTCAATCAGCAATCCTACAGACTGGCCAAAGCTTGCATGGAAATGAAAAGGTCTGAGATAAGACAATTCAACACAACTCCTGTTTCTACATGAAAAATTTACTGCCAGTCAAAATGTCAGCACTCGAGGGCACACCGAGATTGCGAAAAAGCTGTGATTGCTCCACACATACAATTTAAGCAGATTCTTCTTCTTGCTGTTACCTCTGCACCTTCCCCTTGACGTGATTTACAGCTAGCCTGATGAAGCTCAGCCAGCTATGGCTGAGATACAGAAACAATCTGGTCCATCGCTAAGAAGCACTGAGCACCTCCAAAACCTGTTCTGCGTTAACCTCTGTGCCTACTGATGGATTTCAGTGCCCCGGGCTTCAACTGATCAAGGGTCTGTCAATACTTCCCTGGAAACAGCCTCCCGTCCTGCAGCACAAGGGTTCATTTGAAAGACCTTGTGTTGATTGCTAACATGTGTCCTCACTTACAATATTTTATTTCATGGTGAAATTCAGATGCAGTTATGATTTCAAATTTTAAAACGCTGTAGTGGTGGATTTGAATGGATAAGCAGACTAAGCATAGTTAAAAGTCCCACTGGGAAATCTTAAAAAGACTAATTTATGAATATGCAAACACTTTCATGTCACTCAATCCTGATAAACTCCAGTTGCCGGAGCCCACAAGATGAAGGCAATCTGATACTAAACAAGGCCACAAACTGCAAGAATAGTAGCTTACAAAGGATTTATACTGAGGAATTTATCCTGTGTAGGTTTCCTTTCAAACACACTGCTGCTTGCACTCTGCTTCTTTTCCAAAGACTCATATATTGTTCTTTTGTGACCACTTTACTCCTCATAGTAGTTTTTGACATCTGCATTAAACTACCCTATGTATTCCCATCTTTTCTGCACTAAGTGGTGTAAGTTGAAAAAAAAGAAACTCTATTTCTCCTGACACACACAAAGTCACACAAATAAAAACACTGTTACAGCTGAAAGGAAGAATTTACTGCTTGCTTTGTTTGCATTTAGAAAGCTTATCAAAACTAAAAATACACCTTGCCTGGTAATACTAAAGACGTGTTAGTGGTGATGCACAGGATTTGCAACATTATTTCACTCTAGCTTAATGCTGCAATCAGCAGTAAAAGGACCATCAGTACCTTGAAAGGGGTAGGGGTGATTCCAGGCATAGCCTTCACTAGGAATGCAGGCCGACAGGGAGCATTTGGAGTAACCACCCCTCAGAGAGATATATCATTAAAGTCAGGACACAAAACCAGTTTGGTTATTGACAGCCAGGGTACACGTCCTACATTCTGCTGTGCACAGTTGGGGTCACATCCCCACCCAGCTGTACACTTGGATTTAGTGGCCCTTCCAGTGCTCTCATCCTTGTCCTTGCTGTCATATCACTCTAAATATTATGGATGATAAACCGGGACCTGCTGAAGCTCTGACTGAGCCTTCTACTAGCATTAAACTGACTTCACTGAGGTCAGGGGAGAAAAAAATCAGACCTACATTATCAGACAACGTGGCAAGAGGCAGGGGATGGCACAGATCTGGCAAAACACAGCAGCTTCTCTTCGGTGGGAGAGACACCAGAAAGCCCCAGAACCCAAGCAGCCAGCAGGAGAGGGGATGTGCTGCCAGCATCTCTTCAGGGCAGGAGACAGGGCTGATTGCAAAGCTTCAGATCACAGAGTCCCTGTCAGTACATCCGTCCCAGGATGTCAGCAGATTAAATAAATACGGCCACACAGGTCTGCAGGTTAAATGGAAAGATGTTTAGTGGCCCAGACTGCAGGCATGGGGTGGGTTTGCTCCTTTGAAATCTATATGTTTAAATTTTACTTCCTCTCTCGTTAGCCTGATTTGAGACCACCACCACAGTGCCATTTTCTCATTTGGCCAAATGCACATACACCATTTTCAGAAATGTTTTTGTCCTTCAGAACAGACACACAGCGTCTTTTCATGGTACCTGCAGCTCACAGAGATCACACGCAGCTTTGGAAACAACTCAAACCAACAGGTTAAGAGCAATCCAAGGAGCCAGCTCTCAGCAAAGGGTCATCCAGCACTGATTCCAAGGACATCCTGAGGCCACTGGTGACAATCAACAAAGCAGCAGGAATGTGGTCAAACCAAGACTACTGCCAAAAGTAAAATCTCCATTATTGTGTTCTGTTGAGGAAAAGCGAGACAGAAAGTTGAACTAAAACACCTTCCTGATGATTTATGGCCGAAGTTGATACACTCCAGTCAGAGAAAAAAAGCTGTCTGATCAAGGTTTTAGCTCAGTTTTGTCCTCTGCTTAAAAAAATAAACAAGTGCTTGAACACAAATAGTTGACAGTGAAAGAAGGCTGATCTCTTCAGACTCTCAAACTTGCACAGGAGTCCAACAGAGCTACAGGATGCAAAAAGGCAAACTTGTTTTTTTAGTGTTTAAAATACATTAACCCAAGTAATGACTCATTTTCTCCTTGATTACTAAAACATGATTATGCACATTGAAGTATTTTGTGAATCTGCAACAATAAAATACGATGATGACATTTCAGAGAATGTGAAACAATTATCCTTCCCTAAACCCCTCATTTAAAAAATAAGGACTTTTTCTCCAGAGAATTACTTCCTCTCTCTGAAAAAAAAAATCTTCCACCTGAAGAGATAACCTTAGGGTCAGCAGAAGGATGTGTGAAGGATACTGGAGGGAGGACCAGTACCTGTAGAAACACTGATAAAAAAAGAGTGAGCTCAGGTAACACAGCAAAGATGCAGGCCCCACAAAAGTAGGGGGCTGCCATCTGAAAGTACAACTCCTGCCAGGTGGTTTCTAGATCAGGGTACAGGAGGTGGTATCTCAAAATAGTGCTCAGTCAAAAGAAAATTATATCAAAGATGCTTGATTAGCAATGACACTATTAGAGGTGTGCCTTTCCTCCCTGAATGAAAAAACCTAGCAAAGACAACCAGTTGTGCTAAGAAAAAGGCTTTCCTAAGAGCAAAGAAACAGAAATATGGGAAAGCTCAATCCACACCTACACTACAGTGAAGTTTCTCAGCCATGGCTGAGGCATGGAAGGCACATATAAATCCAGTGTAAAAACAGATGTAGGAATGCAAAAAGAGGATCGAAGTCCACATGACCAAATTGCAAAAGTCAAGAAGTCAAACCTATACCTTTTAACTCTGCTGGTATCTAGATCCAAGGCAAGTAACAAGGAAAACAAGTATTGATTTGGGCAAGTAAAGTGCAAAATACAAGAACAAAAGGAATTTTCCCCGCATAACATGAAAACTCATGTCCTGAAGTAATCAAAATGCATCAGATACAGGAGATCTGGAGATCTTGGAGTCAGTGTGTGGAAGGGCTATTCAGGGGAAGAGAGGAGGATACTTGGTTTCAGAGGCCACCCAGCACACTACAGACAAACTAAACTGGATACACTGCATGGAGGCTTCCAAAAATAAGAGCTAGGCCTTCAGCTCTTACCTCTTCAAAATAGAAGTAGAAATGCCTTCCTGACACACAAGTACTCTGAGAGCTGGAAGAGGCAGGCATCATATGAGGAGATATCAGTGAGACTCAGAGCTGGGGGAAATCACAGAGGAAAACAACCATTTAAGAGCAGCTGCTCCTCAGACAGAGTGGCAGCTCTTCCCTACCTGGAGGACTTCGCCACATCTGTGTGTAGCAGCAACAGCTGCTGCCTTTGTCAGGGAAAGGAGATGCTGAAGTGCAGGAAAACCAGAGAATGTGCTACCAACAGCTCCTTGCCACCCCACCCGATGTTCAGCCATTTCTCCAGCAGCTCTCAGCTTGCTGGAATTCAAAGTGTAACTCATGTACCACACACTGTAACCTAACAGATAGGGTTTTTTACACAGTCTTCTTTATATATCTTTAAAGAGTATATTTCTGGAATGCTTATGGCATATCCATTCTAGTGATGAGATTGGAAGATAAGCTATTTGCTCCCACACTCATAGTAAGTTTAATTCACGGGAAAGTTGCTGCAACTTGATACTTTGCCAGTCTTACACAACATGTCTTTGTAACCCCAGACCCTCTCAAGGATTGATAGCTGCCCAGAACCCCACAGCACGGATCCTTACTGGGTTTATGAATGGAGAACCCTACTTACTTGACCTGCAGGCGCAGCCCTTATTGACAGGTAGGTTTGCCCAGGGGAAACTAAATTTTCGAATATAGGTTTCAGGAGGAGCTTTCCACTGGGCACATTAAATGCTGGAGAGATGCAGGGGGGCAGCCCACATACCTACCTGCCTCTCCACCTCCTGGGGTGGCACAGCTTCAGGGGTTCCTGGCATTCAGACCATCATTTCCCAGAAGTTTCCGGGTTAATGAGTGTCAGACAAAAGATTCAGCTGCCCAAAGGCTGGTGGCTAAAACAGAGCCACCAGCAGCCTAAATACTCACCAGGCTCCTTTTATAGTCAGCAGAGATTGAGTAAATATAGTCAGGGGAATTCAGGGAGTGATTCATCTTGACCCAGACAGAAGTGTCCAAAAGCATGTACAAAAAGCAAACTGCTTGCCAAGAAGGCAGGCCAGCAGAAATGATGCTTGTCCTCACAGCCTCTGCATAACTCATGTAGCTATTGCATAAAGATGTAATTATATTTCTTCTCAGACTTCAGTTTAATTTTGCAAAGAGGGCCCAACTCTGAAAATGTAGATGGAACACACCTCAGCACACAGACTCTGCAGACAGTGTACGCACAAGGCTCTGCCCTCCTGACAGAGCACTGAAATTGCACCAGGGTGCTGGGTAAGGTCTAGGAAGCTATGGTACAGACAGGCATCACTTCAGTTTTTGAGGAAGTTCATAACCTAGGGAAAAAAAATTAGTGGGAAATCATAGAATCATTAAGGTTGGAAAAGCCCTCAAAGATGCATACAGTCCAACCATTAACACAGAACCACCACAATCACCAAGAAACCATGTCCCTAAAGTGCCACATTGTCTCAGTTTTTAAACTCTCACAGTGATGTACATACCACTACTTCCTTGTGCAGCCTGTTCCAATTACTGACCACCCTTGCAGCAAAAAAATTTTTCCTAATATGCAATCTAAACCTACTCTGACCACTTCCTCTTGTCATGTCCCATGTCACCTGGGAGAAAAGACTGACCCCTACCTTTATACAACCTCCTTTCAGGTAATTTTAGAGACCACTAAAGATGCCCCTTGGTCTCCTCCAGACTAAACACCCCCAGCTCCCTCAGCTGCCCCTAATCAGACCTGTGCTCCAGCCCCTTCCCCAGCCCTTCTCTAGCCATGCTCCAGCACCTCAATGTCTTTCTTGTAGGGAGGAGCCCAGAACTGGACACAGCACTCGAGATACAGCCTCACCAGCACTGATTACAGGGGAATGATCACTGCCCTGGTCCTGCTGGCCACACTATTGCTGACCCAGGCCAGGATGCCCTCGGTCTTCTTGGCCGCCTGGGCACAGCTGGCTCATGTTCAGCTGCTGTTGACCAGCATCCCCAGGTCCTTTTCTGCCAGGCAGCTTTCCAGCCACTTAAACTCCACAAAGGAATTTTCCCCATCAGAATTTATTGCTTTTTTTTTTTCCTTTTTCCCCGTTTCTTTCTTCATGGAGCCTATCTAGCTCTAGTGCAAGACACATTCAGATTTGGCCATGAAAACTGCAGCCCATCTCACTTTACAATGTGCCTCGGGTATTCTGGGGAAGATAAGTGGGGATTTTTTATGTAGGTTCACAAATGCTGCCTGAAAGACCTGCTAGAAGAGCCCTCTGCCTCTCTCCACTGCTGAAGCCCAGCATTGGTGTCACCCAAGTAGTGCCATCACTCACACCATCTCTCCAACACTCCTAAAGGCAAGTGGCAGGGGAAAAAAGGGACTTTTCCAACCTCTCTGTACGAACACAAAGAGAGCAGAAAAACACTCATAAAAGTGAAGACCAGGCAGAGAAATGAGTAAGAGGTGAAGCAGCCAGGGAGTGACTAAGAACTACTTTAACAAGTAATCAGGCTGAAGCTGCTGGTCATGGAAGCTGGGGCCCAGGCCACCTGAAAGTCATCAAAACCGTGCCCTTTTGAGATGCTTCAGCTATGTGAAGGCGTAGGCTGGGCATCCTCTGCAGAGATTTAAGCAGGGAGGTGTAGAAACAGAAGAAATAAGGCTGTGAGCCAAACTGGGGCGTAGGGGGTGTGGAAGGAAGGGAGGATAAGGCACTTTGCTACATGTCACCTTAGGAATGTGGCTCACAAGGCCTGTTGTTTGGGTTTAGAGTTGCACAAGAGGTTACAAAGCTCCAAAAAAACCCCAATGAAACATGCAACATGTAAATAATTGGCAGTTTTGTTGCCACAGAATGCGCAGCTAAGAGGGGGTTCACTTGGGCTAGCAGCTCTCCAAGGGGAAAGGAAAGCCGAGTCTCTTCTCCAAAGGTGTTACAGTTGAGGACATTTTCTATTACTCAAAAGAAAAAAAACAAACAACAAAACAAAAACAAAAAACACCAAATGAACAGAAAAAAAGAAAAATAAATAGACAAAAAAAGTGCTTGACCATAAATATGGAGTGGCCCCAGCACAGCTGTGGTGAGCAACACCGGAAACTGTGCAGATCAAAGCTCAGTTTCACGTTGGAAAAGCAATGCCCCCATCTCTAAGGCACAGAGGAGATGGCAGGGTACAAGGAGCTCCTGTTGCTGGACTAATATCTGAAAATAAATTATGTCATTTGAAAATACAAGTTCGATATGCTTCACCAAGAAGAACAACAGCTACAAATACAATTTAAATGCTTTTCTTCTCCTTTTCTGTTTTTTATTGCCCAGTTTATGTAGGAAAAGGAGTGAGGCCAGCTGGGTGGGACAAGAAACCCATGTCCAGACATTGTATTCATGGTCACAGAGAAAATCTTTCCAAATATTTCCAGACACAGTCTTACAATTAGCTAAAGCCAGCCTTTGGGAACATCTGTTCACTTCCATACAGTTCTCATGCACACTTACAAAAAAATAAAAAAAGTAATAAAAGTGAACTAGTTTTTTTTTTGTCTGCCCATCTCCCATAAACATCCAAATTACTTCCTCTCACAGACAGAACTGTTTCCACACAATCAATAGTGGGTTTCAGTTGCATGTGGTACTATCTGTGTAGGCAGAAAGAGTTCAGCAAAAGGTGGCAACGTCACACACAGCCTGCCTGATATATAGAAAGCTATACATCCCTGAAAAGCCATAAGGCAGCTTCCCTTTGCTCAGCTGAATCAGCATGCAAATTTCACTTAGATGAATGAGGCAACAGCACAGGCAGGGTGTATCACTTCAGATTTCGGTACGGAATGACAGCTGGATAAAGCCATCCTGGATTAGTCTGCTACCAGGCAGATTGTAGCACGGATACCTTGTGTGATGGGGCGTTGATATTTGCATACTGCACAGGAAGACAGCTAGCACCCTGTTTGCACAGGAGGTGGAAGAAATAATCCTGTTTTACTTTGTAAATTACATTCTTTATCCTAACTAAAGAGGAAGAATGAAGCCTCGCACTAATATTATTATTGTGTTCTTGGATGCACTCACTTGAAAAAATAAAACAGTTGCATTAAAAGATACACATTCACTGTGCTGGTCACTCATTTGCAATCCCATTTCCACACCACAAATAACCACTTTGCTTGCTGGGCTGTGTTATCTCCACAGCTATACACATATATGCTAATACACCTGCAAAGGCATAGCAGGCAAGCATCCCAAATCCTCCTATCAAATGAATGGAATATAGAAGAGCTATCTGAGAAATAAAACATGTTTAAAAAGCACCAAGAATTGGGCAGAACTGAAGTGTTCAGTCATATAAAAAACATAATTTCCAGAATGACCAGGTTCATTCCAACACAGACGCTGAGCAAAACCAATCCCTGACTTCGACACAGGGATGTGTCAAAAATCAGAAGATAGCCACATTGTTCTGCACAGTCAAGAACCTCTAGTTATTATTTTATTATTATTTTAATGCAGAAGCAGTTGTCCCAGTGCTTATTATTTGGCTGAATGAGCTGAAGTGAGACTCCCCAGGCAGCTGCTGACATAATGAATGATTGTGTGGTGAAGCCCAGAATGTGAATGATGAAGAATTTTGAAAGGCTCAGGAATTTGTGAATAACAAAAGTAGCAACAGTCCCCAAAATCTCACCATTTGTTCTCAGCAACAAAGGAGGACTCAAAGGCCTTTGTTTAACAAAATGATTCAAAAACAGGATACGAAAGGAATTAGGGGTTATCTCTACTGGCATAATACAGCAAGCAAATTGTGTCCCCAAGTAGGAAGAGTTATGAATGTGTTCTGTTGAACATATTGTTAACTGAATTACTACGGTACTGTTTCTTTTATCCCTTTTCCAGTACTGTTACCGTGTTTCCTGTGTCAGTAATTCTCAAGGTCTTAAGGCCTTTCAACCCAGACTCTGCAAAAGGGGAGATGCTCATTCCACAAGAGACTTTGGTCCTCCAATGTGAAAAGGGAAACACCTGGCCGTACAACCCACTTGCTCTCAGGGTTTCCATCATGATGCCTCGGCATATCTCACTTCTTCACCAGTATTAAAAATAATCACAGTTGCAATTATCTACAATAAATATTTGATTTGCATTTTAAAAAAACCCCAAGAGTCACAACCCTATTAATGGCCTCCAGTATGGGACAAGAGCTTGATGGTGCAAAGCACTGGACGAGCATTGGAAAAAGACAGCCATGCTCCAAAGCAGCTGCCTTTCCCCTCGAGGGGGAACAAGCATTCCAGTTTTGGAGCACTTACTGTGGGGATTACATATGGGCTCGGTGAAAGATGATTGAACCTGATGAAGATTCATGCCACACTGACAAGTGCTATCCAAACAGATATAAATTTAATTAAGAGACTCTGTTGTGTGAGCAATAAACTGAGAAGTGTTCTGGATCAAGGAGTGGAAAGCCAGCTCACCCGTGAAGGTTGTCAGGCATGAGAAATTAAGACAGCAGACACGAGCAATGCTGATGCTGAAACCAAAGGCAGGCACCATAAATCAGAAGGACAGCACTCCTGAGCAAGGGGACGAGGGACCAACACCCACTAACGGACAGATACGGCCCTGCTTCCTCCTCCTCTTGTTTGGGACCGTCAGCTGAGGGGCTGGCAAGGGTTTAACCTCCTGCAGGCTCCACTGCCCACTGGATGAGCTATGCCAAAACCCCGGCCACAACACACACTTGTAAGGATAACATCAAGGACCCCTGCACAGGGTGATTACACTGGTTGTCTTTCCTTGCATTTAGGCATTCATTTTATTAGACCATGCACTTCCTACTGCAGCAGCCAAAGTCAATACTACCTGTGGTGTCCTCTTTTGCCAATCGCTATAATGCTGTAGCTGCAAGCAGTGCAATAAAACCTGCTTGTGCTACCCTGACTGCCTCCAGTCGATGCAAATTTGGCAATCCTTTCAAAGGAACCAGGCTTGCTTTCACCTTGGGATGCTACTCAGACCTAGAAGAAGAAGCTGCCCTGACATTAATTTCTACAGGTGCCTTATCAGCTTGTTCTGTCTCTCCAAGGAAACACCGATTAGACAATGATAAAAATGCAGCAGAAACTCGTGGCTAAAGAGCATCTTCAGTTCCTGGCCTCCTTCAGTCCCCTGGGAAGCACTCATAGAACAAGAGGGATTCATCAGCATACCTTTAGAAAGACTTCACTGCACCTTTGCTGACACTGGGTGCTAGGTATTATATCTGAAAATTATTTTTTTAATGAATGACAAAATTAACACCAAATATTCCAATTCCAGGAGCTGCACCAGAACTTTAAAATAAAATGAAACCATGTGATTCATGGTAAAAAAGATAACAAGATATGACAGCCACACTGAAAAGTTGCCTAGAGAACATAAGGTGAAAAAATCTGCTATCAAATTGTCATGCCCAACATGAAATAAAGCCCCTACAAAACAATGCAGGGCTGAAGAGGCTGGAGATGTATGTTTCCTGAGTAGTGACGTCTCCTGAAATACGGTTTAACACCTGTTATTAATCCTGCTGCCTTGGCACATTTACACCATTACTTCTTCTGTCTCAGCTACAAATTCAAAGGAACACACCTGAGCCTGACATTAACCCATGCAAACACCACAGTCAGAGTTCACCCATCCTGCACACTCAAAGGGAAGCCTGCTATCTAACTCCATTCTGTTTATGAAAACTCCTAATTCTAGTCCCAGACTTGTCATCCCTCCCTGTCAACTCCACTTTAGCAGTTTGCCTTCACCAATGGTAATTTATGGATAAAGATATAAGGCGTGGCAGAGACTGTATTCTACCTGATGATTTCTTAATGTCACTCTTAATGTATTAAGCCTCTAAAAAGGCAGTGGAGACACAGTTTTCACTACTTGCTTTCTCAAATTGCCAGAATGGTAAATAAGCACAACAGAAATACTGAAAATAAAAGAACCTGACAGAAAGTAAACAAGTAAAACATGGGAGAAGATGCTCCCAAACAGAGCTGCTCCTCCCAGCTCAAAATTCTCCACTTATTACTTGATTTTTGGTATCACTTGCTCCAGCACTACCTTTTGCCATCTACCAAAATTTAGCAGAGATTTCAACATGCTGAAGCGAAAACATCTCTCCACTTGGTTCTGCAACATCTGAAACAAAGACCCTAATAAGCTCCTCCGACAAGTGTCACAACCTTCAAACCATGACTGCCTTCAAAGCCTTGACATCCTCCAAAGAAATGCTCTATAGGAAGAAAGCAGTGGAGCCACATGCTCTGGGAAAGTGGGTCTGCTCTTACCATTTCAGCACCTTCTCAGCATCCCATCCGCACAGTGACACCAACAAGAAGATGGAGTGCTGGTCCCAAAGAGCATCCCACCAACGAGACACAGAGGGACGTAAAAGCCAGGAGCAGCTTGGGGAAAAATCAAGCAGAGCTGGGTGCTGGTGACAGCAGTGCATCCTTAGGCAGGAATGCTCATGTGCCTCCTTTCCCAGCATCACCCTGCCAACATACAAAAAGTGGGTTTAGCCCCTGAATTTTTCAGCTGCTTCTGATCTCAGTGAATGTTAATGTGTGGACAATAGGCTTAGCCCCTATGTCCCTACTGCTGTGCCCTGCAAATGACCTTTAATTGGCAAGGGACACAATGGGAGACAAGGGCCGATTCAGAGCTGCTCCTGCAGACCATGTCACTTCTTATTTACACTTGCCAAAGCACAAGCACCACTTCTCTGGGGACAAAAAAGAAAAGAAAAAAAGACCCCCAAAAATGTATGAATTTACTGTGTTGGGGCTCCTTAGGAAGATGTGAAAGATTTGGGCAAAATGAAGCTGCAGTTGATCTTGGTACTGCAGTGCACAAGCAGTACCCACAGGGCAAAGGGGGAAGAGATGCTTGCCACGAAGGAATATCCTGGCATAAGATTTTATTTCTCCAAGATATCCAAGGATGGTATTTTTACCCTATGCAATAGGAGTCTATTAAATTTTGTGTTGCAAATTTGAACTCTCCCAGTAGTCTTCAGGAGCACTAAAAAAAAGTAAAATCTCACTGGTTTTCTGCTCTCTCTTCTCAAATTTTACAGCAAAATAAAAAACAACAACAAAATAAGCTCTGCTCCCTGATGAAAACAGTAGACACTAGTGCACTTCCTTGTGTTAAAAGTCCTGTTCCCCAATCCCCCTGGTCCCTTCTAGGTCTATTCCTCTTGCATCGCTAGACACTTTCCCTCTCCTCCCTCCATATCTCACGTTGAAGATATTCCATACAATTTAATAAAGATGGAGAGTCAGCTAAGTGGTGGCTGTGCACAACCCAACTCCAGTACTCTGCGACTACATCTCCTTCAGAACAGCCATAGGCTAAATAAGTAAGAAGGAGCAATTTTGCCTCTGGGAAACGCAGCACCTTTCCCATGGCCCAATCACCATTTTAATATGCTGGTTGCACAAGACATTTTGAGGTTTGGAGCACGCTCTGAAAAACTGCAACATTTGTTCACACATAAAACTTTCCCAGAAGTAATACAATACTAAATTAGCTATCATTTCTTCAAGTGGGTTGTTTTTCTTTTCTGCTGGTGAATTTTATGCTCATGGTGCACATTAAAGGTAGCCTCACCAGACAGGTATAGTGCATTAAAATGGAAATGTCAATACGGTGAAACAGTATGTGTCCCGTTAAACAACATTACTATGTGTATTTATACTCCAGGAGGCAATGACCGCAAGATGCAATGCAACAGCAACTTTATCTGCACATTAATAAAAACTTGTACTTCTGGCAAGTCAGGTGTCATGGCAATGTACTGCATAAGGCGTATTACTGGCATCAGGAATGGTCATTTATAAAAATGTTGTATTTAAGAACTATGTGTTATAGTTGCAGAGCAGGTCAAGAAGATAAATTCTGGAAATAATTTTGCCTTAAAAGGTGAATGTTTAAAGTCGCTCATCTCGTACAAATACATTGCTTAGTGCTTCTTGAGTTTTCAAGATTCTTATCATTGTGACACCTCAGCTATGCACACTTGGGACTCTAAAACTTTAAAATGATGAAATAAACATTCCTTTCCTGCATGTCATCTCAAGCACCCATCAAAGAGGTCACCCTGGAGCCCACAGACCTGTCAGTCCATGCACAGCTCCAAGATAAAAAGCATTTAGATAAACTGCCCAGCACAGCACAATCATTATTTCACTTGTATCTGACCTAAATACCTGCATTTCTAGACCATTTTCTCTCTGGATACAAATTATTCCTGCTTAAGATATTAAAAAGCAGATTTCTGTAACTCAGCCTTAGGTATCTGAGCTTAGAATTCAGGGAATTACAATTATGTTCAACAGACAAAAACTCCCTTCAAACCACAGGCTAGAATAATCGAGTTTGAATGAGAAATGCCACAACTTTTCTGATCTCCAGAGCAGGGAAGGGTTTATTTAAGCCACCACTAGTTCCCACTAGCCTGCCACCACTAGGATAGGAAAAAAATACAGCGCTATTTCCCAGGTGGCCCTGAGAACAGAAGCCCTTGCTCAGTGCCAAGGTTGTTGCTTGGAGCTGGTACAGCAGCAATGACCTTAAAATCTTATTCCTTTGATCTTCCTTTACCAAGACTGCTCACCCACACAGCACCATGAGCCAGCAATTAAGCTGACTGGCCCATGGAACAAGCTTTCCGTGCCCCTCACCTCCTCCCTGTCCTCCTGGATCGTGGGACAGTTTTGTGCATGCCCTAAATATCAGCAAAGCTGTTTTCCCAGCAAAGGGAGGTGGTTATCAACAAGTTTCACTGGGAGGTTCTGCTCAACAGTTCAGCGTGATTCAGATCACAGCGTTTCCCTCCTATGCCTCCATAATTTCCTCCTTTTCTCAGGGACTGGGAGGGCCGCTGAAATCTCAATGACCTATTCATCTTGTCCACATGTAGGAACACGTAGGAACAAAACTATCTAAAGGAAAACATAAAATTATTTTACTGCAAGGCTGCATGAAGGGATCCAGACAGGACCTCTATTCTGCATGAAGACTTAAGTCCAGCTTAAGTGGCTTTTCACTTACTTTTATGAGCAATGCAAACAAAAAACCATCATGCTACTGGGAAACCCCTGTCTTACGTTTTATTTTTGTCTTAGTAAATGAATGGAATTTTTAAAAATACAAAACCAAAAAACCACACAAAAACAAAAACAAAAACACCCACAAAAAAAAAAAAAACCAACCCACACCAGATCCATCAGGTAGGACATTTAACTGGGAGATAAAATTCTCCAAGAACTTCTTCACACACAGACAACTATGACTAGGTGTCTTGAAGGGGGAAGGCTCAGAGATGTGAGCACCACTTTCCAGTCTGTGCACCAGCAAAAAGCTTCCTAGAAAGCCAAGGGGACTGAAAACCAGTGAGAAGAAGGTGGTAGCATTTTCAAGCGTTTTATTAGCCATTCAGGAAGGGCAGACCAAGAGACTCTTCTACTGTCACGTTTTTTCTCATAGTGCCCCAAGACTTAGACGGGGAATGAGCTTCCAATGTCTGCTCACCCAGCTCAAGCAATTATCCTATTAATTGTGCAGGGCTCTCGTATCACTTAGCAAGCACACCTTCCACCACCAGCACCACGTTACACTACTGTTACAACCACAGGCACCATTTCCATAGCTCAGGGGGAGCACAGCCGAGTGGGAAGGGAGCCAGGGAACCTGCCTGACTCTGCATATCACCTTGCCCCAGCTCCACACCTGTAAGACAATAGAATGGGAAGATTCCCATGTCAAAAATTCATGAGGTGATCAGCTGTGACAGCAAAGAGGGTCAAAATATACAAGCAGACAATAAAAGGCTCCTCCTATATCCAGATATGCTCAAATTTCTGTTCCAGTGTAATTGTAGTTCCTCATCAGTTGCAAGTTAAATTTTCTGTTCACACTTCATGAGCAATGTCAGGCCATTTAGAAACATGAATTAAACACTTAAGTAAAATTAATAAATAATAATTATTATAAATTATAAATAATCAGACATTTTGACAGCTATCATACAACTGCGACTAAACGAGAACAAACCCATCCAGAAAAATTAGCCAAGACAGACAAGCAATGAGCAACTGTTCACGTTTCCATTTTGAGCAATGAACAAGCTTTAACAGGGTTTGTCTGACAGAACCATGACTGTCTACCAAGCAAAAGTAAAGCAGCTTCAAACCTGATACATGCCAAGATTCAGATGTCCAGCTCTCTTCAGAGTAAACTAGATAGTAATATGAACAGGGCCAACTGATCTTCAAATTACTCACAAAAGAGGACTGTATTTAAAATGAAGACCTGTATTACTTCTTAGTAAGGAAAACTACAAGTTGAATTGCATCACTTATGCACCAAGATAGCTGGATAAATGCAAAATATATGAAAATATTGCACTTCATTTGATAGTGGAGACAAATAAGAAATGCTTACCTGCACAGCAAGCATTTTTTACAGATTGCTTTAGCACCATCCTGATGATGTATCACACATAAGTTTAGAAAACTACAGACCTAAGCAAAGATTTACTGTATCAGCACTTGGGGAGTAGAGTGCCACGAAAGTTGAACAGCAAAAATGAAAAGCCACTTTGGTGCACACATCTCTGTCTCCAAATGCAGCAGGAAGCACAGCTGGGGATGTGCCAAGGCCGCCAACTCCTCCATTCACCCAGACAGACTAATGACAACCAGAAGAGTCTTTTGAAAGGTCAAAAGCAACCTCACTTAATAAAGCTCATGCAGCTACAGGCAAGGTACCAGTGCATCAAAACTAACAGATCGACTCAAAATTCTCCCTGCTGTAGAAAGCTGGATGATACCTTCTGAGACAAGAGCTGGACTCAGCTAAAACTGTACCCGTCCCAAATAAGGAAAGATCTCAGGCCCATGCTCAGAACGAGAGCTTTATAGTAGGAAAGTAAGAATTTAATCCAGCTCCCAAGGGATACATTATCCTTGGCTCCCAAAGCAAAACAGATGACGTGAACTCATCACACACCTTAGCAATAAATGCAATAATCACCCTTGGGAATTCACACCAGCTTGGGATCAATTCACACTGGAACAGGCATCCGCTCTATTTTCTAAATCCAGCATGTAATTTAGCCTCTGCCAATATGGCTTCATTTTCATATTAAACTCAATGGCACTTTGCTACTTAAAAACACATTTATACCATCAATTGATATTTCATAGAAATCAAGATTGATGTTACCAGACAGTCTTGAATATAAACCAGAAGTACTATAAAAATCACTCATTGAACAATTACTTAAGACTTAGGAATAGTTAGGAGAGAAATCAGGAATCTCAGTGCAGCAGCAAACAGACTCTCTGAAGAGAAGTCTGCAGCATCCCACAGTGAAATGTCAAGCCAGCAAATCCTTCCTAAACTGATCATGGCTGTTTCCAACTTCAGAGCCCCATCTTTGGGGCTGGCAAGACTCCTTCCCCAAACTTCAAAGCTGCAACACCTCAAAGATGCTTTATTGGGTTTACGCTGGCCCGCAGACCTAATATATGAGGTTGATACTGGCCAGCAGCCCATGGATTCTCACACCTGGCCAACAGACTCCTGCAAAAGCTAGGCTCTGCTCCAGAATCTGCAATCTTTACAACCGTTTCAAAGTAAGTATTCAAGTCTCTGAAAGTTTTTCCCTTTGAAGAAACCTCAAGCAGGAGCTGGAGAGGTCTGGAGGATCTCTGTAAATAGAGCTGGTGAGAGGGGGGATAAGTGTGTGTGTTTGTTTAGGAGGGTTATGTTACATCTTCTGCATCACCCTGTATTTTAAGGCAGGAAAATCTGCTCAGAAATGTTTTCAGAAAGAAGCAAAGAAAAGATTTTGAGTGGAGAAGAGCTAAATTTAGCAGGCAAATCCCTAAGCTTTTCTATAGTATCCCAAAGCATGCTAGCTGGCAGCAGTATTCAGAAGACAAACCCTTAATTCCAATATTTAAGGTCTAACAATTGTTTAAATACTCCTAGAACTAAAACAAGCTCCCTAGGTTGATTCTCGTTTTACTGTTTGTTTTTTTTCCAGCTTGTCCCAGCATTTATTATTATAGATTTCTTTTAATCACAAACCACCAGGAAATTTCAGACCCACTCTGGATGCACCACACGAAGCCAAAGGCAGAATGTCATCCATACACCTCTATCCCAAGAAAGCAATGCTTCAGAAATGTTTTCACAGGCACTCAGAACCCTCTAGCAAGTTTAATATTGTTCTCACACTGAGGCTGTGATTCAAGGTAGGAATCTGGGGTAGGAACATGCCTAGCTTTAACCCCAGCTTAAGCTATCCCAATGAACTCCAATGGAAGAATAATGGAAGTGGGAAATGCTAGTCATGCTCTGTACCACTACTTACTTACAGCTAGTACGCAGCCGTATTTTTTTTTTTAATGCTCTAACATTAGAGGCACGTTTTCAAATAACCAATCTCCCATGCAGCCTGTCTTTAATGATTTTTCTGGCTGGACCCCATCAGCAGCCATGGAAGCTGGCAGAAAGCAGACAGCAAAGGATAGATGAGGATTGTTTTAGGAAAGAGTAATTTTCACCCAACATAACTCTTCGGCAGAAAACATTCCTGCTATGAAGCACCGTCCTGCCTTCCGAAAGTGCATCCAGCATTTCTCCAAGGAAACCCTTCTCAAACACATTGCTATCAGATTTACTGCTTTTCCTGCCCCAAATGTATGGGTTTATACAAATAAAAATTTAACCACTGCCCCGCAAACCACCACCCCCCCCAAAAAAAAAAAAAA